>VWPW01020729.1:35137-114089 GCA_013389825.1 Crypturellus undulatus
CGCCGCCGCGGCGACACGTCGGCCCGCACTAGCGCTGCTTCCTTCCGGCAGCGCCGCCCCGCCGCGTCCCCGGGCGGAGCGAGGCGGCCGCGGTTGCCGCAGCGACGCGGGGGCGGGACGGGACGGGACGGGAGGGAGCGTGGCGATGGCGGCGGAGTCGGACACCACGGAGGTGCGCGCGCGGCACCGCTTCGACCAGGGCCGCCTGGAGCGCTACCTGTGCCGCTGCCTGCCCGGCTTCCCGCGGAGCTCCGCCGCGCCGCTCGCCCTCCGCCAGTACAGGTAGGGCGGCGCGGGACGCGTGAGGGGCGCGCGGCGGCCGTTGGCCGTTAGCGAGCGGCCGTTGGCCGTTGGCCATTAGCGGCGGCCGTTGGCCGTTAGCGAGCGGCCGTTGGCCGTTGGCCATTAGCGGCGGCCGTTGGCCGTTAGCGAGCGGCCGTTGGCCGTTGGCCGTTAGCGGGCGGCCGTTGGCCGTTAGCGGGCGGCCGTTGGCCGTTAGCGAGNGGGCGCTGCGGGCGGCCGCCGCTCCCCGGCCCGCGGTTCGCGGCTGGCGGCGCCGCAGAAGGCAAAGTTCGCCGCGGCGGAGGGGGCGACCTTTCCCACAGCTGGAGCCGGGCCACCCGCGTTGACTAGCGCAAGTGGGTGATGTCGCGCGTGGACTTTCTCGTGGTTGCAGAGCCCTCTGAGGTGCAGCCTGCCTCGTGCCTCGGTGTTTGTTGCCTTTCGCCTCCTTATCGATCGTGCCTTATCTGCCTGTTCTCTCATTGCTCAACGGGTAATCGTGTCCAGAGTCACCCAAGCGGCTTCAGGTGCCAGTTAAAAGAAAAAAAAGCAGATACTGATGAGCAGCATCGCGCTGGGCTGAGGTTCCCCTTAATGTCCTGAGGGCAACGTGTGGCACGGTGAGGTGCTCGCTCGGGCTCCAAAACGCGGTTTCACAGGAGAAGTTGTTTTGGTAGTGGACTTTTCAGCTAATCGCTGATGTAACTTCCAAGCAGAAGCAATTAGGAAGAAAAGGGATTCTGAAAATATATTTTAATTACTCAGTAAACATGACCTCCACTGCTTTACCTTAAGCTATCTCTAAAACTATTTTTGCTTGTCTTCTGATGCAGTTCTGAAACATTGGTCCAAATCTGTAGCTTTACCCAAGTCTTCATGAATACCTTGATCCAAGAGACTTTAGGAGGGGCCTCAGGAGAGCACCCAATAGTAAAATCTGCGAGTAAATTGTCAGTATTTATGCTTCTCTTACTTGAATCATCTTGTGGTTGCGCTTCAAGGCTTCGGTCAATCCAACACTTCATTGTGCCTGGTGGAGCGTTGGTCTGCCCAGCACGGCCGCTGGACTCGTGTACACTGTCCTCTGCCTGGCACGGGGAAAACGGAAGCTACCTAGGGAGCAAAAACTTGCTTGACTTTGATTTTTTTTTTTCCCAATAGTTGTCTAATCTTCTATTGGACTAGATCTTAAAGGTTCTTATAAATAATCCAGAATGGGGAGATAACAGTATATGGATTAGCTCATTTTCCTCAGCCTTTAGGAAGAAGAATCAAGGTGTCATGATGAATTTATCTAGAATCTAGATTAGCTATTTTTCCTCAGCCTTTAGGAAAACAAGGATCAAGGAGTCATGAAGGATTTATCTAGAATGTTCTTCTCTTTACCTGCATATGTGATTGAAAAGTCTTAATTTCTGTAATTCTTTGTCCCTGTAACGCTCGTCAGAGTTGCTTTAGGCAGTGTCTTATGTATGTATGTAAGCAGGTGAATAGACTTGGTGCTAGAGTTCCTCAGTTGCTTAAAGAGCTTTCTGTACATTGGCATTTTTGAAATTGCAGCTCACCAAAAGGAAGAAAACACGGTTTTGTGCAAAGTCAGTTTAATTTCTTTGAGGCTAAGTAGTTTAAAGGTTAATACCGTCTATTCACTGCAGACCTTCAAAGCAATCATGCTATCTGTTGGGGGAGAGGAGAGAATGTTATCTTCCTTTCGCAGGAGAACAAATTGTGTAACTGTGACTTTTTCATGGTGAAAATTGACATCTTTCTTATATGTGGCAATAGCAGATTTGACTTTCTAGGCTGTCACTAGCATGCTTGTGAATTTTTATTTGAAAGAAAACTTTTGAGAACTCTTTCCTGTGTCTTGCCGTTCTGTTCAGACCAAGCCACAGTGCACTTTGCATTGCTTATGTTAAATGCTTGCCGACTTGAATTCATAAGTAATTTAAATCATCTTATTTGTAGCTCAGGCCAGTCAAACCCAACCTTTTATCTCCAGAAGGATGGGCAGGCTTATGTACTCAGGAAGAAGCCTCATGGTCCTCTTTTACATGGAGCTCACAAGGTAAGCAACTTTCTTTGACAAGCACCAAACACTTTTTTATTGCAAGTGTTTAAATCCTATAAATAATGCTGCAACATGTTTCTGTAATTATCTGTCTAAAAATGCGATGAATTAATGAGCTTATTTCCAGTTTTCTGTGTCTTATGTGTACTGGAGCATTTAAAAGGTACTTTGTCATTCCTTGTGTTTAGTAAAATAATGATTTATGTTGGGAACTTTTTACTGAACCTAACTTTCTGTATCTTCTTCAGATTGATAGAGAATATCAGGTGCAGAAAGCCTTATTTTCAGCTGGATTTCCGGTCCCTGAGCCCCTGATGTACTGCAGTGATGCTTCTGTCATTGGAACAGAGTTTTATGTCATGCAGCATGTGCAGGTTGGTCAACCTATATGAATGTATTTTTTTCTCATTGCTATAAACTACTTTTAAATTATCTTTATTTTTCCTCTGGTAATATAGAGACTTGTCCAGGATATTCATAAGTTTGGGGAGTTTAGTATGTATATCAACATATCCTGAGGACACAAAGAGAAATAATTTCCTGATATTTTCAGAAAGTGCTATTTATCAGAGATTTTTTCTGGCTTCAGCTTTTCCAGGACGTCTTTCCCTTTGTGTTGAACTATTAAGCTCAGTATTTAACCTTGTTATATTTTGAGGTGCCAGGAGGGTATCTTGAAATGAGTTAATAATAATGTGTGAAAATCATAGGCAGAAGTTACAGGGAGGTCAGGTAAGGTTGTAAAGTTGTGCTGAATCTTTGGACAACCTGGCACCCTTTTAACATTGAATATAGTAATCTTACATAATACATAAAATCACATTTTCTTGAAAACTAATGAAAAAAATGAGATGGATTTTGCCTGTTAGTCGTATCTCAGCCTGCAACCTTTCCTGCTAAATATCAATATTTGGATTGATTTAAAACTTAAAAAGTTACCAGGATATTGAGGAAGGAACATTTATTTAAGCCAGTGAAAATGAGTAGAAAAACACAATAGAAAAGGAAGGATTGTAATGCAGTGGGATCTTTGTTCTGTATTGGGTCTGTCAGTGAAGATTGGGGGAGCACTGTTCTCAGCTTTGTCGTCTTGCTTCTCTGTCTGTGGCACCTGGTTTCGTAGCACCTACCCTCAAAGCCTGCGGTGGGGTAGAGGAACCCAGGCCCTTTGTCAGAGCCAGTGACACTTGGCATCCAGAAACTCAGCCACTTCTGTGTTTAATGGTCGTGTGACACCAGCTGTCAAAAGGGAAAAAAAAAAAGGGCTGGTTTTTTAGCTATTGATGGGGAAGGTCTGTCTCACTCATTCCGTATTGAACAGCTCCTCAGGACTCAGCTTCCAGTGGACATCCTGGGCATGAAGGATTTGGGATTCCTGTGAATCCCTTCACCTGTACTGGACAAGAAAGAAAGTAAATAAAGAAGAGATCTTGGACTGCACTTGGGGGGATTAGTTCACTGCATTGCTTCTGATATGCATAGCTTTACTTCTCTCCACCTGATGGCGTATTTCTCACCAAATATCTGATTTATGATTCTTCTAGGGTCGCATCTTCCGAGATGTCTCGCTGTCTGAAGTGGGCCCGGCAGAGCGTTCTGCTTTGTACGTTGCAATGATAGAAACGCTGGCCCTGCTGCACTCCTTGGACCTGAAGTCTTTGGGTCTCCAAGGATATGGCAGAGGACCAGGATACTGCAGAAGACAGGTACAGATCTTCAAATATTATTGTTTCGTTCAGTCTTTAAAGATGTATCAAATTGCAAGTTAAAATATTAATGTCTCTTAAGAGTGACCATCATATTTAAGCTATTAAACAGCTTTGCTTAATTCAATTATTTGTACACATTGCAAAATTATTGCTACGTTCAAATTGCTTGTAATGCTGCAAGTGGTGGGTGTTATTCATTCATTTAGGTATAACACTAGATTTGGCTACATAAGTAGAATTGAAATAAGAAATGGAGGAAGTCTTCATTGAATCTTTTAATCACACAGTGCAAAGGGCAAAGCTAACTGGGTTTTACTGAATTCACAAGTAACCTAGTTAAAGTACTGGCTTCATAATTCTGTGCTTTTGAAAAGCTTATTGGTCAGTTTGAAAAAACTGTTGAAGTGTTTTATGTTTTTAGGTGTCGACTTGGAAAAAACAGTACGATGCTGCTGCTCATACGGATATTCCTGCCATGAACCAGCTGGCTGAGTGGTTAGCAAACAACTTGCCACCTGATGATAATGAGGAAACACTGGTTCATGGGGATTTTAGAATAGATAACATCATCTTCCACCCAACAGAGGTTGTGATACCTGTTTATATATTTTTAATACTATATTAAGGTCCTCAGTTTGTTTGTAGCCCTACCAGTTAATGGGATATTTAACTGGTGTTTTAGTACATGTTTTATCCTATGTCTGTGTACGGCCTGCTTAGAATATGTGCAGTATGGGTATTGATTCATCAAAAATGCTTGACTGTTTTGGCAAATCCTAATGTAAATAATATTTCTGTCCTTTGTATTCTGATGTTACATATCTTTAGAAAGGAAAAGCAGAGAACTTAGCTATTCTATATGTTCTGTGCAAGGAGCTTAGGTACCTAACAGAGTACAATGTAAATCACTGAGACAATTAATGTTCCTCATTCATCTTTAAAGGAAAGGAAGGGAGACTTTCTAGTTCATAGAAACTGTATCCATTTAATCACGTTTTCGTTATAGTTTTCTCCAAGTTATTTGCTTGGTTGTAAGAAAAAGCTATGCCTACTATTTGTAACCAAGACTCTGCAATACCTGCAGAGTATAGATAGGATTTTGGACTTTAAATATGATTTGTGATGTAGTTTGACTTCTGTAACGGACAAATTGCCCTTTTATAGTCTAGAGAGAGTAATTTTCAAATTGACTGTAATCACCTTATCAGACTTAGCAACTTTATCTCATAAGTTAATTTCTATTATAAGTAAAACAGAATATATGCGCTGTTTTTTTCCGTTTTATTCCACTATTCATCATGAGATGACAAGAGGTGTCAGACAGTCCTAGAATTAATTCAAAATCTATTCTGTTTCTGATACCTCTTCATAATCAAGAGGAAAACATATGCAGTACTGTTATTAATAAAATAGCAATCTTAATGTATTTTAGTTTACTTTTCCTAAATAACTGCTGGGAGGTGAAAGTGTAAGTAGTCCACAGAAGTTGTTCCTGGATATGCAGGAATGGCCATGTAGGAAAGGCTTTCGTACCTAGTTCAAGGTAATAGGAAAGGATCATGGAGAGACATGTGTGGTCAGGAAGGGTTCCAGGACAGCTAGATTATAAGTATTTATTGCAGATTATATCTTGGACTATATGAAGGGGATTGTGTATGGATTGGATTATATATGAAGGACTAGAAACCAAAGAAACCTATCAGAAACCTATCAATACTTTCGCAGTTCTTCAGAATATTGCATTTCAAGTATATTTGGAATAGAAGAGTTTGGAAGTTTCTGACAAGAAAGCCATTACTCAAAGGTGTATAATATAGCATGAGTTTCTGTTGTTAACATGGCCACTTTTCTACAGCTATGTGAATCTTAAATGCCTATAGGTCCTAACATTGTATTAAATGGAGCTGGTTTTGCTGTAGACTGTCTACAGTTTGTTTGTGTGTAATTTGGTTTATATGGGTACCTTGGAGCAATAAAATTGTTGGATATTAAGTGGATTGAGCATTTGTGCATGTAGAGAATTCAACTTGTTTATCTCCTATCATTCATGAAAGTTTTTATTTTTATTTAAGGCTCGTGTTTTGGCAGTGCTGGACTGGGAGCTTTCAACTACTGGTCATCCTTTGACAGATTTTGCATATGCCACTTTCTTCTACTTTTGGCCTACATCTGTTAAGAAGTTAGATGAAGGATCTCTCATTCGTTTCAAAGGAAATATAGGTATGAAGTTGTTGTTTTGTTTGTTTTTCTCCAATGAAATGTGCTGCTAGTAGCGTTTATTATGAGAACGAGAAATCCTGTTGTAATATGCTGTGGATTAGCCACAGCAGTTAGTTTTACAAAGGTTATTTTTGAGCTTTCTTGGACATACCAGAGGCAAATTTATTTAAGTAGAAGTTTATTTAAAAAAAAAGAGAGAGAGAAAAGAAAATGTGCAATTCATTTCATAGCTGGGGTGGGATGTGGAGTGGGAAATCTTATGCTTGGCTGGAATTCTGACACTTCTACTACTTTTCAGCTCTTCATATATCACTTAGCTCATAAGAGACGATGTCATGCATACTTTTGTCAACTGTGCAAGTTGAAGATATCCTAAAGCTGGAAAAACAGTTCAAATATTTAAAAAACAAGGTGGAAAAAACTAGAAAATGTTGAGTGTCTTTAAAATAGTCTCCTGTTTTTTTTTTTTTGTTTGTTTGTTTGTTTGTTTGTTTTATTTCTTATTTTTTTAGAAACTCCTTCATTTGAAGAACTGATTTCGATTTACTGCCGCTGCCGGGGTATTAGCACTGCTATTCCCAACTTGAATTTTTTCCTCGCTTTATCATATTTTAAAATAGCAGGAATATTCCAGGTAATATGTTAACTGATATTTTCTGAAATGCTGTGTATTTTTATTATGAGTATTTGTATATTGATAATATTTCTTCAGATTATGAATTGTGTTTTAAAAATAGCTGAAAACCTTGTACTCCAGTGTGTCCCTTTAGAAGCAGTATCTTCAGTGGTTATGACTGATGACTCTCTAGGGTGAAGTTCCTACTGCATGAAGTGCCTTGTCTCAGATGTAGCTAAATTCTTGGGAGAGTAGGCTAAGGGTGAATAAAAATCGGGAGTGTGGATTTATTTTGTGATTGATGTGCCAGTGTGCTGGCCATTGAAATCATTTGGACTTATTTGGGATATTCTGGTTAACTTAAATCTCATGACACAGGACCAAATATTTTAGTAAACCTGTGCAGCATTTGTGAAAGTAGACAGCATGATATATAAATCACCTGTACATGAAAGGAGGCTGTGTCAACTCAGCCTTTTTTGAGCAAAAATGCATGCATTAGCCCAGTCATGACATGTACCTGCAGGAGAAAATAAGTTTAGTTGATTCACTGCCAGCAGAAGAAATAGTTTTTCAGCCACTGTAAGACATGCATACAGTTTTATGAGAAGTTGCAGCATGAGACCAGCTTAGTAAACATGACATAAACATTCCTAGTGTTAATGTGCGGTTAGAGTGTATGCGTGGGCTGTTCATGTAGCTTTGGATAATAAGCATATATGTATACTGGTACCAATTAGCTTAAGGACAGGCTGGGCTTGCTTGCACTACCATGTACAAACATAATCTTTATTTGCTCTTTTGATTCTTGTGGGATTCCCTTTAGCTTAGTTCAGGGGAGTTGAGCCTTTCCATTATATTAGATGTGGACCACATGCAATACTGTCATATCTCAGTACGATCAGCTCGTAAGTCATAAAACTGCATTGGCTGCTAATGTATTTCCTACTATGTGCATTTAAGTTTTAGTTACCCAGCAGAAGAAATCAACCGTCTGGGAGAGAGACAATTTGAAGTGCCTGGTTGTACCATAGATGCCTTTCCTTTTGATTTCAGGGCATATATGCTAGATATCTCCTTGGAAATGCTTCTGCAGAGAATAGTCACGAATTTGCTGAAATAGTGAAGCCTTTGGCAGAGAGAGGGTTAGAACTCTCTAAAAGGTAGGAGATCTAATCTTGGCATAAGGTCAAGCAAGTGTTTGCAACTCCTTCAATTATTTAAATGCACATATAAGGCAGCTTATGTTGTTATCAGCAAAAATTTGGTGATATTTCTTAATCTATTGGATATTCTTCTTTAGATCATCTTTCAGCAGCAAAGCAGATCACAGAATTTCAGGAGACTTCCATCAAACCAGCAAAGGCAAAGAAATTCTGCAGAAGGTTAAGGAGTTCATGGCACAGCACATATACCCAGCTGAGAAGGTAAAAGCTTTTAGTGTTCCTTTTACTTTAAGTGATTTAGAATGTCAGTGTGGCTAGGATACTTAGCTTCTATGACATATTTGTTCTTTTTTTTTCCTTTTTTTTTTTCTCTCAATTTATACTCTGGGAACCTTTATTGAAAGTACTACTTCTGTGAATTCTAGTATGTTATCATACACACCCAAACTGTCATATTTATTTATTTATTTTTTATGAGTGCATTGCATATCTTCCTTTCTCTTGTTCAGAAACTGAGAGTAGCCAGAAAGCAGTTTCACAGGACAGCCTCATACTAAGTACTGCTTTGTGTCTGCTGCTGTTTCTGTGCTCATTGCAGCACGCCATGGCTATCAGATTTCTTGATAGAAATGTTGTAGTTAAGTTAGAGAGAGTCGTCTTCCACTAGAATGTGGACAAGTGTGTTGTTCTCCTGATTTTTCTGTTAATCTTTGTTCAGTATATGATGCGAGAGGATTTTCTTTTTGCTTTTGGTTTCACTTGCAAGTATCCTGAGTAGTTGTTGTTGTGAAAGGGTAATGCAATGCTCTGTAAACTATTGCTGCATAATTTCTGTGATTGCATATTGTCTTTTTTTGGTGTGACTCTAAATCTCGTATTTTTTAAATATTAGGGTTTTGGCTTTTTTATTTACGCCAAAGAAATATGCTTTGGCTTGTCAGTTCAGAAAGGAAACTACTGCTTTTAGCCATGCAATGTTCAGTGCTTCTGTTTGTTGCCTTTTTTTGTTTATAAAGGTATTATTTGTATAACATTGAACATGATGCCATAACATATCAGTGTGGCCTCATTCTTAGATATATTATAATAATACCAATGAAGGTCTGAAATCTGAGAGTGAAAACAGATATACATAACTGGAAAAAGGGAAAATGAGATGGAGCTCACTTCTTCTCAATCTAGGGAAATTTGGAAAGTTAATTTAATTTTCAGCCTAGTGGAAGCACAGGTGACATTTGTTGCCAAATTCAGTGTTTCTTTCGGGGTGGGAGTTGTGGTTTTCCACAATAGAGAACATACCAATCTAAATAACCTATGAATATGCCTGCATACCACAAGGGATTTCCCATGATGTGTCCAAAGTTTCTTAAAAGTCTGTCTGTCTAACTAGTTTTGGATTGTTCTGGAAGGAAACCTTTTAAGTAATTAGGTGTACTTACTTTAAAAACAAGCAAATGAAGCACAAATAGCATGAAAGCTCTGTAATGAAGAGCAATGTCCTTGTAAGTTATTTCTGACAACAGGGCGGGCTTGCAAATCCACTTTTGTAGGCTCTAGTTCCAGAATTCCCTTATTGTAGGGTTTTTAGACAAGTCATTTTGTCTTTCTGTGTGGCTAGCATGCTAATTTTTTCACAGCAAAGCTGTGTGGAAAGATGACCTGAAATCCCTGAATAAAGGGAATAGTATACTTTCATAAAATCAGCACACAAAAAATATGTACCTGGAATTGAAGTTTAGGATTACAGTTCAGTGTCGCTGCAGTTTTTGCAGAAGAAGAATACAGGTATGGAGAAGGGAGTTGTTTCTTAGGTGTGAGTTTTTTAAATTGTAAAACTGGTACTGGGGGCCAACTTTGATGTGCTGTGCCCCACTAAAATATACTTGGGAAAATACTACTCAAGAAGTTATTTTGACAGAAGAAAACCTGCATTCTGTGTGGTTTTGCTCTGTTAAAAATAACTAGCTAGCTTGTATATCTGAATGTTGTGATGGGAAATCTGTATGTTAAGTGCCAGGTCATCAGACTGACCTTTATCTGTTACATGACTTTCAGAGTTATTTCTCCCAGTTGGCACTAGCTACTTGTATATTTAGAAGCCATTGTATCTCCTGCTTTTATCATCACATGTTTTAAATCACTGTAAGCCAATTTCATCTGTGAAATGTACTGATTTTAGTCATCTCCATGATGTGTTTGATGTCTTGTAAAATAGATAGGTTGTGGTTTGATTTTTGAAGTAATGTATAATATTAATGTGTATATGACAGAAAGATATACTGAATAATTTATTAATAGTTTCTTAAGTATAAGACTGGGAAAGAAACCATATAATTATTTGTGTATGTTAAATATAATTATTTATTTAAACAGCAACTTTTTGATTTTTCTTTAAGAAAATACTAAAATATATTGCTGAACATAGAAGAAATGAGGAAAAATGGAAGAAACCACCACTGCTTGAGAGACTGAAGGTATTCAATAATATTCTTGATCACTTAGCGATAAAAGAAACAAAGGCAGTGACATGGAGAGTAGGAAAGTTTGCTGTTGGAGAAGCTACTCTGACTTCCTGGAGCAGTGAAGAACAATGAAAGGAGAGAAAGAAGTAAGCAAGGGAAGCATGCAAGAGGAGATGAGAGGTACAAATGAAAGACAAGATCAGCAAAAGTGAGTTCTGTTTATACCTAAACTTTAGCTCAAAGACTGTATCTATTGAAAATAACTATTTGGAAAAAAAATAAAAAGGGCAGATATATTGGACCATGCTAGGCAGGAAGGAAGAAGATGGGTAGCAGGCCAAACTTCATTGCAGGAAGAAGGCTTATTGCGAGTGTCCTTTTCCTTTAATTCTTTCAACAGGAAATGGCGAAAGCAGAAGGACTGTGGAACCTTTTTCTCCCACCTATCAGTGGTCTCAGCCAGCTTGACTATGCGCTAATAGCTGAAGAGACTGGGAAATGTTTCTTTGCCCCTGAAGTTTTCAACTGTCACGCGCCTGGTTAGCAAGCCCCATGCCTTAACTACAGTACTGAGAATGGTAGAAAGGTGGGCAACTTAAGCCTTACCAGTTGTGTGTATCAAAAGTAAATGTACCTGCTGATTTCCTACAGACACTGGAAACATGGAAGTCCTGCACATGTATGGGACTGAAGAGCAAAAGAAGAAGTGGCTTGAGCCTCTCCTTGAAGGAAAGATTAGTTCCTGCTTCTGCATGACAGGTAAATTTCTCTTCAGAAGAGATGAAGAGATTTATAGGCAACTGCCACAATTGTCACAAAGCTTATGAAAAAACACAGATGTTATGTATTAATCACTTAATGCAGATAGTTCCACTGGGTTTCTGAGTGTGAATATGGAGGCATCTCTGAGTTATGAGTGCAGATTTAGGCATTCTTGCTCTACTTCCAGAGCTCCCTATCTGGTTAGTTGCCACTTCTCGCTAGTATTTGCTTTCCACGTATTTTCAATTTATTTTATGTACTAATGAAATACACTAGTTTATTGTACAAAGGAGATTTAAAATAGCATGGACAAGCCAGATTTACAATAGCAGTTACCATTTTGTAATGTGCTTTTGGGATTCTGTAGAAGCATATATGTTGGTACAAGCATGACGATTGTGGTTAAAGTTGCATAGTTATTATGTCATAATTGGAGTTTTTGAGACTTAATTCTAAAAATAACTAGTAAAACAGATGACGTATTTTCCTTATGTCTTTAGCTCAGCATTATATACATTTTTACTCTTGGAATCTTGTGACCTTCAGCACCTCTGAAAAGCTTAATTTTTGATACAGGAAGGCAACATTTAAAGTGTGATGTCAAAAATTTTGGCCTTCCTGTTTCAGCAGGAGTTGAGAGTACTTGGTCTTATAATTGGACCTTTACTTTGCCTTTTCTGTTTCGCTCTCTTTTCCAAGAGTAGAAAGGTACTTTTACTGAAAACTTGTGAGAAGATGTTCTAAAAAATAAGTTTAATGTGAAAAGAGAAATAATGAATCTTTTCTGTTTAAGATCTTTGCTGACAGTGCTGACAACCAACCGATGTAACCTATTTCATAAAGCAGTCAAGTTCCATCAAAAAGAGGTTTAAACCCCTTTCACTTGAGAGCAGCCTAGAAAAAGACTGTGAAGAGATAGGAGTGTTATCTATAAATAGTACATTGGGAAGGGGAAGTATTTAAAAATATCTGGAAGGGAAGAAGATTATTTCATGCAAAGGGTAGTTTGGGCCCAAGAACACATCAGCTTAAGCTGCCTGTGAATAAAATTACAAGAAAATGGATTGCCTCTGACCAGAAGCAGTGAGCCAGTGAACTTCTGAAACAGTGTTTCCACACTGGGCAACACATTTTTTTTTTTTTTTTAACGCAGAACCTGATGTAGCTTCAAGTGATGCCACCAATATGCAATGCAGCATTGAACGAGATGGAGACAGCTACGTGATCAATGGCAAGAAGTGGTGGAGCAGTGGTAAGCACAAAAAATCTAAAGAGTGGCTGAGTCTACATTTCTTTCTTGGAATTGGTAAAACAAAAATATCTGAGTTCCAAGATGAACTTGGATGTTTTATTTATGTATCTTTGTTTGGGGAAGCTGCATACTCCACTATGCTTGTGCAGTACTCAGGCTCCCCAGGAGATAGGGCTCTTTGTCTCCTTTCTGGTGTTTCAGAGTTGGAGGCTAGAGGGGCAGGATATGAGCTGGACATCTTGCCTCTTCATCTGTTTCCCTGTGAATCTGTGAAAAGGTGTTTCCCCTTGCTCTAGAGCAGCGTCTCCCAAGCACGCATTGCAATCCCCAAGGGACTGGTGGGAGAGTTTGTAGGAGATCACACACAAAAGATATTGCTCATAAAATAAATAACATGAATTATAAAGAGAGAGCAAACATAAGAGAGCGTGATTTGATTTGTGTTATATCTAATGAAATAGTTAGGACAATCAGATTTGTATAAGGACAGACATGCAAAAGGCACATACATGTGACTGTGTTCCTGTCAGAGCCTCCTTTTCTGCCTTTTCTTTTGTCTGGTTAGTGGTGGATTTGGTTTTGGTTTTTGGTCTGAGTGGATCTTGAGGACCTTGGCTGTTTGGGAATTCCAGAAGCCTGACAGCCTGGTCACTATGTTGCTTCAGGAGCAACCACTAGTTGTATGAAGATAAATCACAACTCACGCATGCAGGAAGTCATTTGCTTTGCAGGAGATCTGCAGTCTCTTCTGCTCTGCACGGGTACTCTGCACTTGCTCAGTAAATATGGCATGGCTTAAACATGTCAGATTTGCAGTGTCTGAGCAGACCATCTGTGTAGCACATCTGTCAAACACTTCTGACTGCAGTTCACACTGTTGTGCTTCTGCAAAATACTGGACAGAAATTCTGTAAGCTTCTACCATCCAAAGGAGAGAGAGAAGAGGCTTGTGTCTTGTTTATGCTACTGTTGTTCCTTGTCTATTATTCTGGAACTTTTTCTTCAAGGCTAGAACTGTGTAACTTGGAGAAGTCTCCAAGAATGAGATACTCTTGCTGGCTTTCATAAGCGACAGATGCTGTGGGGCAGTGTGGTGTAACACTACTCTTTCATTTTGAAAGATAATGTATCAATGCATTTGGAATGACTCCTGCAATCCATGAAAAAATTGTTGCTTCCCTGGAATCCTGGCCAGCACTGGGCAGGGGTAGCTTTGTAGCCCTCTATGAAAGGTTGCAAGTGCCATCAAGCATGAGCTCCACAAGGAGTCAGAGCCTTCCTCATTTCTGAGGCATGAGCTCTGGCCTTTCTGAAGAGAATGTCAATACATACTAAAACAAAGCAGACAAGACACACAAAATGGAAGCCAATGCTTTACATTTTATTGTGTCTTCATATACTTTATTTTGGAAGATTATAATTATTGCAATGTCTGGATCATTTTACAAATTCCTATTAGAATTCCAGGCCTTGAGTCAGAAGATTAGCTGAAACAATTTTCTTATGTTCTTGCTAATACTTTATACTATTTTGACATTTACAAAGCCAAATCTTCACATGGTGCCATTCAGGGACATAGTTGAACTTTTATGCCTGCTCAAAATAAGATGACTCCTGGAATATGAGCAGTTGCTAGAACCTTGGGCAGTGCAAAGACACTAAAAAAGATGGGAGAAATAGGTAGGTTTTGTTTGTATACACACACACACCCACACACCCTTCTTGCTTTCGCAGGTGAGTGTTTCCCTATCATTAATTTCTTCCTTAAGGACTATAGCTGTCTGCATCTGGCTCTACTGCATATAGTTTATCCTCCTCTTTCAGCCAGTGATGTGAGTTCTTTGAGCTAGGTATAAAAGTTCAGAGCCCCCACTATGCCTGTAAAAGCAATAAAGGTACATACAAAAGTCTATATTTTTCTAATAGATCAAAGCTAAGATATGTGATTGTGGCAAAATATAAGGCTGGTCCTTGGTTGCCCTGATATTTGTTGCCCAAGATTTTTTGAGAATGAGAGGAAAGCAGAGCCATTTCTTAGGAAATGACAAGAATGAGAGCCTGGATAATCTTTTCTTGGGAATTTAGAATTGGAACCAGAGAACTGGAATGTGGCTCTCATCGACCACTGAACTTGGTGAAGTCCAGAGTGAGCAGAAAATGAGAGAGAGGTAAAAGATCATTTTAGATACTTCCAGAGAAGGAGTTGTTGGTTTTCATGGAAGTTGTTGTTGTTTATATGTATACATATGTATATATGTATGGAAACATGCAATTGTCCCCCCCAATTTAAATCTCTCCTGTGAACTTATTCTGCTTTTCATTCATTGCTGCAAGGGTATCTATGGGAAAAACATGGAAATTATTTTTTAGGAAAATGTTCCAAGCTATTAAAAAATACAGAAACACATTTACGAGGTTACATTTGAAAGGCATGAAAATATAACTTTTAATATATAAGTTCCTGTACTGTGGCTTTATTGCTGTGGGTTTCTTTTTCCATTTTAGGCATATATAGATTGTTAATTACTCAGCTGTATAAAAGCTGTGACCCTTTAAAATCTTTTTTTAACCTCACTGTCTTCATTGGTTTCTATCACCTTTGGTATAACAGTTCTCGCCTGCTGCTCGCTTTTGATCAACATGTTCCATTTTGAAGTGCACTGTAGTGTCTGGGTTAGTTTGTAGATCTAGAAATTCGTCTGAAAGTTGAATTGCAAAGCAGATGTGGAAACCATACCCCTTAATTAGTAAAGAATTCATTTGTTATGTAAGATAATGAAAGTAATTGACTGTCTATATAGTGAAGCTAACCGTTTCTTCTGTATGGTCTTCATAATTCATAGAAATCTCTTCAGTTATTCCATTCTGTTGTTGTCTCCTCCTGTATCCGTATGTTTTTGCTATTTTCAAAATATGTGTTTTAAACGAGGCTCCCAGGAAGACGTACAGAAGAGGGTTCAGGCAGGCGTGGAACAAAGCGATGCTCTTACTTACCTGGAGTGCAACGTCTATCACTTTACTGGCATGACAGTCAGTGATCAACAGGTAGATGATGTCTATGGCTCGCCAGAACTTAACAATGTTGTAAGGCAGTTGGGTGGTAATAAAAGTGACCACTACTACCAGCAGAACTATGAAGGGTCTAGATTTTTTAGCATTTGGAGATTTGAAGATGGCTCTAGCAGTAGCTGAGTAGCAGGTCAACATAACTAGGAAGGGAAGCAGAAATTCCAGGATAATTTCCAGGATTTGAATGGTTGCTTTTAAGAGTGTTTCCATGTTCACTGGAAATACAGGAAGACATTCATTCCTCTCATTGTATTTCTTCACCTGGTTAAATATCAGTTCAGGGATGCTGAGCACGACAGCAGCCAGCCAGACCCAGATGCAGGTTATACTGCACTGTTTTCTCGCTCTTCTCGGACCTTGGGATTTGGAGATGGCCCTGTATCTATCCACACTGATGCAGGCCAGGAACAGCATGCCAGAGCTGAAATTCATGGTATACAAGGAAGATGCGAGCTTGCACATTGCACTGCCAAGCTCCCAGCCCTGCACAGCGTTTGCAGCCCAAAAAGGGAGAGTGAAGAGCAGGAGCAAATCAGCAATGGCCAAATGCATGATGTACACTGCCGTGTTTGTCTTTGGTTTCTTGCAGTAGGCATAAATTGCTACCACTAACGAATTTCCAGCAACTCCAACGGTGAAGGCTAATGCGTAGAACACGGGGAGGAATAATTTACTGAAATGCCTTACATCATCCTTTTCACAAAGCAGCTCATATGCGTTGTAATCTATCATGGAGTTGAGATCACCCTCGTCCTCAATCCAGTAATCACTTGAGTTGTTCATAGCTTAGCTGTGGCTGGAAGACAAAGAAAAAGTGCAACTTCCAAGTTTTAAAGTTTCTGTTGAAATCTAAACTTCTGTCCCAGGATTGCTTATAAATCTCCAATTCCAACAAGTTTGGTACGAGGAATGCATTTGCAAATAGTCAGAGTACTAGAGCTAGTACAGAGCTATCCAGTGACAGAGGCAGAACAGACCAGGTCTCAGCTGCTCCCGTGGAACGGGTGACAGAGCAGAATCTGGGCAACCCCAGGTAAAACAGATTCACTTGAAATGCCTGTGTTGCCCACAGTACTAGAGGCTGCAAGAGGCTTGCAGGGCACCTCACTAGTTGCCGTGTTGCAGCCCAGGAGCCATCAGTGCTTAAACTGCTCTGACTGGGTTGCATGTGGCCACATTCTCTTGAAAAATTAATTCGTCTGCACAGTTTGTTTTTCCTCCTCCATACAGCCTCAGCAAAGCAAAGCAATGCTGGTTAAAGGCTCTGATATATATTAATTATATTTATTAAAGGCTCTACCATATAGGGGATATGGATCACTAACAGTTTAAAGCTGAGAGGAAAGTAGTAGCATTTAGTACCTACCCATATATTTTGGCAACCATCAGATGCGACTGTAATAGAGGGGGAGCATGCTGCTTTGTTCCTCAGGCACGCCTACACGTACCGGTCGTTTAAAGCTGGCTAGTGGAACCAGCCATGTGGCTAGTGGAGTTGGCAGCGGAACCGATTACTCGGTTTAGTCTCCATCTCCCACAGCCCCGGCTTTGTGCCCGAGTGGGATTTCTTACGGAATCACTGTAACGTGGGTGTGCTGAGTCCCGGGGCTGGAAACTTCTCAGCATGTTATGTATGGAAAGGAATCTTATCGTGTACACAACTACCCACAGATTCCCAAACAGCTCAGAACCTCAGCTGTTTTTTCAAGTCCATCTCATGACATGACTTAGTGTTACCAAACGCTAAGGTTATGTTTTCACTGTCTGCTTAAGGGTAAAGTTTAAGTATTCTTATCTTCAGACTGAATCTGAGGCAGGCTGTCTCCTACAGTATATTCTTTTCTTCCTGTAATTGTATACGTCTTAATTTACTGAAAACTGCTGAAAACTACAGTTCTGCAGTACCTCATTTTCTTGAAATAAATGGGATTAAGATTGTTCAGCAACAGTGGCATAAAACTGCTGAAAACGAAAAACAGATTTGGGTCTCATTTTCGGGAAAGCTTCAGATTTTGAGGCTAGTAGTGTTGAAAACAAATTCTGATATTCTGCCCAGAGCTACAATTTGTCATATTCAAATTTGAAAAAAAATCCAAATACCATTTCTGTTTTTTAAACAAAGCTTTAAATGAAGGGTTGCTGAACCTTTATAAATCCAGTAGCTCTTCTAATTTTTTTCCAAGTGTTTTCCATCTATCAGTACAAATAACTTATTGATCTCATACTCAGGGATACAGACCAAATACTTGGAAAGAACAAATAACTTTCATCCTTGCTTGATATTTATGTATTTCTTTTCAGTGAATCAGCTATCTAAATTTAAAAACACATGCTAGTTATAAATGAACTCTTTGGCTTGGTTTTGATCCTTAATGAGTTTGTTGGACTTTCACATTAACATTTCCAAACATTTCCCACTTAACTTTAAATAATATGTATGTTTTGACTCCTGTCATCTGACATTTATTTTTGCATAGGTGAGGTGTGCAGAATAGAAAAGGAATTAGTTTTATCCTTGTTTTGGTACCACGTGCCTTCCATGCCCAACAGTCCAGGTTAGCAGGATTTTTTAACAGCAACGTTTTAAAGCTCTATGGTAGTTTCCTAGGAGAGATTTAAACGTACAGAAGCAAATGTTCTGTCTTCACCAGAAGAGAAACTGCATTACAAAGAGTGTAATCCAGTTAGTCAAGATTAAAAGCAAATTAAAGTTAATTGGAAAAGATTTGGCTGTGCTGTAAGCAGTTATTACAAAACCCATCTGGGAATGTTTAATTAAATTGGATCACTGGCAGATATATTCGAAAGCAAAGCGATAAACAGACTTTTTGGTGCAAACTTCAAGAAGTCTGGGTGCCCCAAGGCAGTCTGGCAGCACCGGGGAGCCTGCTCCACTGCCTCGCTCTGATTTTGGCTCATCTGAATTCTTGGCAGGAACAAACCCTTATCTAATACTTAGCAGTTGCTGTTTCTCTCAAAATAATACAATCATGTTTTGGCTACTCTTTCTGTTCATATTTTTCATTTCTATGCGTTCCAATAGACACCTCTTTTCTAGGAGACTTACTAATAGACAGCTTTGCATTTTTTTTGTACCTGTTTTTTTTTTTTTTTTTTTTTTTGCGGGGTTTTTGAGAAGAATTACTGCAGGAATTACCAGCTTTCTGCTAAAATACAAATTCAGTTTTTCAATGAGTTTGAATTTGATGTGGGATTGTATGAACAGATGTTGAATCCAGTTAATATTCCTAGTTTAAACAGATTTTTTTTCTTTGGAATGAATTGATCAGTAACCCACTCTTCTATTTAACGAATTAGTTTTAAAACTTGAAATGAAGAGGTAAGCTAGTGAAATGTTGATTCTTTGTAAAGGCAACTTTTATAACTTCCAGTCAGAGCAAATCCTACCTTTTCTACTTATACGTAAAGTCATTATAATATCATAGTAAATGCAGATTAGTAAAGACTCAAAGCAAACTAACCTTCTTTGTCAGCAGCCGGTAGCTGGTACTGCAGTTGAGATATGCTTCAGTGCAATGATCTGAGTGGGTCTGGCACACTGCACTTTATTTTCCAGCACCACACCCTCATCTGGAAGGCAGTTGCACTTTCATTTTGGCTTGCCACTGAAAGAACAGTTAAGTCCTGCCTTTTTGAAAGCCCTTCTCAGGGTGAACACACATTTCCTGCCTGCCTTCCCGCTCCAGCTGGGCTGCAAGTGCTCTTTGGAAGTCAAGGCTCTCTTACTATTTCACTAACTAATAGCTTGTCTTTACCTGAAAGGCCAAACATTTTGTACAAAATGAAAGCTTTTTAACAAATCACACACTTAAAACATGTAAAGGAGAGAAACAGAGGAGGTCAGCTTGGGGCAGAGTCACCAATGAAAAATCAGTATATATTGACATCCGGAGAGTACTGTGATTTTGATGGTTGGCTATACAGGGATTTTAAGGGATCCTTATTTTAAATAACTCTTTAGCAGGGTGTAATAGAAGGGCATGTTTTGATTTTTGAGTGATTTGAAAGGATTTTGGCTTTTTTTTTTATGTAGCTGTGTGATGGTGAACAAAACTGGGGATTTGAGAGGGAAGAGACGAAAGCAAGCGGCAAGTGTTTAACCAGAGCCTGAGTGGATAGCGCTGCAGCCGGGGAGCAGGTTCACAGTTCAAGTGAATGTGTGATAGTATTTGTACAGGCCCTGCAAGCAACACAGGAAGGCAAGAGGGAAAACAGAAAGATACCATTCCTTCCATTTGCAGTTTTCCCTCCCTTTGCAGGGTGCTGTCTAGCATATGAAAAGCTGATAGGGTTACAGGAAAGGAAAGATGGAAAAGTTCTGCAGTCATAGGCAGACAGTGTTATCTCTACACTGAGGAATGGAATCTCAGACTAAGAATTCCTAAAATGACTGTAAATTGCTTAAGTTTGCACAGCCTGCTCAGCATCAAATTGTTTTCTTGTGTATGGAGGATTTCGGGACCTAGAACAGAATTTGTGAAAGGAAAGAATTTCCAAACGAGCCACAGAGAGTGCAGCAGGCAAATGTTTGCCTGTGCTTCTAGCTGCATTTGAATTTGCAAAAGGCAGGCAAAATAGGTTGGGAAAAGAAACAGAGACTGTGGAAAGTGCATCGCAGAATTGTGCATGTTTTGCTTTCATCTTGAGTTATCACAGCACTTGCGTTCTTTGCAATAGCAGATAAAGACATTTTGGTAAGCTGGGGAGCTGGTTCCTGCAAGGAGTGTCACTGCTTAGAAGGCTGAGCTGTCTCTCTTTAAGACCCAGTTCTTCAGCGCAACATGGTGCCCAACAAGGTTAGAAAAGTGCGGGCAGGATTGAGAAGACTCCCAAAAAATACGTATGTGCCATGCCTGGGGGAAAGTAGTCGTGCCGTCAGGGGCTAGGAGGCCCTGCGGGCAGGCTGGAGCAAAGCAACTTCGTAAAAGCTTATACAAAAGCTTGTTAATATATGATTAAAACTGACCTTCGAAAATCTCTGCTCTATTTGTTGAATTTTGAGTTTCTGGCCAAGCTGCTTTCAATTCTTGCCAAAATTACAGTGTTTTTCCTACTCTTCCCCTTATCCTCCTACAGATTCTTTGATTCCTGTAAATAAAATAAAAATGCCACTTACAAATGAGAGTTTTTTTTTAATTCAAGCCTTCTGCATTTGTTCCAAAGCACTGGAGTCTGCCAGAGCCTTGCCTGAGATGAAAAGTTGTTTCTAGGATTTATGGTCACTGTTGAGTAAAATTTATTTGGTGTTTTCAGTGCTTCGGGCCCTAAGGAGTGGAAAGGCCAGGAAGCCATTTGATGTGTTCAGATGGCAAAAAATACATAGGAAACTGAATTACTCATTTGCCTTACAAGAAATTATTTGTAGGGTGATCTAGGACTTAGATGTTCAGCTCGCTGTGAACTCTTCTCTAGGCTCAACATAAAAGCTTCTTCTGATTTTTCTTTTTTCTCTTTCAAACAATGTGGTGAAATTCTTCTGTCTTTTGGGGGTTATTTTTGAGACAGGGATGTGAGTTGAGGACAGTTTATAGAACTGCTTAAGCAGTCATTACAGAAAATCAAGCTATCGTTTGCTGTAAGCCTCATTTCAAGATCAATGTGATTTAGAAAATGACACTTGTGCAATTCTTTGCCTGAAGGAGAAAAGTCGGAGAGCTCTTGAGAGTGTAGTATTTCTCTTTGTAAGACGGCCACTGTTTTATTTTTCATCTGGTCACCTGCTAGCTGCAAGTGGGACATCTCTTTGAGATACCTGTTTTTCTTTATGGTCTGATTCCACTCTCCTCCTGCTCAATTTTCACTCAGCTATTTTAGCTCATTAGTGCTGTGCAACTTAGGGGGTTCATGCCACAAATAACCCTGCTTTAAAGCCACTTATGAGCAGCATGTTGCAGAAGAGAGTCAAAATAAACAACCAGTAGTCTGGCCCTCCAAACTGACTTTGTCAGCTTGGAGATAAAGGCGGTTCCCGCCGCGGTTGCCCTCCAGGCTGTCGGGGGCCCGTTCTCCTGCGGGAGCCGCTCTTCTGGGAACCACCTGCTGCCCGGTCTGCACCGGCGGCTCCCAACCTTGTGACGGGAGCAGCCCGAGGACTCGAATAGTTAGCTTTGCTTCTGCCATCCGCCGCTGACGGCGGTGGAGAGCAGACCTTGAATGCTCTCTTCCGAGCATATCGTCTTTGTTGGGGTAGCCACCAAGCCCAGGAATTTTGCTGGTTGTCACATATGTCAAATATAATCCTGCCGTCTTTCCCTCCCTTATTGTCTTTGTGAGACACTGAAAGTGTCAGAGCCTTCCTTTTTACTAAGAAACTTTTAAAGAAAAAATAAAGTTGTGAGGATAAAGTCATCTTAGAAATATGATGCAGTTTAAACTACGGTAGAATCTTCTTTTAGGACTTTTCCATTAAACTTCTAGCTTTCCTGCTACAAAAACATGTATCAAATGGTGTTGTCAGTGAGTGGAGATGTCAGCAGATAGTTTTCAGATAACAATTTCCACTGAGATTTTTGTGTGAAGTGTGAACTCGTTCATATAAAGAGGGGAAAACTCCTTCATCCAGAGAACTTGGCTGAAAAAGTAACCGAGTATTCATGGAAATTCTTATGCCAGCCTAATTTGCGAGATTTGATGGCTATAATGTGGTCAACATTTCATTCCTGCCTAGATGCTTTAACCTTTATAGCTTTAAGAAGCTTTGCTTTTGAAGTTCAGCATCTAACCTTCATGTGTGATGTTATGTCACACCTATTCACTTATGTATTTGGGGAAGCAGAGATAAGTAGATTCAAGTACCTTCTTGTTCTCCTTTAGTAGGAATAGCATTGGAGCCAAATCCTGGAGGGGCTGAATTTTTGGCTTGTGAGTGTTCAGCTCCTGCAAGTCAACTCCCTTCAGCCTGTTAAGCAATAAGATGTATCAGCCTGATTGCTCAGCGTGTAAACAGAAATGCACTGCAGCCTTCTGCTCTTGTAGCACGAAAGGAAGAGCATACAGTTTACTAATATGAAACTTAATGCTTCCACTTGGACATTTTTTATATTGGAATTTTTTTTTTTTTTCTTTTTAGGTGCTGCCAATCCAAATTGCAAGATTGCAATTGTAATGGGCAGAACCCCAAATTCCTCAGCATCCAGGTATGGCTCTCTGGGCTTACCAAAGCCTGAGGCTTACCAAAGACTTACCTAAACTTTCCTTCAACAGAGAAGTTTACAAAAACTTCGTTAAGTGGAATAGTATTAGTTGCTTTGATCTGTTTGATGTGGTCATGATTTACAGGGGAATTTTAACTCTCTGTGATATATCTGTTTAGAGAAAAATGTGTCTGAGCGAGCTCTCATTTTGCTGTTGACTGAAGCCTTATAATCTTCTCACTGTCACTAAGCTGCATCTGTGGGTTTTCCTCTGCCACACACCAGTTCAAGTGTTTGTGCAACCGCCTGATAAATTGAATCAGGAAAAATATTTTGGGTTCACTGCTTTCACCTTGGCCACACTGATTTTCACTTGGATCATTTCTGTGACCCGCAGGAGGGTGGGAAAACTTCCTTTGCTGGCAGTGTTGGCTTGTGCCAGCTTAAACTGGTTGTGAAGCTGATGATAAAAGCAAGCCTTTTTAAAGGGTTCCTGAACAGGTTGAATATGTGCTGTATCTGAGACATGAAGTTATGTACTGAGCTTTTCACAAAATTATCTGCGGGTAGAAAAATCAGCATGAGACAGGACATCTAACAAGTTATACGTACCTCAGAATTACAAGAGCGGAGAGCATAAAAAGTGTTTTTCATCAACCTAGTCATTCTGTGTATACACAGATTGTGTACATACACAATCCTGTGTATGTAAATAGAATGCTTCCCTCTTGTTTAAAAGAAACACTAAGTCATCTGGTGTTGAGCTCTCAGTGCAAAACTAAAATCACCTCTTACCAGCCCTTGGGCCTGTGATGAGTAGTTTGCTTTATGACGGGTTTCGCTGAAATTGAGCAGCTCCTGATGCATAAAGTTGGAAACCGTCATGCCTCTTGGATGTGAGCCCAAATTCTGCTGGTAAATCTTAAGTTTGGATTTGCCTGGAAGCAATTGGCAGGTTTCTTGGAGCTTGCAGCCTGTTTGCCCAGTGCTGTGCGTGCAGAGGTGGCTGCTGAGCTTCTGGAAGATGAACCAGAGGTCGTGGCGGGCATTATGTGATCCTGACTCTTGATGAGGCCCAGGGAGCACTGCAGGGGGCAGGACAGCTGCGGTCAGGCTAGGTAAATCCAACCATTGCTTTAGGCCAGTGCTAAGCTGGGGTTATAAGCTAAAAAGCGAGGGTGGTAGTGGTGGCCTGGCGAAGTAGCCCAGGCTGATGGAGTCGATGAGAACTTTTTGCTCTTGTTTCCACCAGGTACAAGCAGCACAGCATGGTCCTCGTTCCTATGGACACTCCGGGCGTGAAGCTGATAAGACCCCTCTCCGTGTTTGGCTACCTGGGTGAGAAGACCAGGTTTATCAGCTGGGCTTGTGTTGATTTGGCAGTGATCAACGCAGGAGCTGCAGTAATACTAACAAATGTTGAATATGAAATAGGCTAGGAAAATATACGTATAGAAAATACATGTATAGGGATAGGAATCAAAAGCCTTTTTTTCTTTTTTCTTTTTTTTTAATGCATGCACCAGTCTCCTTTGTTATACCCTCTGTTGTGTCTTCTGTCTATCTGTAGATGAGCTCCACGGAGGACATTTTGAGGTGCACTTTACTGATGTGCGAGTACCTGTGTCTAATATAATACTAGGTGAGTTTCAATATTAATACCTTTCTGCGTGTATAATGATGACAAAAATTTTAAGAAACACTAATTTGTTTTATAAGTCACCATAAGTTATTACAGATACCTAGTAGGGGATTCTCTAGGTAAGATAAGCCAAGCTCTTTCCCTGAAGTGAAGCAGGGAGGGTCAGTGATATTCTTGTCTTAAACCCAGTTTTCGTGGATTTGACTGTTCAAGAACCAGAGTTCTGCGGTAGCCTGTAGCTGTGCTAGCCTGGGTGCCTGCGGACTTACAGCACTGGAGAAAAAGAAACAAACAAACAAACCAAAAAAAAAAAAAAGCAGAGCAGTACTTGTAACTTTGTGCACGGAGAACTTCTTTGCTCTTCTTGCTCTTGGGGAAGGCAGGGTTTACATAGTTTCTTCCCAGCTATGTATTTTTTTCCTGAGAGAACCTTCTTGCTCAAGTAGACATTAGATCTGCAAACCTCAGA
Organism: Crypturellus undulatus; assembly: GCA_013389825.1. Lineage (NCBI taxonomy): Eukaryota > Metazoa > Chordata > Aves > Tinamiformes > Tinamidae > Crypturellus > Crypturellus undulatus. Next base: position 60,012 of record VWPW01020729.1, read on the forward strand.
TTCTTTCCCTCAGGTTCTCATACCAAATCTCATAAACGTATTTTTCAATGTAAGATTAGTAAATTTTTAGTTAAATATATCAAACCCTCTCAGAAACCAGCTTAGCATGCTGTAACTAACTAGTATTAACAGTGTGCCAACAGTCCTACAAAAGCAACTTGTAAAAAGCTGGCGTCCAGCTGCGTGGCAGCGTGGCCACTTCTCTGAGCCACGGATCAGTTCAGGCAGCAGTGGGGTGCTCGGCACGTGCGTATTTTCCTTTTCAACCAGGGGAAGGAAGAGGGTTCGAGATAGCTCAGGGTCGCCTTGGGCCGGGCCGCATCCACCACTGCATGAGGACGATCGGTGCCGCCGAGGCCGCCCTGGAGATCCTGTGCAAGCGCGCGGCAGAGCGGGAGACCTTTGGCAAGAAGCTCTACCAGCACGTGAGCACCTTGTGCCTCCCAGAACGGAGGGGCTGAACCGCAGCGAGGGTGGGGGGTTTGGTCTTATCTAGCTCTGGTGGTGAATTGCTGACACCCGAGGACAGTGGTTACTATTTTTTATTAAGGGGAGTAGGAAAAAGAGAACAGCTCACTTTTTGTAGGGATCTTTAGCATTTGCTGGTTGGCCTCTTGGATTTTGTGTGCTCCCGATTCTCATCCAAGAGATAAGATGAATTTATTGTAAAGTAACAAGTAAAGGCAATATGTGAAGAGGAAACCAAATTAGTGTCTGGCACGGGTCATTGAAAAGGCTCCCTCCAGATGCAGGGAGAGGAAGCTTTGCTCTGTTTCTATCATGTCATGGCCAAATTTCCACTCCCTGCCATGACCTGGAGTTACTGTAAGTGGGTGGAGAGGAGCCCTGGGTTTCTCAGAAGCCCCGTGAGGTTAAATAACATTTGACAAAGCTCCAGCCAGGACCCATCCGTCGGGAGTCAGAGCTGGGCTCGAGGCTGCGGTTCTTCCCAGCTCCAGGGCACCTCGTGCAGTGACACTGCTGGCTCCCTTGGCTGACACCCCACGCACATGGAGCCTCTAATGAACGGCTTCGGCACCAACAGGCGCAATGATGTTCTTAGGGAATGTTTTCCTAACAGGGCCTGCAAGGCCCCCTCTCAAACTCTTTTTGCATTAAAGGAGCTCCTGGCTCCCCATGGTCGCAGCAGCTGTTTGCCTGGGCACGCACCCCGCACCCCGGCCTTAGCTGGAGGACACAGCCCTGCTCGTCCTGCTCGGCCGCCCCGGGAAGGCTGAGCCCAGCTGGGAGGAGGGGGAGCAGGTCGAGGAAGGTGGAGAGCCAAGAGCAGGCGCCAAAGGGCTGGAGGAGGGTGGTTCATCAGGGAAGTAAGTGAGGCTGGATTTTCTTCCTCTCTTGCACTTTCCTGACAAGGAGTGTGCTGTAGCCTTAGCATTTGCATCACTCCCAGGGTGGGGTTTTTGTATCAGATTATGTGTCAGAGTAGCTTTAATTTGTACCAGGGTGTTGCTGAACGAGTGGAAATGCAGAAGCTGAGGAATATAAGACAGATTTGTGGTAGGACAGGCACAAGCCTGGCCACCTTAGCTGACTTTGTGCTCCTTTCCTTGTCCTCTCTCTTCAGGAGGTAGTTGCCCACTGGATTGCCGAGTGCCGCCTCACCATAGAGCAGGCCCGGCTGCTCACGCTGAAAACAGCCAGCATTATCGACCGGCTGGGCAACAGGCACGCGCGAAAGGAGGTGACTTTCTTCCCTGATAGGATAAGAGTGGGTGACAGGCAGAGAGCGGGGATACTGGTGCATTTTCAGGAGGCAGCTGATTCATTGAAATTTAAGCTACAGTGTTTCACAAAAAAAATTGGCTTATGGCACAACTTCCTCTGGAAGGCAGAGAAGGGAGCCAAGAGTCCATCTTGAGGTTAACCAAAATGGACAGTGCAGGCCCTTTGAAGACTTCCAAGATCAAACTGATGAGGTACTTAAAAATTAAAGAAGCAAAAGCATTGCTCAATAGTCTTAACACAAGGATGTAGTTCTGGGTAGTCACTGCCGTTAGAGATAGTCTTACTTTATGTATGGAACAGGGACAGTAGAGCTCTCTTTCAGTCTAGAGAGCAAATCTTGTCCTTGCACTGAGGCATCAGTGAAACTCTCATCTCAACAGCCCATCCCTTCTAGGGCTGATCATGTGAGTTCTTTTAACTGCAGGTAGCCATGACCAAAGTGGTTGTGCCTAGAGCTGCCCTTAAAGTGATCGACCGTGCAATCCAAGTCTGTGGCGGAGGTGGAGTGTCCCAGGATTTTCCTTTGGCTGCAATGTGAGTAGGGGAGACTCATTTATAATTTCTAAGTGGCCTCCTTTTAAGACCATATAGTTTTATAATGCCTGTACCTGCCTGCTTGTCCCTGGGAGCCTCCCCTTAGGCTAGCTTACTGCTATACAAGCTGTGAAATGTCACCAGCTGCTTTTAATAAACCTGTCCCAGAGCAGCTGCCTTGGGATGTATTTTTTCCCTGCTTGACTTCCTGCTAGAGCAGGCCTCATCTAATCCCCACCTACTTGATGCCTCTCTGCACAGGTTTGCTAACGTCCGGGCCCTGCGCCTGGCCGATGGGCCTGATGAAGTCCATCTCTCCACCATCGCAGCACAGGAGCTGCAGGACCAGTCAAAGAAGCTAACTGCAAAAATGTAATGCCAGCCTTAGGGCAGCTCCTCAAGGTGGCAGATCAAGGAATGATTGTAGTGTTCAAAGCAATAACTCTGTTAAAGCTATAGCTAGATGAGTAAAATTAAAAATTTGCTTGAAGCAAGGCATATGCCTATAACCCTTCTTTATGATTACTGCACTTACAAATCAGGGGCTTGCTGCAAGGCTGTGGAATTTCATATCTGTGAAAACCCCCTAAACACTCAAACGTGAATGAATTCTTTATAACATTGAATAAAATTTACTTCCTAACAGACTTAGACTGCTTTATTTGTTCTGAGCTAAACCCTTTTAGTATTTCTACTGTTTTCACAGGTTGGAAGTGCCTTAACTGCAGTGCAGTGCTAACCGGCAACTGTTCAGAGGCAGGTGCAGCCTAGGCAAGAGCAGCGAGGGTGCACTGTTCTGTAAGGTAGGACAGTCTTTCTTCCAGCGTAGGGACAGTTACAGCTCAGGTAGAGTTAGCAGCAACTGCCTTAGGGATTTTTGTGTGCTCTAAAGACCTATAAAGAATCCTTCACTGTCGATGTGTCAGTTCGCACTAACAATTACAGCCCTGGGCTGGAGCCTGGGGAAGTGAAGAATCACAGAGCTCAAGGGCAGAACTTGCTGGCCCTGCTCCTGGAGGAGCTGGAGATGCCTGCTCACTGAAGAGTACCAACCACCCCGACAGCTCCCAGGAAGCAGCAGCTGTCTGCAAGTTCTGCCCTTACTCCATCACTGCAGTGGGTGGAAAAACCAGGATCATCATCTCTAAAAAAAGCAGTAGTGATTGTTTACATTTCCATCCATCCTAGCTTCCTCTCCCTTCCTGCCAAGGCTGCTTTAGAGGAAGTTGAGAAGCTCAGCAAGTCCCAGCTGAAGTGAGTTCCAAGACAGCAGCTCCCCCTCCTCAGAGTTCTAGCCCTTTAGGGGGAGCTGCCAGGACCCACAACTGCCTCTCTCCCTCCACCAGCTCCTCAAATTACCTGCACTCAGATTAAGGTCCCCCTGCTTCTCTTCCTCCTGCAAGAACAGCTACATAAGAACACCTCCTTTCTCATTAACAAGGCTCTTAATTCCCTTTATTTTTAAAATTTTATGTACATATGAATGATCTGTATAATGTACACTCTATATAGAAAGTTTTTATATACTGGATAATGTATAGAACATTTCACAATTACACTAGTTTCTTACATAACATGTCAACTTTAACTTTTTTGCTGAAGCTTTTTCAATTTGGTAAAGCCAGTTATACATATGAATGTCTAATGCTGTTTGATCTCAGGAGGATCATGTTAATGATTAAGGTCAGTGAACGGGGCAGGGACAAACCCTTTGCAAGTCGCATTCGATGGAGAGTGATCGTGTCAGGCTGGGAGAGGGGGTGCCCTTTTAGTGGGGTCAGTGAGGTCAAAGTGATTTAGCCCAATTCCTCGAGACTGTAGCTCAACTCCAGTCATGCTAATTCATAAAATATAAAAACTAGGAAAGTTTGATTCACAGTCTTGTAAACAAATATAAAGGAACAAAATGTGCTTACGTACAACAAGAAAAAAAAAATTCTTGTGTACCCATTTCAACTGATCCACAGAGTGCTTTCTTATGTTACAGTGCGATAGTTAGAATCACTGACTTTTCCTAAAAAAACAGTCATAGAAAAAGGAATAACACTGTCATTAAAGATTTGGAAAGGCAGTAATTTCACTTCAACATTAGAGGAAAATGCTGTTCCTCATCACTGGCCAGGCTGCCTCGGTGTCTTTCCATGAAAATTTCCAATCCTTAGCTGACATCTCCCACATCATTGTCTACGGGGGGTGGCATGTTGGGCAGTACAGATGACGTCGTCCCTGCAGTGAGGTAACCAGCAACTCCAGGGCCTTGAGGGAAAAAAAACAAAAAAAAAAAAACAAAAACAACAACAACAAAAAAAAACAGAGAACAGTGATGATGAGTTGCACTTTTAAAGCAACTGAACAGCTGTATTCTCTCTGGTAACATTCAGATAAATCACTCAAGTCAACCTCCTTGAGCTCATGTAGAGGTGTGGAGGTAGATTCTTCCCAGTCTAGAAATACTAGAACTAAGACCGCTAAAGTTCTTAGCCACTCAATAAACACAGACCATTCTTAGCCCACACAGAGTATTTCCATTTCTATATACCCTGTGGATGACAAAACCCCAGCAGTATGAGCCATCTCATCTCCCAGCAGGGAAGGGGTTGAGCGGGGCTTCCTAGTGCTAAGGAAAGCACTATGGAAGTTGAGCAGCCCCAGGCACACGCAGGGTTTTCCCAACGACCGACTGCAGCAAGTTCACTGAACTGCCTCATGCTTGACCCATGCAGTGATCTGTTAGACTGGCTGGTGTTGGATATTCTGCATGTCTGGAACAGAGCCTGGGCCTCCCAAAGACACTGTTTTATTTAACTGAAGGCACAAACAGCTGCCCTGGACAATTTTGTCCTGAAATCACCACTAAAAGCTATAAACCGCTCCTATTGCAGTAGGAGGCACTATGTTAAAGACAGGTGTTTTCGGATTAGTATTTGTAGAAAACTGCCCACACTCAACACACTTCCGAGTTGGTAGGGATTGACTTGGTACCGAATCTTCAGCCTACAAAGTCTAAAGTCTTGAGTAGGGAAAAGTTCTGCTTGGCCCTTTACACTTCCCTTAAATTCTCCCATATTTCCTGTCCCTTCATCCCCCACCCTTCTCACACCACAGCCTGGAGCCAGAATCTCAGGTTGTTCAGCAGCAGCCCCATGATGCTACTGCAAGCAAGAGCGCAAAACACACGGTGCCTTTGGTAAAAGCTCCCTCACCCCCAGGGCACTGCTCTTCACTAGCCCATGGAGCACCACAAAGATCCAGACCCACTCGTGCATGTCCTAGTGCAAGACGACCACCCCTTCGCCTTCAAATCTTCCCATAATTGGGCACTTCAACACCTCAGAAGATTAATGCATCTGCAGAACCAGCAAGTGCCAGCTGCTGCACTGTTGGTTTCTGCTGTGTGCAGAACGATGAGAAGCTTCCGAGTTTTGCAGCTTGGGGCTCCACCTTCGCTACAACTTTGACACGTGCACCTGTTTGTGGAGCACAGCAGCGCGGCATGCATTTCACAAGGTGGTATCTACCTGCTTTAGAGAGCTACACAGAAGTTAGCAAGCTGCCTGGCACAGCAGACCTAAAGCCCGCTTCTCAGGTGAAGGGGACTGCTGCCAGTTAGAAGGGAAGGAGAGGAGACACCTGAGGGAAAGAAATAAGCAAGGGGAAGTTTAAGGGAAGTGCAAACAGCAAAGCAAGTTGAAGCAAGAAACAGGCAGAACACAAGATAATGCAGATTAAAAGAAGCTAGTGGTTCCGTTTACAGCGTCTTCATTCTGCACTTGCAAGTACTTAAACACCAGGCAAGTCAAACGACGCACAGGCCTTATGACAACGTTATCCCAGCCTAGAGCTGCTGAGCCACACTGCCCCCACTTGCAAGCCTGGCAGTTTTCAGCATAGCTGTTTTTTGGCCAAGCTTTACTCCCTAATTTACAGTTTACAGATTACTAACGGCTTTTTTTAAGCATCAATTAAAAATTTGTCAGAGTGACATCAGAGAGTAAATGGTAGAGAGAACAGGCAACTGCCCTTCAGGGCTGCAGTTTGGAACAAGCCTTTGGAACAGGGCAAGACTTCAAGCATTGCCCCTTTGGCATCTACCCCAAGATCCTGGGCAGACACTTCCAGGAGGTCAGGTCTCGTCCCCAAGCTGGGAGCACAACTGCAGCCCTGGCAACACCCCCAGGGGACCCTCACGGGACCCTCCACAACGCACTCGGGTGGGCGCCACAGCACGGGTGATCACCGGAGAACCACTGCTGAGCCAGGGACACGTCCCCACGCTCCCGGAAAGCCACTAACACACTGCCCAATGCACTAGCTAAAGCAGCACGGCAGAATTAACATAGTTCAGCTCTTCAGGCAACATGATGACACCAGATCTTGAGCATCAGCACTACAGGAGTTAACTGAGCCAGAGGTCAGTATTATTCAGGACACGAATAGGAAAGAGTTGCAAACCTGTGAGGTATCCTGATGTTTGCGTCTCAGAAATGAACAGGTCGTGTTTCTGATCTTTGAAGGCACTCCACACAGAAGAACGGGACAGAATTTCATTTACCTACAGCATTGAGAGGTATGAACAAGTGACATGGGTCTACAAGAAAAAAACTCATTTTTCAGAGCTAAGTCAATCTGAAAGGATCACCAAGTAGGACAGCAGTATTTGTGATTCCATATCCTGATCTGAAATTCCAGAGGAGACTAAAAACTTGTTTCTCCAACTGAGCTGTGCAGCTGAGCACTGCACCACCATACAGCGTGGAAGGCTCAGCATCTTTGGGAGCTTGATTTTTCTCCCTTATTCTCCAGTTGGGAGGCCAAGAAAANAGAAGAACGAGACAGAATTTCATTTACCTACAGCAATGAGAGGTATGAACAAGTGACATAGGTCTAGAAGAAAAAACTCATTTTTGAGAGCTAAGTCAATCTGAAAGGATCACCAAGTAGGACAGCAGTATTTGTGATTCCATATCCTGATCTGAAATTCCAGAGGAGACTAAAAACTTGTTTCTCCAACTGAGCTGTGCAGCTGAGCACTGCACCACCATACAGCGTGGAAGGCTCAGCATCTTTGGGAGCTTGATTTTTCTCCCTTATTCTCCAGTTGGGAGGCCAAGAAAAGCAATCCTGGGAACAGCCACTTGCCTTGTACCTAGAGCTTGAGTTCACAGTAGGAAAATAGGCCCAATTTGAAGGAAAAAAAAACTATTGCTTTTGACCAAGCCTTCAACACAAGGGCAAGGGGAAAGGGATCAGGAACTAGCAGTTGAAGAAAGATTTTACTGACTTGTATTCAAGTATGTTATATTGCTTCAGCTGTCTACAGCAATATTTATCACAGCAAACAAAAGAGCAACTGTGGTTTCCAAAGGAAGGGTTGTCTGTAAAAGCCTAGCTGATGCTTATAGCATGTTCTTGCACTTGTATTGGCTTAATGAGTAGTAAAAAGCACTAGTTGGAGACAAAATCCTAGTTGTCCACAAGAGACAGAAGTTTTGCTCCATCATGACTTTGTACCTATGGATTGTTAATGTTCCAGGTGGAGTCAAACACAAAAAAGCCACAGTAAGATGGGACAAGACTTGTTCAGCGCTGGATCTTGCAGGTTAAGGACTTGTCAGAACCTACCTGCTCCCCATATTGTAGGCTACGAGACATAGACTTGAGGGTTTTCACAATCTGAGCTTTTGTAGCAGATGGGCTTTCCAGGTTTTCAAGGCCAATACCTTCTAGCAGTTTGAGAAGATAAGGGACCAAATCTGCTTTCAAAGCCTGTAAACAGACACAAATGAGTTATCTTGATATGCACTTAACACGTCTTAAGGAGTTTAGTTTGATCAGCAGCCTTCACATGTTGCTGCTTTTTGCAAGAAACAGGCTAAAACCTTTTCCTGTGCACTAAGCTTCAGTCCTGGGGTAACATCCTTGAACAGGCTTATGTTTGGGTAAGGGGTAAGTTTGTCTTCTCCAATATGAAAGCACAATATTGGATGGCTTCTGACATGGCTAGACAGTTGAATTGGATGTACCTCTTTTTATAAGAGGTTAGATGAACAAGTTACATCATTCTACAGAGTAAGAGTGTTACTTACTTGGGCTACTAAGTCATTTTGTTCCTTCTGAAACATCCGATTAAGGGCTTCACAGGCTACACCAACTATATCGGATCTCTTTTTCATTCCATTCATGAGAGGGCCAATGGTCTCAAGTGATGCCATTGCTCGAACACAAAGCTATGAGGAGACAAACATCCAGTGTTTTAGTGTTTTATCTTTTATCTTTATTTTTTTTCTTTTAAGGCCAACCTTGATTTTGGCATATCTGATCAACAAAGACTAAGCTTCTCAGTGACTTTCCAGTGAATATTCCAGGACTCTGCAGTGAATAATAGCTTGTCTGCTATGCAATATTTATAGCCAGAATAATGCACTAAGATCATCAGCAAACAAAAACCTGCTTGTAGTTTTTTAAAATAATTTCTCAAGAGTGATTTGGTACCTCATTGTCAGACAGTATGTGCATGACCCGGATGGCACTTTTTGGAATGGCGTTGTTCTTGTGATTCATGGCCTGGATTATCTTGTGAAGATGACCGAGTGGAGGGACTTGGTCAGCGAGCTGCGGCTGGGCGCTGAACAGGCACACAGTTGCTGTGGTTATAGTTTCTAAGGTCTCCCCCTGCAGAGGGGAAGAAAAAAAAAAAAAAAAACACAAAAAAAAAAAAAAAAAAAAAAAAAAAAAAAAAAAAAAAAAAAAAAACCTTATGTCTCATCATATTAGGAATAATGATTCAAACTTCCATGCCACTACAGTACACACTGCCTCATACTTTTGTTGTTGCAACTATTAAAACAAGGAAGTCAGAAGAAACAGTTCCAGTAGCAGTGGGCAAATACACACCGAACTGCACGGATTACACTCAAATTGAGCCCTGTTTTCAGGCGGGAGGAGCTGACGCTGGCTCCACAGCACACCAGCTCGGGGACGCTAAGGATGTTCAGACTGCCTGAAGGGATTTCTGCAGCGCCTGCAGCCAGACTGATCACACCTGCTGAATGCTGCGTGCCCCTGCAGACTCCACACTGCACATCTCTGTGCTAAGCCTATTACATTCACATCACAAGTAATTTGCCTCTTCTAATTCTACCCCTGCATCTGTCTGATCACTTTTAAAATCAATTTATTACCAGTGTCATTAAGCCATTGACTTGCACATAGCTCTTATTCAAACTGAAACATTAATTCTATTGTATTATGCAAATTTGCCAGGTGGCAACTCCAGGTCCCATAAATTCATACCATCAGCATGAGAAACCAGTGCTGCAGAAAGACAACACCAGAAAGTGCATCAAGACCTGAAAGATTTGAGGCTGTGAGAAAACAGGTGCCGTATCTTTAGATCAGTCAGCTGCAGAATAATTAAAACTCTTATGAAGACTCATTACCACCCTAACATATGACTCAGACTTACTGGGGCCAATTCTGTGGCTTCAGGGACTTAAAAAAAAGAAAAAGAACAAAGAAAAAAAAAAAAAAGCCCCCCTGAATCAGGATCAGAGACTACTGTTACCTTTCTGACTATCTAAAATAACAGAGATATGATTAGTCATTTATGCTGGGAAGAAAGTGTGAAAAGCAGAGTTAATCGGAAACTAAGTCTGTAGCAATACCAGCCTGCTAAAAGAGTTCAAAGAGCAGAGTGAGAAAGTCATCTTACATGGGGGTTATTTTTCTCCAGTAGTTCAGTAAGTTTTTCCAGCAGTGCAATGAGAAATTCTCTTGGTTTCCGTAAAACCCAGGCCGGCTGGGCAATAAAAATCCTTAAGAAGACTCCCCCTACTGAGAGTTCACCTTCTGCTTCACCATATACCACAGCAAAGTCTTCAGGCAGCTGCAGAATCGTAACAAACACAAAGAATTACTATCTGGCAAGGAGTAATTGTGAAATCAGCATTTGTTTCTACACTACCACACTTCTCCACAGACAAGAAGTCTGAATCAACTAAACAGGGAGCGCCACTGGTACAAGACCAACAAATATCTGATTATCTTTTATAAACATGAAAAAGTGGTGATAGAATTACCCACAATGGACTTTCCTTGCAAAGAATCCAAGTGGGTGGGTGTGCAGCTACAGCAGTACTGAGCAAGCTCAGGATCAGTCAGCCTTTTCCTTTCTTCCTTTCACTGTCCAGCCCAGGGAAGCCTCTAGCTTGTACTTCCAAGCTTCTAGCTTGTATGTTCTGTTTAAAGCTTATTTTGAGCTTTGGCTATTGCTTTTATAAATACTGAATAACGCTAGAGAGCAGAACATATCTCAGTGACTGAGCTGATAGTGTGAAACAACTCAGGACAGTCACTTTCACTGCAGTTCAGTAGCAGGGTGGTGTTCCTGAACACTTGCCAAGAGCAAGTTTACTACGGCCATGCAGCGAGTGAGCTGCTCTCCCCAACAAGCCAGTATTCTCCTTAGTTGCCAACTTTGAGAAGCTTTAGAAGGGGCTGAGCTTTATATATAATTCAAAATATTTAGAACCTGCCCTTCCAACAAAAGCCAATAAGTAACTATGATTTTAAAGTATAAAAGCATCAGTTCAATGCTAAAATGTTATGTTAGCAGTGTTGAGTTCTGTTGACACTTATCAGTACAAGGAAACCATATGAGTTGCTACGTATGTATATATTTCATCAGCTTTTCTATAGTCTCCCTGCAGGCACCCACAGCACAGATGTTCTGCTCTTACCTTCCAATTAGTATCAGGGTTGTCCCTCTGAAGTTTAAAGTGCCTTTAAAAGAGGAAAAAAAAAAAAAAAAAAAAAAAAAGTAAATGTAAATGAGTAGTAGATTCAGTCTGTCCCTCCTTTTCCCCTTGTTAGCCTCCCTCTCCATCATTCATGAATTAGGCTGCAGTTTCTAGACCCCATATTTTCTCCTTTCAGAATCTTCTTATTGTGAGCAGTTACCTGGAGTGTGCACAGACTGCATGTGGCCACTCACCCGCTACATACACAATACACAGGAGTAAGCAAGCCTTTTTACTACAGAGTCTGGAGTGTAAAGATCCTCCTCCCTACAGGATTCACTTTGACTGGTTTGCTGTAGCAGCTCAAGCTCACTAATGTTAAAAGCAGTCTCAGCTAGGAAGATAGACTTAGGCAGCAGGTCTCTACGTACTCTAGCATCATTTCTCGAACCGTTGTTGATACTCTCTCCCTGGAGTTGTCATTCCAAATTAACTCAGGATTTTCATGAGTTCCCTCAAAGATGTGAACAGCAGCTTCAGGGTTGTCTCTCATGGCATCCATGAAGACTCCAGGCAGAAATTTCATTAGTGTAATTCTAACCTAGAGAGGAGGAACAGCATTATAAGACTTTCCTATAGTAAATAATTATAGTCAATAATAGGTCTGAAGACTGAGTATCTAATGATAAAATCATACTACACATGGAAACCAAACTGATTATACTAGCTACAAGCAAGAAAATTGCTTCTAAAACTCTGCTTGTGTGTTCATTGTGAGTAAGTCAGTTTGCTCTTCACAGGAATGTTTGTCATGGAAGAGCTGTTTCTATGCAGTTCTTAGAGAGAGGCTGCTAATGTCAAGATTACAGTTCCAACAAACACATTTAAGATTCTTACCTTTGGACCCACCAGCTTATCTGCAGTCATTTTGGCAAAAAGCTCTGCTGTCTGGGCTCTGACTTGGGGATGAGTTGAGTTACAAAACATATCTAATAAGTAGATTAAAGCACCTGTAGAAACATACAGAAGTGTTCAGATTTTCTTATGATCTTAAGTCATACAAAATCAGATGCTGTTTTAAAGACAAGATTTAGCCACTAACCAGTATCATCAAAACATAACTTCTGATTCATTACTATACCTTTTGCCATGGCTTCTTTAATTATTTTTGTACTAGATGTCAAAGCATATAAAGTTTCAAGAACAAGCTGCCGACCTGTCAAAATAAATAAGAAAAACTCTAAGAACTGTATCTGCCATATACAAGATTAATCAAAGGCAAACTAAACCAAACATTTTAGCGGAACACTCTACCAAAATAATAAAGCCTATAAGAAGGTCTGGTCAGAAGTGCATACACTAAGAATTAGCAGCTTATGGATTTCTGGCTAAGTTAAGTTAGGATAGGCAGGTTAAAGAGCATCCAGTCATAGAATCTAGTCAGCTTTTTAGGTAATTTAGGCAGTCAATGTTCAGTAAGTAATCGGTGATCTGCTAGGCACATCTTCCCAACTCAGCCTTTTCAGCTCACACCTAAGACACTGGTCACGCAGAACGGCTTCCTGATCATCCCCACTGAAACCCTTTTACACAAAGATTAGAAAGAAAGCTCAGTCAGTTGCATTCTAGCCAGTTTCATGACCTGAAAACCTGTAGCCATGCAAGACCAAAGAACTACATGGTACATACTCGAAGGCAGGGAATGCAGGAGGGCCAACAAGTTGGCAAGAACCATTGCCTCGGCAATGTTGTTAACACATTCTTGGTTACTGGTTACTATGTTCACTACCTATAAGAGATAAGAAACAAGAGTTTACTGTATTGTAACTTGTTACACCACCATCAAGACAACATAGGATGCAGTGAAGAAAGGAGTCTTGTTAGTCAACGTAACTACACTTACTCCTGCCACAAGGCTCACTTATTCCCTTATCTGTCCGAGAGGACAAAAGACACAGACATGGGGCCTCATTTTGTTCCTCATGGGAGAAGCTGCCTGACACCACAAAACCTCCATCTGGACTGTCTGTAGGTGCCACTCGGCAGTTACACAGTTATGTTGGTGTACCAAACCCATGATTTTTTTTTTTTTGTTACCTCCAGAGCCAACTGCTGCACGAGGCCAGCTCCATGAACACGCAGAAGAGAAAATATCAACTTAAAGTGACCTATGCATTCACATTCAGAACCTGCAAAAGACCAAATAAGTTACTCTCATATTAGCAAAAACATTTGCTTAAGGTCATTCTGAGTCCACACCTGGCTGCATAGGAGGTGCTAGAGACGTCTGTAGATAGTCTGGCACAGCAACTGCAACAGCTCCCACAACAGAGTTAGAAGATTAAACTCTGTGTAGAAGCTAGACTAACAGGCATTCTCAAGGCAACAGTATTTCAGAATTTCTTGCTTTCTCCAAGGCAATTAACAAAGCCAATTGTTCATTATCAGTTCTGCTTTTCCACGATAACTGCAAGCTAACATTAGAGACAAGCAGTACTGGCAGCTAGAGAGAATTCCTCCGTTTCCAATTCTCAGTTCAGAGGCAGGTTACTATCTGCACCTTATCTGCTCGTAGGTCTCTCCCCTCTTAGGAGCATTCCCCTTTCATGAGGGCTTCTTTGATGCAAGGAAGCTCAAAAAAAGAAAATCCACTAAAGATGATTTGGAAGAATGGAGGAACAGTTTTGATGCAAGAAGTTTAAGGCTTCTGGGCAACTGGCTGGCTAGAATTTCTTTCAGGGAAGAAAAATAGACAAGGTTTAGACTTCACACCAAGCCAAGCTGTTTACTGAAATCATTCTCCAGTAGAGAAAGCAAGCCTATATATAGCCTCTTAGCAATGCCAAGGCCTTAGTGCCAGCAGAAAGGCTTTCTTCTATATAGGAGCTAAAAACAAAGTGAAACTCTGCAGCCTTGTTAGTGTGGTCCAAAAAGTCTACCAGCACTCTAGGCCTACCTGGATTGTGTTTTATGACATTTCTCAGGGCCTCTAGAGCCATTTCAACCCTTCGTAGGCGATCTCCATGCTGATGAGACTCTACCTTCCCAGTCTGCGTTATTGCCATTAACGTGTGGAGATACTGAGCTTGCGAGCCGATATAATCCAAGAGGCTTGCTGCAAACGCTTTAGGAAGCTTTACATTAAATATAAGAGAGAAGAGCATTGTTAGCCGTGTGATGAAGCAGTATTAACATTACAAGACAGTATAGTTGACCAACTCCTTTTAACATACCAGCTTCTTCCACACAAAGAATTTTCCAGCATAACAACTGCACATCTGGACTACTTTAACGTGTTATGTCTAAATATATCCTTAGAAAGTTACCCCCTATTTCAACAGCATTCAAGCTATGTGTATCTGTGTATGCAGACAGACAATGATATTGGGTAGAATCAACAACATCTGAAATGACTGCATCAACCTCAGCATCAGCCTTAAAAGGAGGTAGAGAAGGCACTGCAGCATTTGAAGCACCAGTCTTACCCTGACAGATTCACTGCTCTTTTTATTGTTTCTGGCTCCAATAGAGAGGTATCTCAGAAAATGCAATTCACGCTGAAGCATTTTGTCCACTCTAAGCCTTATGGAAAAGATCTGTCTGTATTGACAGACTGGTAAGAAGCAACATCAAGCACTAGTTTGAGATTTAACAGAAAACTTTTAGCTAAATTTCACCTCAAGTTGGAAGGTAGGGACCTCATTGTAGACTCTAACGAAGATCTCTCCCACGATAAGTTCTTTTGCATGGTCACCAAAGACAAAGTCAGATCCGTAGCTTTTGTCACAGTCTCCCTTCAACAAAACAAATGAGTAGCACAAGCTCAGATGCACACAAAACTTGTATTTTGAATAATACAATATAGCAATACTTGAAGAAAAAAAAAAAAAAAAAAAGAGAGACTTTGGCATATAGAGAAGCCCAAGACAACTTGAAACACTAGAAACTACTATTAAGATATTTATTAAATAATGTATTAAATCATTTTTTTTTTTTTAATATTTAAATCTAACTTAAAAGTTAAAAGCATCTTACTCTTTTCTTCATGCTTTCTTGCTGAGATTCCAAGAATTCAAGTAGTTCAGCTCTTGTCCCATTGTTCCAAATCAAGTAGGGATTCTCTGTGTTACTGTTAAGCATCTTCAAAATCTAAGGGGGTAAGGAAATTGGTAATTTAGCAAGTTTACAAACTCCGATTTAGGATCACTATGCAGAGTAACAAGAGTCTTTCATGATACAAGTTTGATCTAGCTTGACTCACAGACAGACTGATTGCATAAACAGATTTAAAATGTAAAGTTCTCCATATTCCAGAAAAACAGTATGTAGAAGCTATTTGGTACAGGAAAAAATTCTTTATATTTCTTCCAGCTTCACTCTGCTTCTCAAATTCCTGTACTTTTGACAGCAAGCAGCAAGTATCTACAGTTATATTTTATGATTTCCTTGGCACCACTCTTTTCAGAGTTGAACCTTTGATTACTACTATCATTATAGCCTTTGGTCTGCACAATTTAACTCAACTTTTGTCCCCTATGAGTTTTGGAAATGTTATTCTATAACCTATTGTTCACACCGAGTCTGACTGTTTAAAGGACATTTCCCTTGCAATCAGTAACTGCAGCTGCCACTGCTGTTCTCCGAAGCCACGTTGCCCTGAAGAGAGCTCTGTCAGAAGCAAACAGTTACTTCTCTCGTGAATTACTGAGCAGTTTTAGCCAACTGAAGCTTACCTCAGTAGGACTGATCACAGCAAGCTTCCTTGCAATATAGGGTGTCAGCATTCCAGCCAAGCTTTTCCTGATAGCTGGATTTTCAGGGGTAGCTTGTTCTTCAGAGAGGTACCCTCCAAGACGACTCAAGGCTAGAAGACTGAGTTTTGCAAGGCTATTTGCTACCTCCTGAAAAATACGAGACATGAGTAAGTTAGAGCTCGCTGATTTTAATATCAGAAGGGCTAAAGCGTTCTCCAGTACTTGCACACCAAAATGAACAGAACAGGGCCCTCTGTTTACCTGCATCCCCACTAATACAGGAACCTCTTGTAAGACACTAGGTGCAGCACATCGCTGCGTTGTGGCCTTAACAGGTTTAGTTCGATACGATCATTCATAAGCAGGAAAGCAAGTAACTGAGATGAGCTGGAAGCTACAGAATCAGTTTAGCATAACGCTTCTGACAGGGTAAGGGTTCCTGCAAGCACAGTAATCAAGCATCAGTAGAAGCCTCTGACAATACTACAAGAGCTGAGCTTCGAGGCATTCGTTGTAATTACCAACTTGTCCAACAACAAAGAAAAATAAGTGTCCTACTTAGTACGGCACCATTTAAGGAGAATAAATATGAAGGCACTTTCACAGTCACTAGGCAAAAAGACAATACAGCTATAAGGTGGACATTTGAAATAAGTTCATGACATTGTTTCTAGACTGTCTTTTCAGTTGGGTTTCAAGAGATGTTTTTTCCTACCGAAGGAAGAAATTTAATTTTTAAACTCCTGAACAACAGGTTAGAATACCTCACTTCACAATTCAGAAGACAATTTTTTTTTTAGTTTATTTACGACCACTGTTTTGCAGCAGTAGTATTTGAACAAGACATGAACTACTTAAGCTTCTTCTAGAAGTAGGATTTACACTTGCATTATGTCAAACACCATTTCCAAACGGTTTCAAAACGCAGGAACAATAGTGTTCATTGTTCTAACAAACATTAGAACAGTTTTTGTTAATTTGCGATGGCAAGCAACCTCCACGGGTGTCTGAAAGCATGCATGCTGTTAACATTACCTGATGGTTGGAATCCTCACTTTTCTGAATGCCGCTTTCTTCCAGTGTGTAGTCATAGTTGAAGAGATACCCCAGGAGATACCAGAGAACTCCAGCTTGGAACAAGTGCGTCTGCAGCCAGTAGTCTAAGGCAAAGGAGCTAACGCATTCTACGCCCAGGGAAGCCACTCGGGGTATGTTCTGGCAGGGATCAAGGGGAGAAAGAAGCAACTGCTTTTAGTACTTGCGACCAAAGCCAGCCAGCTGATTGCCTTACCAAGCAAAGATTTAAACCTTGTGGCTAATTTTGGAACACTGCTTCATCCATAAGGATGCAGAAGGCAAAATGTTCTGCTGGAACTAAGGAAGTGACAAGCGTCTACAGTGAAGTACTACAGTCAGGTTGGCGCTTTTGTTTTCATTTCCCCTGAAAAGGTCCAAGATGAAATTCCCATTCTTAATTTAGAAAGAAAAATCAGTATTTACATAACACAAGGTAAGTTCCCAAGAGCTAACGGCAAACAAGAACTCTTGAAGGCTGTTCCCAGAGACTAGGTTAATTTATTAGTTTATCTGCTTGAATAAGATCTAGCTCAGGAATTTACATCTGCCGATTCAGTGCATTCAGCCAAACAGCTATACAAAATTCAGTTAAGAGACACAAGTTGGTGAATTTTTATAGTGACTAACTTAAGTCCAATAAGTGGATGGAACTACAAGTGTTAAGAACAAGACCTAGAGCTCTGCAACACAACAATGTCCAGCTAGGACCTTAGAGGTTTTTGATCAGTTTTCTGCAATTGCTCAGCTTCCAGAGAGGAAAATACACATGCATATATATAATTACACTCCCCTAGACATTTAACAGGTAAGTACCTGTTTAAGCAGAGCAGGAGAACTCTCACCTTGCCATAATAAAGTAATCTACAGAGGTCCTTAATGATGTTGGGCATTTCTGTAATCTTCTCTCTGCAGTCTTCAAACTGAGCTGCCACACTGTAACACTTACTTACATAGCCACATACCTATGAAAACAATACTTGATGAGTGCCAAACAAAGGGAAGAAAGTTTATAAGCTTATTATATATACACATAGATTCTCAAAGGAGTGATACAAATATCAGTTCAAGTTGCTGCATCTTACCTGTACAGACATATCATCTGGTTTACTAGAATGAGTCAAGACGGCCACACAACGATTAAATGCTTCTTGCAACACCTGCAAGGATTGGTTGATACATAAGTTGTCACAACAGAAAAAGGATGAAATGAAATATTAGTTCATCAGTATCTTAACAGGAAACATTTGATTTGACAAAACAATCTGTTGCTGGCAAAAATGCCCTTTACAGGGCAAAGATTCCTTGAAAGTGCCAGTATTAGCGCGCCATGAGAATTAACAGCATTCTCACACGTGTGCTCATGTTTGCAATGGAAGTCTGTCTGCAAATTGACTTGTTTACAGTTCTCTGTTCTTTCACAAACAAGAATACAGAAGACCTCAGAGTTTTGTAAAGAAATAGAGAGCAACATTTTCTAATCCACAGCTTTAACTATATTACACCAAAAATCCACTTTAAGTTTCAGTCTACCTCAATTCCATTTTCTCTTCTCAGTTCTTCTGCATTTAGTGCTGAACAATTGACAGTGTGAAAAGCAAGTTCTGTAGCAGCAGGCAACAGAGGAGATTCTTTGGAAAACAAAAGGTCATCTGATGTTTCAATGGTAATAGTCTTTATCAGCATAGGATAGCCTGCATACTTGTAAGGTTTCAACTCTGAAAGCAAGAGAAAAGCCTTTGCGTTCATATACATGCAGAGTTTGAGCCATTTTAAACCAGCATATAATTAGCTCTGGAAAACATATAGCAGCATATAAGAACTAGAGATCAGAGTAAAACAGCTGTTGTTCGATGCCATGTACTATAACTACATAATGCTATGGCAACTTGGAAGCCAAATGACCAAAAAATTCTGAGATAGCATATGCCTACCTTCCTTATGTCTGTTGAAGAGGATGCTCTGAGTTTTCAAGATCAAGATGATATTTTCTGGATCTGGTCCATCAACCACTTTGGCAGACTTTGTGCATAGAAACTCATATGCTTTATTCACTTTTTCAAACATATCCTGCAGATAAAGAGGAACAGCCTTCAGCATTTCTAATCACCCCCTGAATCACTAGAACTCTGCAGCACCAGTTTAGCCACAGGCAGAATTCTAGTGGAATTGGAACATTTTCTGAACTAGTAAAGTAATAATAAAGCAACAAAACAAGAAACTGGTTCAAAAGTAACTGGTTTTAGGGTTATTTCCTACACTCTACCACATGAGGAACTAAAACAATAAATTGACTCCTCCACGGCAAAGGAGTAGATAAAGCTTTGATGGGCAGAGGAGGGAGTCTGAGAAGCCGCCACTATTTAAGTACTGGGTTAACTGTTTAGAGCAGACTTCCTGATGTGATTAGATCTTACCACACTTCCGAGTTTACTGTAAAAATGCTCATAATCCATGAGTATTATTACTTTGTATTCCAAGATTTATTTAGGTTATAACTTTTACAAGGAGAAAAAAATCCAGAGAAAACTTTCAAAGCAGGGATCTCAAATCTTACTGACAACGGCCAGTTTCCCCTCCTCAGCCTAACACCACAGGTTTGGGTTGTACATACCCGGCCTTCGGGATTCTTATCCGGGTGGTATTTTTGTGCCAACCTGAAATAAGCCTTCCTGATCTTGCTTTCCTCATGCCTGGAACAAGACAAGTCCTGTTACACTGAGTAACATGAAAAGAAGGCTGGATTGTGACACCACCATTAACAGCAGTAACTGTAACTAAATGAAGACTACAAAATTTCCATTGGATCCATTTTAAACTTGTTTCATCTAGTCACACCGAACGGGGCAATCTGGCCCTAGAATAGAAAGAAATGTTGTGTATCCCTTACTCAGCTTCAAGAACCAGCAGGAGCTCAAAGGCACTGAACCTTCTGAAAGAGAAGGTTAAGGGAGCTGTAGGTGATGAATGACATTCTTGTTAGTGATCTATAAAAAATGCAACTTACTATGTTTACAATAAGTTACTTTTTGAAATACTGAGTCCTGTTAGTTCACTTCTAAAGGCCCAAAGTGAAAAGTCAGGAGCAAAACAGGAGGGAAAAGCAAACATCTTTAGGGTTTTACTACCAAGAAAAGACAGTTTGGAAAGGAAAGGAAAGGAGAGGAGGAGTTCCACTTTGAACATATTCAAGTTCAGCTCATTAGCGCTGAATCTAATCTTTCTGTCTAATAGACCAGCCTAGTGAATGCTTTTAAAAAGAGCTCAGACTTTTTTTTTTTTTTTTTCAGTTTTAATTAAATTGGGATGCAATTTCTCTCTCAAAAACAAGTTTTGTTTCTTACTAAAGTAACATTCTCTTGTGAGAGAAACAGGTGCTAGACATAACTGAACTGGTACCAATAACTGGTTGCAAGATAAGTAGAAGTTTGCATGTTCCAACAGATTATATAAAAAACAACAATCATACGCTGCTTTAACTACTGAAAACCACTTACTGTCCTTGGCCTTTGGGAAGATTAAGGACTTCATAAGCATCATCTATTGACATGGTAGGTGGCTTCTTTTCTACCTCTTTCTTCCAAGCTTCTAAGGTATCTTTCAACAGCTTAACCTGAACAATTAAAATGTATTAGTGTTTAATTTATGCAGACTGAAGTGTCCCCTTTTGCTTTACAGTGCTGCAACAGGAAAGTGCTGCTTTAAGGAATTCTTATCACCCACCACAGGAGCTCAGATGTTTTATCTAGTCCTCTCACCTTCAGTAATCACAGCTCCCCCTCCAGTCAATTCAGGGTTAAGACTTTGCTTCACTGCAGTGGTATGTATTTTATTCATTATTAAGAACAGATGAGATGAGAGTATCTATTTAAGAGTTGTATTAGAAGAGGCAGAACCACTTCACTGAACTCCCATCTCCATACTAGACGATCTGCAACAAAACTGCAGGAATAAGTACAGCTGACTAGACTGATCTAGATCACAGAATAGTACTCTAAGTATCACCAGTTTAGTTATGTACTAGTATGAAGTCAACTCAGCTTCATGTCCAGTGTGGCCAAGAAATCAAAAAAGCTGATTTTTCCTCCCCTTAGGGTTAATTTAAACACTACCTAGAGCTTGTCAGAGAGATTACCTTTCTCATTTAGTATCCACTGCAAGCAATATATACTTAAAAGACATAATTAATATTCTACTTAAACAACATTTGGTATCCTTGACATATCAATCCTGACTTTCAGTTCATAAGCAAAGAACCACCTACTTCTAACAAATCTAAAATTTAATATTCCTAGTATTTGCTCTTTCAGACACCTGAAAGTACCCATGGCAAGAACTAAAATAATGCTTAAAAATCTTTCTTACGGGATCTTTAATCGGCCAGTCTGGAAATCGGAGTGTATCACATAGGTGCTTGAGGTAATAAATGTTACAGAACAGTTCATTTTCCAGTTGTGGATAGTTGATAACTGGAATAGGACAGTACTGGTAGAGTGCCCTTGTATTGCTTTGAAGACGAGGGGTGAAGTCAGCAAGATGAGCAGCAATCTTCTCTATCATAAGGCGCCTGAAAGTCAAAAAGTTTGGGTTGACACTTGCTAAGCACAGTCAGAGAATCACAGAATCATTATGGTTGGAAAAGACCTTCAAGAACATTGAGTCCAACCGTAAACCCGTGCCCACCGTGTCTGCCAAACCACGTCCGAGTGTCTCATCTAGGCGTTTCCTGAGCACTGCCAGGGACAGCAACTCTACCCCTTTCCTGGGCAGCCTGTTCCAACAGGATAACTGTAAATTCAATTGTTTCCTACAAAAGCTTTACTGTTCCTGGAGGGATTACAGTTTTACACTGTCATGAAGTTATTTAAGGATCAAGTTAAGGATAGTTAAGGATCACACGAGCAGACTAAGCATGCTCTCAGGTGTGCAAGGCAATAGTCCTCTTCCCTCTGCTAATTTCACCCTAATTGTTGTTTTACTGGAGATAAATGGGTGATATGATGGAGACAAATGGGGCCCAGAATTCACTTATTTCAGACATTCTATAGAAATGCCAAAGATTTGTCCCTCTCGCATAAAAACAGTTACCTCATTTCATTGCTCCAAATTGCTTCTGGAGTGTCAAATTCTCCAAGGAATATCTCAGAAAACTTTTCTGGCTCATAGTTCTCTAAATAACACACCATTGCTTCAGGAAGAATATGTCCAAGTATACTTCTTTGAACTATATCTTGACTTTTTGTCTAAAGAAAGGATCACACCGTCACTTCAGAGGTTAGCTGAATTCAGTCTTCCTAAGCAATTTAAAATCTAGAAGCACCTTCCCCTTAGAGGCGTTAAATTCCAGTTTTTGAGAACTTAGAAAAAAGAACAAACAATGCTAATAAAGTTATGGGTGGTTTGCCAGATTATGCAGGGACAAAGGAAGTTATTTCTTTGTGGTCTACTTACTTCTTCAGACTTGAAAGCTTGTTTTGTGTGTGTGTATTTCAGAAACCTGGAAGAAAAAACAGCAGACATTAAGTGATACTTAAGCTCCAGTTGCAAGATAAGCATACTCTGCTTCGAGAGTTCTCATTTACTTTGAGATGAGAACACACCCACCACTGAATGCATCTGTAACCACAGTTAGACAAATCTGAGAACCCCAACAAGCCAAGGCCAGAACACATAGCATGTGGAAATGCTTATGTTTACCATCTTGGCTTGAAAGTTCTGTTCTTGAAAGCCTGTTTTTCTGACAAAATAAAGTGACGCTAATAAGGAGACAGACAGAACCTTCCTACAAATGTTTCCCTACAGCCTCAGACCATCTTTACAGAAAAGGAAGCAAGGTGGCTTTAGACTGAAGGACTCTTGTTATACTGGAATCATCACTTGAACATGCAATCATTTCCCAATCCATTTCGATAAGAAGCCATTATACAGTCCAGACGATTTCTTTATGAGCCATTGAATTTAGAGAAAGAATAATTGGAACAACCTACGATAGTCACTTGCATGTGAAGCACATCTTATGTTTGGTGAAAAGGCTCAATTTAGCTGTTCAAGGTCTCAATTCTAAAGTGAAGTACAGGATTTTTGCAGCCTGGATATCTGGGTAATATCCAAGAACTAGATTAACTGATCAACCTCTAGAAAAATTACATGCACACAACCAAGTCCACCACTTATCACCTATGGCTCCTAGAGAACCACACTCCTGGACGCATTTAGAGCAAGAGCCCTTTTAGCACAGTCAAGAGGCATCAAGGATTCTCATTCTCACCTAGCAATAGGAAGCACATTGGAACCCGTATACATCATGATAAAGAAGAACACTCCACTCAGATAGAAACGAGGTAACTGGGGGTTATCTTGCATGACATGAAACAGCAGTATAGCAACCTTCTCCACAAGGATAGGATCAAAAGTCAACAGCAGCTGAAATCCAAGAAAATAAGCACTGGTATTAGCCATTTGAGTTGTGGAAGTTACCCAGTCAAAAGCTCAATTTTTAGTTAACTCAGTATTGGGACAAATGGCCAACTAATTAGAATACTTAGGTTAAAGAATTTCAACGTGAAAATAACCAGCTCAAAGTCAGTTTTAAGGCTTTTTTTGGAGAAAAAAAAAAAAAAGGCACTTACTTGAATGATATGAGGAAGACAAGTACTATCCGATAGCAGCCTTTTCACTCTAGGCAGAGGTCTTATAATAGCATTGTCTTGATCCCTAAAAACAGGTGGTGTAACAGTAAGCAGATATGTGCACTTTCTGTCAAGAATGAGTATCTTCATCAAGCCATATGTACCAAGCGCTCAAGATCATATTCAGAATCACCATTCACTTCATTACATTTAAATGGATAAGTGTGCTAGGCACAGTTTAATGCTTTTATTAACGTAGCTTTATTTTCACTTAAAAGAAGAGACTGCCTAGTGCATTATGAACATAGCTTGTTCATATATTAATACGTTGTTACTTTTAGAAACTTCATATTTGCACTCTGGATTTAAGATTTGGTACTACAGTGAAGAGGTTCTTTAATACAGAAGATGTATACACTACTTTGATTCTAAGAAAAGCTTCAAGGTAGAAGTTATGAACGTATATACAGGCTAGAGAAAGTTAACCATTTCCAGTGAACGATGTTTACCTGCTGGGGAAGTATCCACACATGGTTATCAGCATGTTGAGTATAAGCGTGGCAAGATCTGTCTCATTCAGCACAGCCTGGCCACTGGCCAACAAGCACCACTTCAGCTGGGGGATGACCTGCAGCGGCCGCCAGCCATCCATGCCCTGAGCCCAGCAGCGTGTCTTGGAAGTTAGCTTGCCACTGTCCCACAGCTCCCGCATCTACAGCAAGATTAGAAATGTATTAGTTGATTAAAGTGTCCAGCTAATCTTTACTCCTAAAAACCTCAGAATCATGAGCTTGTTGCAGCTATAAGTGGTTGCATGAAACCAACGCATTCATAACTGCCAATAAATACGGAGCGGATTTGTTTATTTCTAATCCTCACCTTCAACTGCTTTCCTCATGTAAAGAGGACACAGAAGGACAAGCAGCCTTCCCCAAAAGACAGTATTTGTTGCATTTAACTTTTCAACTGCTAGGAGAAAGAGCTGCTGAGTTGTTAGGGAGGCTGCTATTTTAATAGAAATAGCCTTTTGCCAACGACCATCTCTACCTCTTTTCCGACCACCCCTCTCTCAGGGCAGTCCCTCAGGGGAGGGACAAGTGTCTCAGAACACTTGTATATCACAAAAGAATTAGTAAAGACTGCTAAATTAGAGAAACCAAACCGCTAAAACAGTGCATGGCAACTGAGGTGTGATGAAGTTTCAGACTACAGAAAACTCAGACAAATTGAAGCCTCTATATCAGAAGTTGTGCGCTCTAATGGACATTGTTTAATAACTGTTGTAGCAATTGTTATAAGCATTTGTTTCAAAATTAGGTCTTTGGTTCTGCTCCTCTTTGCCTTTGAAGGATGGGCTGTTGGCACAACAAGTCAAATCATTCACATATGATAAAGCTAGAGCACAATTCTTCTTATCTTTAAGCAGGTAATTTTGAGTATTGTTTTGCATTATTTAGTTTTCTATCATTTACAACTTTGAAAACCACCCTGTCATCAAAATGAAAATATCTTCTATCAAGCTTAAAGGTCAGAAGAGAGGTACCTCTTGAAAGCTGTAAGGACCGCTCCTTTCTTTGTCGGCATTGCCAAAGTACCATTCTTTCTCACTCTCCCTCTTCATATCAGGTGCTGCTTCAATCACATTGCTCTAGAAGTTGATGTTTGTATGATTAGTTACAAAAAAAAAAAAAAAAAATTCTTTTTTAGTATTTGCTTTTAAGCTTGCTTTAGAGGTAAAAAGGTATAGAATAGTAAAATAAAACTACACACCTGCAGTGGAACTGTAGCCCTGCTTGTGTGAAGATGTGCTAGAGTAAGCAGATCCACAAGAATCCTAATGCCGTTTGAATCCATGAGGTCTTTCACATTTTTCTGGGAATGAAGGTGTTGGAGTTAACACGAGCATATTTTAGATGAGGGTTTTTACAAGCACAGTTTTGAATGGGTCAGTGAACAGTTTCATCCAAATACAAAGCACGCATGAGTAACGTCAAAGCAGGTTGTGAATTGCTTAATCCCATATACCTAGCAAAGGTTCTGTACTTCCTCCAGCTTTCTGCAATAGCTACCGTAACAGCTACCATACCCAAGAACACTGCAGCAAGCACTTACATTTTTAAAGACTTATCACAACTGGGCAACCAGACTAAAGTTTTTACTTAAGTTTACCTTGAAAGACTAGTTCAGTAAGGGGGAATTATTATTAAGTGAAAAGATCCATGAACTAAATATGCATATGCCTCTTACCTTATTAAGGATGAGCTTGTTGAGAAACAGTATAAGTCTGTCCCGCTCAAGCCTATCAGTGCACTGTTGCAAGAGAAGAACATTTGACAGCATCTATTATCAGAAGTTACCTTCAAGAGTCAGTACAGTTTTGCCTGTAAAGGCCCATTTCTTTTCATGCCTGGAATAAACTGTCAGTGGCTAAGGGTACAGCTTCATGCACAGCTAACTTAACAGCGCTCTGCCACGGAAGCAAAAAAGTCCTGTTCCTGCCCACTATTCGATCCATTCCTCTGGATCCGCGGCTTAGGCCCACGTTTCTGCCAACCTGTCCTCTGCTATTTATAGGAGCGCTCAGATTTCCCAGTGAGCAAAGGCAAGATGAGCTGTTTTCTGCCAGCAGATAGAACAGGTCTTTCATGTTACTCCCTAGTGAGACTATGAAAGGTTCAAGGTAGCACAAGAGACTATTGCTTCAGTTTAAACTACAAAAAAACTAAAGCCTCACACTAGTGCTAACAAAGATTCCTCTTAAACTACATGGAAATGCATTTTTACAACCTGTATCAGTTGTCTGGTATGATTTACATGAACACTTTTAATGGCTAAAGCAGCTTCCACTAAAGTCTAGTCTATTATGAGCACGTCAATCTAAAGCTATCATTTTATTAGTCTGGCATTGAGGCTACTGCTCTTCAAGTCAGTCTCTCCTTTACATTCCAACTCCATACAAGCTATAACATCAGGTGAAGTCAAAAACTGCATATATGAAGAAAATACCTTTGTGATTAGCAGTGTGCTAGTGAATCTTCAGTTTAGTTACATGGAGGTATTAGGAACACTTAGTGATATAATAAAAAAGCCTCAGTCTCACATTTACTTGTACCCATACCCTCACCAAGATTAATAAGCTCCACCTACAGTAGCAGGAAAATTGAAATCCTCTGTACATTTGATGTTGAAACACAAAAACCCAAGTTATTATGCTGAAAAACCAAAGCTCATGTTTCAGAGTAACTTGCAAGGCCTAAACATCATTTGGACTAGCTCTGTAGCACTACAAGTCATGTCAAGTAATTCTCACCCTTTCTAACATTCCAACGATGTACTTGGTATCAGAAAATGGGCCTATTTCTTCATGACATCTTCCGTAAACTATGGCCAGTGCTTGCAGACATAAACACTTCATATTCACTTTTGGGGTGAGCAAGAAGCGATGGTAGAGTTCATTGAAGAACTCATACCTAGGAGAGGAGAAGAGATGTTAGGAGGAAAGAAAAAAAATACAGAGAGCTTCAGAATGAGAGAAGATTTTAATAACAGCTCACGATTTTTTGATTGCTCCACTCTCTTCAGTTTCATCTTCTTCAAGCAGCAATCTTAGGTAATAATCCCCTATTTTTATTTCTTCAGAAAGGCACTCATATTTTACCTAAAAGATGAAAAGAAATTAAGATAAAGTTTTCCTTCACTTCTTTACTTGCATAATACTGTATTTCTTGGCAGTCATACCCCCATCAGGATTAATAAGATACTCCTATAATAGGAGGAAGATTAAGTCCTTTGTAAATTTGCTGTCAAAGTATACAAGTGTATAGGATTACACCGTAAGCTTTTACTGCTTCCTAGAAACAAAGATTTCATTTTAGTAAAATCCTACCTTTCTGTCTCTAAGGTGCCTTTTTCTCTCCTACTGTCAGATTTGTTTCAGTAACTAAGTTTGGATAATACACGATCTACTCAGTGATTCAAGCCATAATAAGTAGTTTTCTGACTGCACGGTATTCTAAGTGTTACACAAGCATGAAACAAACATCAGTAATTACTGGTAGTACTAGCTAGTGCACTAGGTAATTAAAGCCTAGAGGCATCAGTATGTACAGCAAGAACCTAAAATGAAATTGCACAATGAAAACCATCATTAAGTTCACGGTAACTACATTAAACATTTAAAGGCATATAGTTAGGTTTAACAGCTTGAGGCATTTGGCACAGCACTTCAAAAGGTGCCCGACACACCACAAAAGCCACTCTGCGGTAGCTGTTCTTAACTGTGGTCCACAAGTCACCTGTTATTAGGCATCCTACAAATCTGACCATAGCACACGATAAAGAGGTCCCAAACTGGCACTCTTCCAAAGCTCTCCCGAGCAGGAGAGCTTGCATCGTGGCAAGTGTCCTTGGCAGGTTCTGGTTTTCAAAAAAGCCTTTGGTCATTGTTAAAGAGTTAGTTCAAAGCACTTAACACCCAACATAACAAAAATCTTCATTTTAGCAAAGCAAGCCTGAGACAGCAGCTCTTCTGTAGGCTTATGTTATAGAAGCCCCCTCAAGCTAGGCCCAGCTGCTGAACTATAACCACAGAAGCTGCTCCAATACTGTTCCAGTCTGCACCTGCAAAGGACAGATTATGTGTTTTATGCACACCAACACTTTGTAGTAATGTTAGAAAAGCAAGATGTTTAATGGACAAAGGCCGGAATAAGAGATTACTTCTTCCAACTACATAGCACTGTCAGGGAAAAGCAGACAGGCTAGGGTGCCCAGAAGTACTTTGGCTGACCAAGCCCTGAAGAAAGTTTGAAGAGCTAAATATCAGTGCAGAAGCATTGATTCAAATTTAGCTTTGGGTTCAAGATTCAAATTGCACAAGGGTAAGTAGTTGTCTGTAGCTGCACAACAGTAAGTAGAGGGAGGACATGCAATGATGCTTCCTCTTGGGAGTATCACGTTGAGGACTACTCTGACAAGTACAAGACACTGACATCTGCAAATTTCTCAAGAGCAGCAGGTTTTTTTACTACCACTTCTCTGCTCAGACTGTAACCAGAGGAACAACCAGAGAGAGACTGTAACCTTGTTGTAGGACAAGGCTGGTGCTCAGAGGGCCCAAGAATATTTTACTGCTGAAGTTTTGTTTTGCTTTAGCTATTTGTGCATTTGGCCTGTAATACTATCTGAAAAACATAGCAATTGGAGACAAAAAGTAGTTACAGGAAGTATTTACACACAGTACTGGAAAACATCTTGAAAGTTGTTTCCCAATCTCCACTCCAATAATTAGAATGGTACCAACTGCTTTGCAGAAGCTTGAAATATTTTGATTTCAGCGCTACCATTGCTAGAACAAAGACAAGATCTTTAATGGTAGACCAGTGTGCTTTTAGCTCCATGATCTATGCACAACTTGGCAGCCCAGTATTAATGGCCTCGGAATAACTGAGGCACAGAAGTAGAGGCCAGTGAGCTTGCCACCAGGAAGTGAATTATGAAGCAGCTAAAAATAAGCTCTTTGACATGCTCCCTCAAGCACATCTATACATTGTAGTCAGTTTAACTCTTTCCCTCCAATGCAAGTGTCAAGGCACTAATTGGAACCCTCCATTCCACAAGGCCACATCGGGGTGAAGTGATTCCAGCCTAAGAAAGTGACAGTGATGAGTGGTGTCTGTCTCAAGGTCAACATATTAGCCCCTCACTCCATAACTCCCAAGAGAATTTTATCTTCCATGTAGAGACTGTTAACACAAAACTCACTCAGGTAGTTAGACAGAAAAGTGACATTTAAAGTATCTGTATTTTACATATGCAGGCTTTCCTACAAGTCTTTTACCTCAAACTCTTGATGGTTCCATGAGATGACACTAGCACTACCAAGTTCTCTGTCAATATTAAATGCTCTCATCTCAGATTCAAGAGTATCTCGCAGTTCTTCCCGTGTTTTGAAGTTCCATATCAGGTTTGATCTAGCATGATCCTGAAGAAATCTAGGACAGAAGTTACAGTTTAAGCCCTTCAAACATCATCTAAAACCACAAGCAATGCAAAAGCAACAGGCAACCTGGAGAGGATGAACACTAGCAAACCTTATGTAGGAAGTACTGAGTAGCTGCTTCTAGTTTGTTATATAAAACTGTTCACTTATACAGAGTCATAGTCCTACAGGTCAGCATAACTAAAACATGCCCTTTTGTCGCATTTGAGCTCACTTAGGGGCATAGCTACTTTATACACTGGAGAAGTCTTGCTATCTGAATCACATCTGCAGTAAAAGCTAGAAGCGAACAGTACCTTAGGGCAGCAGACAGACACATGAAACGTTGCACAGGGTAGCTCGCACAGCAAAACAGAAATTGATGTCTAAGCATCACGAGGCAGTCAACGGTGGTGGCAACTACAAAGCCACATTCATGTCCAGAAGCTGAGCACAGTAATCTCTTATGCCAGGCTTAGAAAATACTCAAGTCTTCCTCTTGCATAGTGTAGCCCTGGGTAACTACTACCATCCTTTAGAAATATTAAGTACTGAATCAAACTAAGATCATTGAATTTCCTCAAATCTTACTTAAGTTTGAAGAACGATTTATCTTTATTAGTGCATTTAGTATAAACATTCCTAGCTAGACCAAGGTGATACTCCCCTTGCAAATGGGGGTCCCTCCTCCATGTAAATATACTAACCCAAAATATGTTAAAACCAAAATATACTAAAAACCTCAACACAGGTAGCAAGTCACACTTCAGATTTGTGACACTACCTGTAATTTAATATTCATGTTTTCTGTTAGTCTGTCTTAAGCATTTTAATTTCTATTTCAAAGTGAAAAGGTAGCTTACAGGTCAAAGCACCAGTTCCCTACCAGGGCTTCTAGGCACACTTCGTTTAGCCCTCAGCAGCATTCTGAATCTGCATATACAGCTTGGATGATCAGTGGAGAAACTCTCCAAGTCTCCCCCTTTCCCTAAGGCTAGCTAAAGCCCTGGGTATTTTGGCATCTCATTTTTTTTAGAAAATCCTATTACAGAACACCCACAGTGTTTTAAGGCAAACAGTAAGTGGAAACAAACATAGCAACTCAGTAGAAATTAACAAAAATATCCAGCTAAATAACCACCTGTATTACCATATTTATTTTAAGCTTTACCTGTAATAGAAGAGATCCCAGTTTGCTTCTATTTTTATTCTTTGCCTTCGTTTCCTGAGTATTACTGGCTTTTGAATGATGTTCTACAAAAAAGTCAAGTTTAAGAGACTGATAGCAACAGAAACTCTCTCCTTTTAAAACAAAATTAGTATTCATTCAGAAAAGCCACACCTTAACTTAGATAATAAGCTCTCCTGAAACAGCAACAGATTTTCACAAGTGTTATTTACACCAAATGAAGTATATTTATGCCAGGGAAACTTTCAGCTGTTACTTCTAAACAAAAGACTTACTTGAGTTCTCTCTCATTGAGAAAAGCTTATTTCCCACCACCACTAGTCCACTGAGAGGTGCCCAGATGACTGACAGTTTAAGCCGATCTGTTTCAATATTCTGTATTTCATGCATACACCACCCATGCAGTAGGACAGTACTCTCAGCACCAAGCAAGCAAAGCTCAGCCTATCTTTCAAGACAGTAAGACTAGCAGCTCCAAAGCTGACGGAGGGGAAAACCCACACCAGGGCTGCTCTGCACTCTTGCAAGGAGACTGGAGCAAGTCAAAAACAAGTCACAAACCTGACTCAGCCACTGAAAGGTTCCCTAGTTTGACCAAGCATGAAACCAGTACAGTACTCTAGGTGAGGCATCACATGCAGGCAGAAGTCAGAGTAACACAATCCACACAAGTAGCAGAGATACAGACTCACCATATTGTTTCTGTCCTGATTGTGATTGGAAAGTTGGAAGAAAAAGAAAAGGAATATTTAACAAGCCGCAGCCATGGAATACTTCAGAGTGGTAATGTCAAACTTGCTACAACCCTTTCCAAACCACACTTGCACAAAACCTTAGTGTCAAATGTAAGAGCTCAGAACTCCACAAATAGAAAAAGCAACTGTTTAAACCCCGTGTCTAGATAGGATCTTAAGAGATACTACCACCACACATACTACAAAATATCCTGCACTGCACTGCAGAAGTCAGATTAGTGAGGACAATTCACCTCTTGATAATTTTTGGTCTGTTAATACTAATTTTGAACGTATTTCATTACAATTCCAGAGGAGTTACCTGTCTACATCAGTCTACCTGAAACTTAAACTATATTTTGCAAAGCTAGTCTAGTTACATCAGAGCAATTCCAATTTGGACAGGCACATTCCATACACTGTAGTCCATTGCCCTTTTCATCCTTCCTTATGTACAGGAAGTTCTTTGTTTCCAAAATGAAAACCAACCTTGATCAGGGAACTAGGGAAAATAAGGGAAGAACCCCACAATTCTGAATTTGTCATTGTTGTCATGTTAAGTATGAAAGGGCATCATTAATAAGAATTCCAGTGATTCTCCCAATGATCCCAGTTGCCTCAAATCAGGACAGACTTTTCAATATGATTTTAGCCAAGCTTTTATATGCAGTTTTATGCTGAGATACTTGACTCCAGCCTCTAACAAACTCAAGTGAGTTTACCACTATGATAAGGAAATTCTATTGCTGAAAATCTAACCCTAAGGCAGGTCTGAGCTTCTTCCAGGGAAGAAAATTCTTCCATAACTAAAATATCATTACAACACAAAATGAGTATTTCAGATACAGAAAAAGAAAAAGAAAAATCCTAAATATAGTTTAGAGGCTGTTCTTATTTTTTTCAAAACTTAAAGGAATTTTGTGGTGTAGTAATCTTGAAAGAGATGCACATAGAGGAAAGGTCAACAGTAAGCAGAACAGTCTCACAAGTCCCCCATACTGACTGTGTGTTTGGAGAAGAAATTTTGACAGTAGCTAACCACTCGGCTTCTCTGCATTTAGAGTCAACTCGCTGCAAGCAAACAGTTTACCCACCCTTCCTGCCCCAGAAAAAAAAAAAGTACTTTTACCTCTTTTTGAGCTATACCCATTCTATCCCTCCAGTGCATCAAGACTAGATCCACTTTCTCTTTGGCAAATTTTTCAACTTCTTTTGCAGCTTTTCCAGCTAATCTCTGCCATTCTGGCACTTTATTAAACTTGCCATATTGATCCTGCAGAAAAAGATAAAAAGCCGTATTTCTGGAGTGATGCAGACCAACGCAATACTTAAGCAAGCTAGTTTTAAGACTATACATCTAGCCAACAGAGGAGACAAGACAACTACATTTACTTACAGTTGCAATTTTTAAGTTATCTCTAACATGCATCCTATCAGCATCTTTCTCAGGGACAGGATCAGCACAGTCGAGGTAGGCCAGCAAACCTGGTGGCTTAAAAATTACAGTAGTGTAAACACAGGTGGTTTATAGAAGAGGAACCATCAAAACAGACAGTGTTAAATACTTAGAATTATTCTGTTTTGAAATTAGCGATTTTGAAGAAAGTATATAGAGATACAGCAGCTTTACTTTTATAACTAAAAGGCCACTTTCAGTTCTATCTGCAGTGGAACTCTTGTCCAGATTTGATTTTTTTCAAGGCATGCCTAATGAAGCTAAAGACTACTGATCCTACAGCGATATTGAACATCAGCACCAAAAACTCTATAATTCACCCATATCTTCTTATACATGCAGCTTTCTGCATGTAATGTAATCGATAAGGGGGCCTATTTAGACTAAGCCTTCAAGATAATGAGCATCAGAACAGTCTACACTGCCACAAGTGCAAGAATTACTATTTTGAACCTACAACTGGTATGCCCCCTGCTCCAGTTAAAGCATTCCTTACTTCACTGAAGCAACTTAAGGTAGAACTTTCCTGAAAGAGAAGCCAGAAGCGTTGGCTAGCATCTAAGTTTAATAGTGTTATAAGCAGCTGAAGCTGTATAGGCGTGAAAGGATAAACAGAACTGCTGCCTTAATTTCTTCATGGCACTAAACATTAAGACTTTTACCATGCTTCCTGAACCATGTTTTGCTTTCAGTAGAAGAAAAAAAAAAAAAAAAAAAAAAGAAAAAGGGGGGCCAGACATTACATTCCGATTGCACCTGACACCATATTAAGATTGAGAGAGGGAGTGATGGAATAACAGTTCTCAGAGGTCTGAGAAATAGGTAGCCATGAATATCCTTCAAATAGGAGGGGGCTCAGCAGGCCCCGAGGAGAGAGGAGGTTCCAGCCACACAGCCTGCAGCATTACAGCCTGTCAGATTTTTATTCTTTCCCCCCTTCATATCCCACTTTACTCACCAAAATACGTTTCAACAAGTTCATAGCAGTTTTATTCTCAGCTGTCCAGAGGCCAACCAAATGTCTACTTAACTGCCTGAAAAAGCCATTAAAATGAACAAACGGCAAGTTAATATTTTTAGCAATGCTTTCCCCACTAAACTGCTACTCTTACCATGCTGACAGAATGAAGNCGAGGAGAGGAGGTTCCAGCCACACAGCCTATTCTAAGGCCTGCAGCATTACAGCCTGTCAGATTTTTATTCTTTCCCCCCTTCATATCCCACTTTACTCACCAAAATACGTTTCAACAAGTTCATAGCAGTTTTATTCTCAGCTGTCCAGAGGCCAACCAAATGTCTACTTAACTGCCTGAAAAAGCCATTAAAATGAACAAACGGCAAGTTAATATTTTTAGCAATGCTTTCCCCACTAAACTGCTACTCTTACCATGCTGACAGAATGAAGATGGCTACTTCAAGTGAGCAATGGCACAGAGCATTAGATGGTTCCAGTTCAAATATATGCTTGCATGCTTTGAAGTGTTGCCTTTCAGAAGTTCTAGTGAAGTTAGTGGAACATTAGCAGCACATGCTTTCTGATCTAGACCTCAAAAGAACACTTGAGCAATAGAGCAAGAACTAAACAGCTAGTGACCAAGCGTAAATTCATCCAGTCAATCTTAAACTACAGTTAAAATTAGAAGTTTAAAAGTTATTAGAACTGTTAATTACTCCATTTGGAGATTGATTATTGGCTTTTTGGGGAGCCTGCCTTCTATGCCAACTAACATGTTAATACTGTCACTAGGGTTCTAAAACTAGGATTCAAAAGAGCCACTTCCAAACCAGTCATAAGTAGGCCCAAACCAAACTAGGATGAAGTCCGCAGTCACACTAGCTCTCCTCAAAGAGCCATACAGTGACAGGAAACTTCCCATGTCACTGCATTGCTTAGTAGCTCTGTTTCTAGCTCTTTATAGAAGCTTTAGCTGTACATTCCTAGTCTTGCATTTTGAAAAATTGCATCATCACTCCCATATGCTCTTCAGCATGACCTCAGAGCCAGAGTCACAGCTCAAATTCTGCTCACTGAAATTCATGAAATGTTTTGCTTAAGAGGAGACTTTTCACTCAGAAAACTACCTGCATGCAAAATTATTGTGGTGTGCATATCCACATTTATACACTCGTATGAGTTTGGTGAATTTTGATAGTCTGACATTCTACAGCCTTTTCTGCTCTGAAAATTTTCAAAGAATTAAGACAACCCAAAACTCTTCAGCACATTACTAACTGAAGTCCCATTTGGCAAAAAGTAGGGGTGGAGGGGTGGGGGGGAGTTGAAGCAGATGCAGTCTCAAGTGAAGCTTACTCAGTTTGAGTACACTAACTCCTGAAGAACGGCAGCTTCTTCCTGAACTCCCATTTCTTATCATAGCCGGCCATCGCTTGAGACTTTTTAAGCATAATATATCAAGTGAGACTGACATACCTATTTGTAAGCATCCTCTGATCTGTGCTTATTGTAAACATAGCAGTGTGCAAATGACGAGGTAAGGCACCTTCACTGAGGGCAAGATCTTGCATTTTGGTAGCAATCTCTTTGTCTCCTTCCTTTGGAAACAGGGCAAGATGATTACTAGAGAAAGAATCTTTATTAGGCTGCTTTTATCTTAATCTACAGTTCTGAAATCTTCTTCACCGCCAACTATGTCAACAAACAGCCAAAGCTACAAAGTGAGGGGCTTTATCTAAAAGGTTCTCAAATGCAATTGATCAAAGTTGCAGGAAAACCACAGACCGCGATAATGACAGTTATGCCTATGAGGACAATAACCAAATAGGATAAGATGCATGAAGTGTCTTTCAGCACAGGCTACATTTTCAGTGCTACACGTGCAACTTCCTCACTGCAACTGCAAGTTAAAGAATACAGTCAAGTAATTACTTGCTACTTGACTTGCAATAAAATAGGGATATAATAAAAATGCAGTGAGATCTTACTTGCCTGTGTCCAACTCTAGTTGGACTGACAAAGCTACAGCTCCAACAACAGCAGTAACAAACAGCAGAGCATTTTTGAGCTAAGAGTAGCTGGTATACCAGTGGAAACCTGCAGTTCATGACATCTCTATTTCAAGTGTTCGTTCACTTCCATTCCAAGAGAGTACTAGATGCAGTTCAGATGCACAAGCCATTGTGACACACCAAGGCAGAAACTTAAGCCCTGAATTTCAACACAGGAAGTGTCGAGAGTCAGTTAGCAAGGTTGCCCCACAACAGTCATGAGCAGCCTCTAAGCATGGGCTCAGCCCATACATCATGGTGTAGCTCTGGTATGGAGGTTAACAAAGCCAAATCCTTGGTTGAAGCAGGAAGTGCAAGAACAGAGGCCGACATCATTAGCCTGCACTGGGCACAGGCCCATACTATCTGGCAGTGCATCAATAAGATCCCACAAAATACAGCCTGTCCTCTTTGAGCCCTTCATCATGCAGGAGTCTGCTGGCTCTGAGGCACGTTGACTGAGCTACATACCATTAAGATAAACAGCCAGACCTGGACTATAGAATGAAAACATGCAAGACACTACCCTACCATCCCACCTCACAAACCTGCCACCCTCCTTGAGTGTTATAAAGCAAGTTGCTATATTTACACTCTCAATTAAGCAAGTATTCTCTTCCTTCCTTCCTCTCCCCAACAGTTACCATAAGCAGCTACTATTTTGGTAAGGCATTACTACAGTTTTGTCTTCAAAACAAACAGCACGTTTACTATATTGTCCCACAAAACATCTAGGAAGTGTCTCACCTCTATTATCGCCTTCATTACCAAACCTGCTCCTTTCACAATTGCCATGGAAGGATGCTACAAGAAAAAGTTCATAAAGTTATTCAAGTGCAGAATATGAATGTCTGATCGTGGACAACTCAGCTTCCTCAACTCATCTACACTGTTTCATTTCCTGCTTACAGCTGGCATCAAACCCTTTCTGAAAGCTAGTCCCCAGTCCCAGAAGAGCCCTTAGCACGTATCTTCAAACAAAAACCTGTTATGCAGCTCTGTTCCTTTGGCTTAGGCAATGAAGAGTGGAGTATGAAGGATGCTGCAATAGTGCTGGGGAAGCCTCACTTATAGTACCGGCTTATGTCAGACAGTATCTAAAGAACAGAAGAGCATTCCTGTTCTTACAGGCAGAAAGCATTGACTTTTTAGCCAGAAATGCAAGGATCTTTAAGAGGTTTACTGCTGAAGAGGGAGCTGCTCTTTCTTGTCTGAGAAGAAAATAAAGAGAGGAAGAGAGAAAAAAAATCTGTTCCTTTGGCTTAATAATATATCTTGTATTTAAAAATTACAAATCTTAAGCATTTCATTTTGAAATATTTCAATATACCACTCACAGTAGAATAACCACCCAAACTGACACCTAAAGCTAAAACAGGCGCCCAAAGTTTACCAAGGTAGAAAAGGTTGCGGCACACTACCTGCCCTCAGTGGAAGGGGCACTCAGCTTCTTGAGAAGAACACAACAGTTCAGATTTACTGACTGGTTAAAACGTCCAGTAAAACTGTTCACATGCCATGTGAGTTACACTAGTGTCTCCTCTGCCCAAGAAATCCAGTCTATTTCTAAGGAGCATCAGGAATGAAATCATTCTTATTTCATACAGCAAAAGTGAAGTCTTACCTGAAATAACTTAAATAGTGTTCGCCCATTAGATGCCACCATTTCTAACAGCATGTCAAACTGCTGCCCTTCAGTAGTCTCACTGTATGGAGCACACAGGGCAAATGTCAGGAAGTCCAAAAGTGAACTAATTACTAGGGCACCTGTCCCATGATCCTGAAATTCAGAGAGAAAAATAATACACAGAACTTACTGCACAGAAGAGCACTCATGAAACTTGTATTCAGGAATCGTGATGTTAAAAGGACTCTTCCCTTACATATACTATCAAAATACTATCTGAAAACATAAATTGCAAGTTCCAGGGCATTGCAAATTGTAAATCCAAGGCATTGCCATACTCTGATAGCAAAGGATTGACTCTAAGAGCAAGCTAGAGACTCGCAACATCAATATATTGCAAACTACTTTCTAGTTTTGTGACCAAATTAACTATTCACTGTCCTTTCAGTTAGTAGAATGTAACAGGAATAGCCACTTTCAACACTGAACAGGAAAACTTTGCTCCAGTGAGTGTCCTAAAGCCCTGCAGTAGAGTTTGACTTTAACTTGTGTACATCGAGGCCTAAGAACAGTTTGAGACATCACCGCATTTCCTATGCTTTAACTCTAGGCAGTAAGATGTTCAAAGATAATTCTATTATAACACAGATATTTTCATATCAATTAGAAATACATTATAAGAAGCTATTTGAAAGTTTGACTTACCACATGGGAATTGAATTTTTCTAGCAAGTTTTCTAAAAACTTCTTTGAAGAAAGAAGAGAAGCTTTGTTCAGCTGCTCCTGTCTCAAGTCATAGTCATCATGCATGGGCTATTAAAAAATAAATAAATAAATAAATAACATAAATAAAATCACGTTTCAACACTCAATTCTTAATAGCTGTAGTTCCCTAAAGTCTTAACAAATAGTGAACACAAAATTATGGGCACCACATCTTTTTTCAAGCTTTTCAGGAAACCACTATATCACAGGTTATTTCATGCCTGAGCACACTGTAAATTAACCTGAAGTCCCTATTTCTTCTTTTCAGCAGTCTGAAGTTCATATATTCTGAGATATTGAATTTAATACTTACACACATAAGAGCACACAGCATATCAATAGAGGCATGGGTTACTCCATCATTGTTCCTCTTGAGAGCTTTTACAACCTTCACTCCTAAACGTTCCCGAAATCTTTTGAAGGGGTGGGAGAAGGGGAAACAGAAATACCAGTTAGTCTTAAAAGTTAAGATAAAACCCTGCCTGTATGGTTTTTAGCAAGCTAGAACTCAGAAGTTCATGTTAGTCAGATTCTTTGATAGGAACACCAGCATAGACTTCCCTGTTAACAATATGCTGAAAGCACTTCCATTAAGTTCCTATTTGTCAAACTAGCGATTTAACACAAGACATTACTGACACCTCCACCCTGCAGCTTCTAGAGATCACTACTTAAATATGTTACTCCTCACAGCATTCAGCTGTGTCATAACCTTAACCTTTCCTCCAGGATGAAAATTTAATGTTTGAAAAAGTATGCATCTTAATTACAACTGATATTGCATTAACAATGAAGAAGTGCCTATTTCAAGGAAGACTGAAAGTTACTTATATTTAGAAAGTCTAAAAAAAAAAAAAAAAAAAAAAAAGAGACTTCAGTGTTTTAATTAAAGGCCAATGGTAGAGAATTAGAATTAGCTCCAACCGATCACTTGTGATTCTCAATTCACAGAGCACATTAATCTTATACTACTAAAAATGGTATGGATAGAGCCTTCCAACCCTTTCCAGAAGGAATCCTTAACCCAAGTGGGCAGCTTTAAAGATCAGATATCAAAAGCACTCAAACTCAAGCTTTCACCTACTGCTTCCAAGCTTAGGAGACTTCTCACTTACTTTGGAAGCTGAGTAAAGGCAAGGAAGCCTGCTTTGGAAGCCACTAGTCTTCTTACTGCTTGGAATTGGCTTTCCAGCTCTGCATTAGATGCTGCAATATCTCCCTCTTGAGAGAGTAATGCTGTTATGGCATTATTAATCAGTTTCTCCTTATTTTCAGAGAATAGACCCTGTTTAAAAAAAAACAACAAAGTTATTACCTTAATACATTAACAACATCATAAGAGGATGGGCAGAGGAGTTATTCTTACATCTTGTGTTACTGCATGCAGTACCCCACTATAGGAAATGTTAGCATTGAACCTGAACACAGCATCTGCAAAGTTGCCATCTGCAGGAAGACATAACAAAAGAGCTGAGCAAACAGTATCCACTGAGATACTGGATATTTTAAAGAGGACTACAAAACTGTGAAATAAATGCTAGCTTACTTGGAGGAGCTGCCAAAAACCTCAGATGAAGGCTCTCCACTTCTTCATCTACAGGCATGCTGAGTAATCCCCAGCGCTGGCCTTTGTGCGTGGAGGTCATTTTCACACAGACATCTCTGTTACCTGAAGCTCTCACTCCATCCAGCAAGCTGGCCAAGAGAGAATCCCTGCGTTGGGACAAGGTAACAGGGAAGTTTAGATCCTTTATATCAGAAAAAGTAATCCAGAAGAACAAAGAAGTAGGCAGTAGAAATCCTTAATATCATTTACCAAGACTCAAGAGGCTGCTAGCTTTCAGCATTGCTCTGCTCACTCTCAGAACAAAGCTGTCTCATACCAAATATAGCCAGCTGCAGTCTCCCACTAAAGCAGATCAACTGTAGATTAACTGTCAATGAGTTAGAGGTTGTGAATCCATCTGTGTACCTTCTGCAAAACCTCACTTAGCAGGATTAGACTGCATTACAACCGCACGCGCACTCTATTCTGTTGGTTGTTCTAAATAGAATCAAAGACGACTAAGCGATGCAGACAGCTCACAAGATTTACAGCCTTCACATTTCCCTGCTAATTATGCTTTCTTTCCTTCTCAAATACAGTGCCAAACCAAGTATGACAAATGCAGAAGAACTCTGCCTAGGAGAGACAAGCTGTATCTAACTTTAACACCCTTATGTGGCCATCAGAAACTCCCTAAACATTTAAAAAGGAGATGATTTGTTGCAAGACCTAAATCCCTCCCTATTCTTTCAAGACTTCTAAGAGGCAGACCACTAGAAC
This sequence comes from Crypturellus undulatus, assembly GCA_013389825.1. Lineage (NCBI taxonomy): Eukaryota > Metazoa > Chordata > Aves > Tinamiformes > Tinamidae > Crypturellus > Crypturellus undulatus. The sequence continues at coordinate 100,570 of VWPW01020729.1, forward strand.
AGCAAGGCTTTGAGTTAACACTGTCAAGCCTCTGAATTTAAAGAAGTTGAGATATTAAGATTGGAATAACAATTCCCATTCGAGTTTAACCCACATGAGCTCCAGTTACCGTTCGGTTGAAGAATACTTCCGGATTTGCCCTTTGATAAATTCAATGGTAAAAAGCTGTGGATTTTCACAGTCACATACTATTGCAAATACCTAGAAGAATCCATAAGAGAAAAAGATTATGTTTATGAAGATGCACTATTTCTACTCTGCAGATTAAGGCCATCCTATGTAAACCAAATTTCTATTTTTGTCTTTTAAAACCTCGAATAGTTTCAGGTAGTATTAAAGTCACCTCTTACCTCTCCTAGAGGTTTCAAAGTCGCAATGTTATAGGTAGCTGGATCCCTCTCAACTAAACAAGTTTCTGTAAGAGCTAGCACTCTTTTCACAGGTTCCTTAAAAAAAAGGACATGTTAGAAGAGAGAACACTTGCATTTAGGAGCAACAACGTGTTGATTGTATGCTCTTACCAAGTGTCTAGGTGTTATTTTTTGAACAACAAACTCTGCTAAAGATGTTATGGATTCATCACTGCTGTATTTCCCAAAGCGAAGATTCAAGTATTGTTCAAATTCTAGAGATTCCTTCCTTATCCGCAGAGAGATGCCTATGAAGTTGCCAGCATGCTCTATAGCACTCTTGATAATTTCTTCCCTTTGCTCAGATGCAAACAGGTGCTGCAGATTTTGACAAGAAGCAACAGGTGAAAAAATATGCTAATATTATGAAAAAAGGTTGTGAAGTATCACATGTTTCAGTCCTCTAACCATTACCTTCCCACTGATGAACAGGAGCTTTCACAAGAAACACACATCCCTCCTCCATTAGATATCTGCCTAACAATAAAGCATCTTCCTAGCTGCTGGGCTTGCCTTCACTAAGTGTATGGTATAAAGAAGAGAACGTCTTGAGATGAGCTATTCAGTTTATATTACTGCTTCAAAAAATCTACAGTAACTCTTCCCAAAGGATACTCCATGGCGTATTAGCCTGCTTTAATGCAAAGATCTACATCTCTGAGCATCCTTGGCAACGTACCCTGACAGCCTGGCAAGAGGGATCACGCTGACAGGAACAGCAATTACCCACAGGGCTACTGAGCAGCCTTGCTGGGCAAGGTTAGGGACACTCCATGAGATTTATCAGTGGTAATTGTAACTTAGAGAAAAGCACACCATAGTACTGTAGAAACTCATTCTTGTTTTACCAGTGTAGTGAATACAGTAGTTGTATTTAAGTTACTAATCATGAATTCCTACAGATCTATTTCAATTGCTTATACTGTAGTACACCTAAATCCATTTGATATTTTCTATTTTAACATTACACTGCAGCAAGTACTTCTTCAAATCACGCTACTGTATCCAGATCACACATCTAAGAAGTCAGCTCAATCAGTTAACTTAATAATGTTGCCTGCCACTTTGGTAACTTTGAGAATTACCAGCAAACCCACACCACTCCATGTGCAGATGGAGTCATATTAGGTACCAAAATATAGATAACTATATTCTATGCTCTGTGATTTTGAAACAGTTAAGATAAAAAGAGCCGCTCATTCTTCTCAAGATTTTTTTTTTTTTTTTTTTTTTTTTTTTGGCTTTAACTAATTTCTGGTTGCTGTGGTAAATGAGTGTTTAAAATCCATGAGCTAGGACCAACCACTGGATTCCACAGGTACAGCTACTGGTATTTAAGTCACATTAAAGCTTCATTACTGAACACCAAGCTATACATTTCAACAGCCATGCCAAGATTGTGTTTTTCAGTACTCACCAATCTACTAAATCCTCCATAGAGGATACAGAAACCTCCCTGATAGCCACCAATATCAACAAAGCCTTCAATATTTCTGTAGTCATAGGAGCACAGGACTTTATTTGTTGCAGGATCAATTTGGTCAATACCTCCAGGGGTCACTTCCAGAACCACAGATTTCCTTGTATCACTCCAGTGATGTTTATAGCAGTTGTACCTCTGCAAAGAGAGCAGCTTTCAGACTTGTCTACACATACTTCTCCATTACAGAGCAATTTATTTTTTTAAAAAAACTCTAAAAGGAAACACAAGTATAAAGTTCAAAGAATTATCCATAAAGCATTGAGGTAAGTGCTATAAGATTATGAATCAAAGGAAAATAGCTAGGTACTGACAAGGAAGTCATAGCAAGGAAGTCAAGGTTTAAACAGTATCTTCTTTTAAAAGAAATAGTAGTAATTGCAAGACAGACAACTTGGAGGAAGTAACTTTCTTCTGCTGCAGAAGGTAGTCTAAGGTCATAGCATATGCACAGCTCATTAGACAAGAACCACCTACTGCACAAGGTGCTGCTTTACAGCTAACTATATATATATATGTGTATATATATATATATATATATAAATAAAAAACAAAAACAAACAAACAAACAAAATACACACACACACAGAGTGCAAGTGTCCCCCGCTTCCCTTCCAGGCATGTTCCATTATAAATAACAGGTTTACTGAAGTCAGAAAACTTAATGGACTGCACTAGACAGCAAAGAGACAAACAAGTATCCATCTTCCAGCACTGGTTCCAACGCTCCTGGCTGCAGACTTGCTCTATGCAATACTTTAAGCCTTTGCTTGTCCTAGCACACGTGACCAGCAGGTCAGGAGGTTTTTGGTATGATAGCTGAAGCCCATAAGACATAAGTCCAGAAGAACAAGTCATAGCTCTGTAAATTGCCTTTCTTATTACCAAATAAAAGTAATAAGATTCAGGAAAATAGTAGTTTTGTCCTGACAGGGCACAAGAAACTCTGCTAGGAAACAGTGTTTTTGTATCAGGAGTTACGTTCAGTCAGAAAATAGAGCACTGGAAATACTACCAATTAAGTAGTGACTAATACTTTCCCCCAAGTAACAAACTTCATACAGCACAGCCCTTTATTTCAAAGATAACATTCAGTCTTTACATGCACAGGAGGGAAGCTCAGGTCAAGTAAAGAGGACTCAAATATTCAGTTAGAAAGGTTTCTACTCCTTTTGAATGAGTTCTTAAATTCCTCAAAGAGAGGAGACTTAACCTCAGACCCAAGCTTAGAAGATTTGTTTTAGTTCTTCACTGTGGAAATTTAAATCTTTAGATCAGTTTATTAAATAGCACATGATTCAAACAAGCCAAATACTTACCCGTCCTGTGATTTTTCCTTCTGAGAAGTCTGTCCTGAATCTCTGTTTTTAAAAAGAATTAACCAGGAATGAAAATGCAAGTTATAGCCAATCCATCCAAAATGTCTAAGTTTAAGTTGACACTGTTTTCAATTACTTGGACTAAGCCTTATTACTATTTCTCTGTAAAATAATACAATTTTACAAATACCAAGTAAAGCTATAAATGCTAAATTGCACACTAGTTACTGCAGCTTACACTAGATCAGTCACATTAACGTAACTGCTCTAAACACAACTTGGTTTCTTACTTTATGTAAGGAAAGCATATTAAACTTCCACAACTTGTAATGACTTCCAAGTATCCCTTGCCCACTCAAAGACACCAAAATGAGCCTTACCAGTGCTTCTGTAAGAAGTTCTGTTCTGTGTTCTGTAGAAAACTTAAGAGTTTCAGACTTCTTTCCACTCCCTTTCCGAAAAGTGAGGCTAAATTCTGTTCCTTGTCCTTTTCCAACAGGAGAAATACTACAAATATCTCCATAAGGCCACTGGTAATCAAAGTAAATAGGTTAATAAATAAATTAAATAAGTATACAATAAGTAAATACGTTAATAAATCAAAGTAAATAGGTTACACCATTAATAGTTTTAAAGTCAAAGCTGCATGTTTTCTACTCAAAACATCAGAATACCTGAAACTAATTTCACATAATGAGACAATCGCTAGCACACAAGGAGGCTTTAGAGCAAGCTTCCTGCCTGACACTTTGCAAAGCAAGCATCCTGACCCCCTTCTAGAACTGGGCCTCAGTGATCAACCTTATCCAGGTCATCCAGAACAGGATGAACAACAGCAAACGATTCATTGCCCAACACAGACAAGCTGAAAGCACAAAAGTATGTTGGATATCTGCAGAGGTAATGGGGGGGGGGGGTGGAAACAGTTATGTTTCTTTTTGTAGCAGTTGCCATTCTTGGTTTTCACAGAGATCTTAGTAGCTGCTGAATGCCACCATATTCTATGGTTAGTGAACAGCAGGCAAAAACTCAGCATAGCTTTGAACTCTGTTCAGAGAAGACAGTTACCTGATTTGTAACTTCTAATGTGTTGGGATTGTATGTGGTGACAGCATGGGTTCCAACTGAAAAGACCCTCTTATACCTGGAAGAGACAAGAGCGTGTATTTTCAGAACTCACGACAAAACCTTGTTGAGTTGCAATGGCTGTCAGAATACTATAGTCTAGTTATTGTTAGGAAAAAAATTATGTAATCATTTCCCAAATTGTTACTCTGGTTGTCAACAGTTCTACTATATTCAGGGTGTTAATGAGTATTTGAGTTCTTTGAATACAAGAAAAGACTTCTTGGACAACTGATTGTTCCTTCTCCTCTTGCTGCACAATTTAAGCAGGCATTAGACATTTTGCCTTTTACCTGCTTTGGAAAAAAACAAAAACAAAAAACAAAACAAAACAAAAAAACCCCACCCACAAACAAACAAAAACCCACTATGCTGCTCTAAAGAATTTATGGCAATGAGCCCAAACTACTGCTTAAGATTTAATAATCTATTGACTTAACATACTGAAGAACTTTAAGTCTTTTGTGGTTTAAAAGGACTGCGTAGTAATAGCAGTACCAGGTCTTCTACCTCGCAAGTACAGTACTAGTATTTCAATACATAGGAAAAATTTATTATCCAGCACTCTTAATATGACCCAGTGAGCAAAACAAGATTAAAAAAAGCAGATTTGCTGAGTACATTTCCTTCATCCTCTCCCTAGACAGATTCAGGAGAATCATTTGGTTGTGAGAACTGAAGAGACTATCAACTTTTGACCAGATTTCTACCTTTAAAGATAAAAAGCATACGCATCTCCAAGTTCCTATGATTTTACCATTGATTATACTCTATGTACTATGGAATAGCTTGAGAGATATTGACAGGCTGTTTTAAGAATAAGTCAGAGCAAATACCCTCTTTTCCCATTAAGAGGGCTATTACCTACTCACTAGTTCCTTATAAACACTGCAAAGGTCAGACATTCTGATTCAGGCTCATCTTGATTAAAACTGCTAGATTTTTTTCTCTCCATACTGTCACACTTAAGGGAATACAACAGTGTTAATTAATTTTACAAAACTGAAGATCTATGCCTTGCCTCATTTGTACTATTCTGAGATAGCTTAACTGCCTCGCATACAGCCCACATTCCACCAAGTGCTAATTCACATGACGAGTCAAAGTAGTGATTCAGGCCCATTTAGCACTCCATATTTGGATACTGGGATTTTTGTGTATTATCTACAGATGATACTGAAAATGTATATATAGCAGTAAAATTTGCTCAGAAATTATGTTCAGAAGAATAACTGAAAAGATTCATGTTATGAGAACTATCTGGAGGTGAGACTTAAGCTAGACAAGCAACACTTATTATGTACAGAGTGGACTTTAACACTAAATACAAACCTTGTAAAAAGTCATAAGTTTTTTTATGCATTGCAGGAAAAGGAAACTACTTACTGAATTAAGTGTGAATAAAGAACTACTGAGTTTTAAACAAAGCCTCAGTACAACACTTAGTCTTGTTACCAAGGCTTAAGATAACCTTAGTCTATCTAACAGCCTACATCATGCAAGAACAAGCTCTTTAATGGGGAATACTGGACACGAGAAGTAATTGGAGCACTGTGTATTTTACTGCAGCAAGTGACTAAATTTTAGTTCTGCACTTTAGGTCCACCACATTTACAAGTCTGCCACAGAAGCTTCACAGGGAAGGACAAGACACATTCTATTGGCAGGTGGAGATAAGAGGGAGAAACCATTCTAATACTCCCCCTCCCCCCAAAAAACAGTATCTCATTACTAAATGAGACTGTTTCCACATCCGTCCACACAAATCTAGGTGTGTGCATCATAACTTGGCTATACTTGGATAAAGAAGCCTTCAGTTATAATTCCAACAGAGCAAACCAAGTTTTTCCAAGTCAATACTTTCACAAGTGACTGCAACTCCTGAAAAGGTATTTTACCCTTGTAAGGAACAACTGCTTAGTCCATTGTGGACTTTGAACTACCCAAGGCCTTAGTTACTGTTGATCTTTAAAACTTAAGAGCTCTCTGGTTAAAGGCTGAAGCAAGTCCATGGCTCCTGAAAGCAGAGATTGAGAAAGATTTATGGCTGCGACCTTACACAATCCCATCCTCCTCCACCTCCCAATATTCATGGATTCCAGAAAACGTTAGCAGACAGTGAGAAAACACCAGTTTCAGCCACTGGCGAAAAATGAGAGCCAGACAACACCTTTCTGTAGAGTTGCTAGAGTTACTTGCACAGTTAAGGTTCAGACAACAGGCTTTCTTTGTTCTGCTAATCTTAGGTAGCAAGAAAAAGTCCCACAGTACTATTATGGATAATAAGAAGCACACAGGGCAAGGATACCAAATTGGTGCAAAATTCTAAGTGAAACAAATGCCTACAATTAGGCATCAAGTTTCAAGTAGTACTAGTTACAAGTCAGCTGTTGTGCATCTGCTACGTTTCAAGAGTTCAGTGAATAGTGTTTAGAAATTCCCTGCCTTTTGCAGGCAGAAGTACTGCGGAAGACTTGGGTAAGTATGCCTCCAGCAATACAAGTCTTTCAAACAATCTCAACAGTTTAACAGATAATCTATAATGCAACATGTTAAGTATATGCCTGGGCCAATGACCCTCATCTATTCAAGTGCACAAGACTTTCAAATAGGATAGGATGAAGCCTATTCACTTGAATACTTCATGTTGCAAGATCAACAGAATCCCAAACTGCATAAGCCGGGATTTATTCCAGTTATACCCAAGTGCAGGAACAAACGCGCAGAGGATGAAATATGATGTTTTATCTCCAACAGGCTAGCGAGGATGCAGTGAGTTCAGAGACTGAGCAGCAGAAGCTTTTCATTCAGATTTAGCTTGAAATACAGGAAGTATGCAGTTAAACCCAGGAATGGAGAAAAGAAACTTCACACTAAACACTTAAGAAAAACTTGAAGTACTTACTTTCCCCTCCATGAATGTTTTGTCGTGTAGAAACAAGCAAGATCTCTATTTTCCCTAATTATATTCATTTTGTACCAAGACCTGAAAGCAAAAGGGACACCCTGTTAGTACTCATTTTTATTTAAGACCAAAGCCTATTCAATCATTCATTAATATCCTTCAAGGAAAAGGCTTTATTTTTATCTTCACTTAGAATTGACAATTTAAGTAGTGACTGAATATACCAGCAATATTCCCGTTTAGCAGATGGAATGCATGGGTTAACTGCCTGGGGGAAACAGACTAATTATCAGTTTCTCACTTATTGGTCTATCAGTTACTCTAACAACATTATGTTATGGTAACTTATTATTTGCTACATTGTAATCATTACTTCATTCTTTGAACCTTTGATTTTTCAGATTTAAGTGCATTTTACAGTTCTATAGCATCAAATGATTCCAATACAGAGGCTATGCTCATAATCCTAGCTAGGCCAGATTCCTACTGATGTTTTGAATAAACAGTAATGAGAAAACTGACCAGACAGAACAGCTTACTTATCAATCTGAAACAGAATTGAGAACCCAATTCGTCAGCCAAATGTTACGATTTTTAAAAGAAGTTAGGTACCTTTTCTGTACTGTACAAGTTAATGCAATTCTTCCACTGACATCCTGACATACTTAGTTCAAACAGGAATAGCTATTCCCTAAATATACACAGGAATGTACTTAAACTTGCCCAAAACTGCTTGACTTGATCTTTGCTCCAGGAGCTGCTAAATTCTGAGGAATCCTTCTGAACCCTAACATTGTCTTCTGCAACTGCAATTGCTCAACGCCGAGTACTTCAGATTTAAACTTCCATTTTGCTTCACTTTGCTTTTATTACCTACAAAAGGCATTTAAGTGAAGATACCCAGATTCAGTTGCAAGGCTAGCAATTACCACTCTGAGTTTATTGCTACAGCATTTGTTTTATTTCTGTTTGTCAAAACAAGCTTCTCTGCTTGACTACTCTAACTGCTACTATTGTCAAGTTCATGCTATTAATGTAACTGTGTCACCAAAACATCAGGATTAAGAAAACAGTCTGCAAGAATCCATACTTGCAGCTTGGTAAAGCAACACTGAAGTAATCCAACCCCACTCTCAGTACCCCACTAAGAACAGTTACAGCCTCAATTACCTCGGCATTCATTCTCTTCTAGTTATTTTGGCACAGGTTATCGCATTGTTAACTTCCACCCCTAGAACTTAAGTCTATTTACTTCCCGAGCAAATGCTGTGGCAGTTATCTAATCGTGAACCTGAAGAATGCATAACATAATCAAAATGAAGAACTCCTGTTCTCAAGGTGGAGAGTGAGCACAGTCATCACTTGCTAGTGAAGAATTCTGTGTATTGTCTCTTTAAAGAAATGTTTATACATTTCACTAACTTAAGTTTGACTTCAGAGTTAACATCCCATTGACTTCTGTCATGAAGAAATCCCCTCCATGCAACCTTGGGAGCAGAGTTTCATAGGGAAAAAGATGTTCAATGACATTAAGTTCTCTGTTTCTGCACTATTTAAGAATGGGGTTTTATTACTAAACTAATTCACATTCAATTATCAAAACATCGCAAATTACAGAGCTTTCTGTGAACTTTCGTTCATTTTTGTGATTTAATGCTATCTTTCAGAACAGGCTGCAAGGTACTCTCTCCGTATCTTTGTTTTTTTAAATCAGTTTGGACATTCTTGTGACTCACGTAAGTGGAATAATAAGCTTATAACAAGACTTGTACCACTAAGTCTTGGATCTGACCAGCTCTGTTAAGTCTCCCCGATCTGAATACTACCTGCTGCACAGAATATTTAAAGCAAGGTGTCCTTAAACTTGCAGAAGCAGTGTCTAGCATCTAGTCTCAACAATACAGCTCTGAGAAACATTGCTATGAACACATACCCACAGTCTCCATTAATTTTATACCACCATTTCACTAGATTCAGGATATAGCTGCATGAAACACAGTGCATACAGTGGAAGTGACACAATCTGCTTCAGTATGTTTGGTTTTATTCACACAAACACTATTAAAGCCTTCAAGGTTTGAGGCTTTACAAATCATTGTGCTTCTGGATAGTGACTGTAACTCTCCCTCCCAGTGAAAATATTATCAAAGAGGCAGAATATGCTGAAAGTTAGCAACAATTCTTGCACACGTTTTCCTGCAATCTAACAAAAAATGTAGCTGACAATAGCCTAGTGTTCCAAGTAGCTATGTGGAAGTTCAGCACTCATTTTCTTTGCCTCCATGGCAGAGCAAGATGAAAGAGTTTAGTTCATGACACTAAACAAAGACATTTTAGAAAAAGGAAACAAAGTTATCCTCCTTTACCCATTCTTGTAAAACAGCGTGTGGCAGAACTCACATTGTAATATCTAGTCACACATATTTCTTGTGTATCTGAAACAGCATACTCATGAATTTACTAGGACACACACTAGGATTAACTTGCGAGAACACACATTAGATTTTAGGATTCAGTTCAGCCATACTGTCAGTGATTATAGTAGCTTGCTTATTGATATTCACGTTCACTTCACAAAATAAGATGACGTTCTTATTGTTACCATTATCTTCCTCCTTTATTTTAAATTCCATTTTTGTGTCAAGTGAGCCAATTCTGAAGTTTCACTTATATAAGCAACCAGGACAATGTAGCGCCACTAAATTACATTAGCAGCCCAGTGCATCTCATATTTAAAAAACTTGGAAGATTGTTATTACATATTCTAAAACAGCTCTTTGGTATTTCATACTTACGGTTCTCAAAGGTTTAACACCGGAGAAATACCTAGTTCTGATTTCTATTGGACTAGAGGCAAAAAAATACCTTGAAAGTTTAATTTTATAGACATATTTATGGCAGAGGGAGAGTGCTGTTACAAGCAAAATACAGGCAAAAATACTGTGTAGTTTCTACAGACAAAATATTGTCCATGACTCAACTTTGAGCACCTACCTAAATCAGTCCTTGATCTCCTGGATAATTTAACTCTTCCACAAAGCAGTAGTTCAGGAATATCTTTCTACATTTTTTTTTCCTACTACAAGTAATAGCAAAACAACTTTACAGGAAGAGCTAAAGCTGCACCTACTTGCACTCCATATACCAAAACCAGCAGTCCTTAAAAACTTAAGCATACTGAACTGCTAGGGTTTTAGATATACGAGTTACCCCCACACAGGCTGTGTTCAACTCAAGTAATTCCTGTTATCTAACATTTGTTGCAGATTCTTATAATCAAAATTGCTACCAAAAAAAAAAAAAAAAAAAAGAATCTGAGAAAATAAAGTCACAAATAAAGCAGCTTTGCAGAGTTTGAAGTGAACCTGAGACTTGGCAGACATCAAAGCAATAGGCATAAATGCCTATTGTGATACTTATTCACAAATTCAGAAGTTTGCATCACGTTTCAAAGTTGTGTGCAGAACTGAAATCACATTTTTTCCTGGATACTATTAGACATGCTATTTCTATGCTATTAGACATTTTCCATAACTTTTTTTAGGTTAAGGCAGCATTTCAGAGCTGCAAGCAACGTTATCCTACTCCACTCACACTTCACTCATTTTTGTGTTGCAGGGCAATAACTTTTCAGCAGGGTTATATTTCAAACCAAGATTTGATTTTTCACCCCAAGAGAGAAAAAAAAAAAAAAATACACATACATGGTAAAGTAGTGAAGAACTAGAAAGCAGCAAGAGCAGGACACTAAAAAACAAATCAAAACAAGAAAAACCACACTATTTTTATTCCTTCACACATTTACTAGCACGAAGATCTAGAAATTGACTTCCCATCATCAGCTACAGCTTTTAAAAGCCTTAGTTATTACTTAAGCTGAAGAAAGTCCTTTTTTTTGGTCCTGACATGTTTGATTTTTGACAGAATTTTGCACCTTTACAGATAGCTTTTTTAAAATTGCATTAAACTTTCTCTTCTTCCCTACACAGTACTCTACTCTCACAGTGCTATAGCCCAATTAGCTTTGGAAACAAGTTTCTTCATCTCTTGTGCAGTAACTCACAGCCCTTTTAGAAGGGAGACAGACAAAGCCTGCCCAGCTCTTTAAAACAGTGCAAGGTGCCTCAGTGACGACAGCATCGCTGCCTTCAGTGCTTCGGGATGCAGAACAACAGGACACATTGCAAGTTCAGACCTTGCTGCTCCCAGAAGTGATGGGGATATTAGCATCTGTCCGCCAGCTCTTCCTGCCACCCCCTTGCTAAGGGACAACACTGAGGATCACCAACTCATCTATATTCAGATTGCTTTTTGTCTGCATTAGTTTTCTTCTGGATCAATGAACCAAAATGACTCACTAGCTTGTCTGGCACAGAGGGTTACTTGCTAAGGGGAAGAACAAGATTTCTTTCAGGAACAATGTAGTCATCTTGATATATATATATATATATATATTTTTTTTTTTTTTTCACTGCATGGGTCCCGTCTAAGTATTAGCCGTGAAAGACAATACATTTTCTTTTTTTTTTTCTCCTTTTGAGCATGAAAATAGATTTTGGAGGTAAGCCAAGGGGCAAAACAGTTGAAGGAGTCATATGGTTCAATGTCAGCTGAAGAGCTGTTTTGTTTAAGTCCGAAGGCTTCATTTACCAGCTTCAAACACAATCTAAAGTCACTTGCTCAGTCTAAAAGATACTAAAACATACAAGCCTGGCCATTAGAAGCATTACTCCCTGGAATACCACTTAAAAGAAGAAATCTGGAAACATCCAGTGATTCAATCTCTCAAGCCAAATAAGTATTTGGAAAATATGATGAATAACACATGCCTTCAAAAGAACAGTGATACATGCAAGACAACTCACTTTGAAAAGTTATTTCCAAAAGCCTAAGATGCCAGGTAAATCTCCTGGAAAGCCTATGCTGCAAAGGAACATAGTTTTGAGTACCCGAACACTTGAAAACTGGTGGGAAGAGGTGGGAAAAGCCAGCAGCAGTAATGGGGGGAAGTCTGTAGTATTTTTGGTGCAAGTGCTCTGGCATTTGGCTGCCTACAGCAGGCAGCAGTCAAACCAAGATGCGTATCTGTACGCTCAGTATGTATGCCAAGCACAGCGCGGCTGTAACACTGAGCATTTGTGCGGCAGCTTCCTAACCCAATTCAAAGATGAAACTGGAGTAGCTAGCAATCCCTGTGACAGGTTTCCACTCTTTCTATGTACAAGCAGCCTATTGCTAGGGAGAATATCTTCTCATTAGCCAGAAGCAGAAGTTTAGATATCAAAGAGCTGAAGTGCTAAAGCTAGCACAGTTTTCCAAAACACAGTTTTATTTAATCGCCAGGAAGCAAAGCAGCTATCTACTCAACTTCTTCTCAGACTCACTACTATAAATTCAATTTGCATGAAAGTGCACAAGAGAACAGGGAAAAACACTCCCAATCACAGGAGCTTTAAAAGCAGCCACAAAGCAAAAGATTTAAGTGCATTAATAGGTGTAATAATTACAAACTTATCACCCCACATTTCCCGCCAGTAGCGGGCTCAGTCCCCTCCCTCAGCTCCAAGGGAGTCAGTTATTTGGCAAGGGGGACCAGGGTCACTAATACAACATCTTCACACCCTGGATCTCATGTGCCTGTGCGGGTGCAGCTGCCAAGACACAAACTCCACAGCATGGGGCAGGAGGCTCTACCTGCAAAGCTGTCAGCGCTTCACTGCCGGCGCAAGGCCATTCACACCCGCGTGCTTCAACTTTCAGAAGGCAAGAAGCAGGCGAAAAGCAACCAGGGGAAAAGTTAAACATCCCTTGGGGGGGATGGAAAAAAAAATTCAGGTGGGATTTTCTGAAAGATGCATTTAGTTCTTCACCTTCTCTTCAGGTTGTTATCATCAACAAAGTGTTGACCTCTCTAAGCACAAACCTTCACCTACGAGCTCCCATTCTTCATAAATTAACTCCCCAGAGCACCCTAGGATGGTTCTGTTTTGATCCGAGGCCAGGAAAAGAAGAAGAAAAAAAAACGAAGAGATGAAGCATCCTTCTTAATGGACACGCTCCTCTGGGGAAGGAGCCGGATGCTGCCCGCCAGCTACACAAACGCGTCGAGGCGGCGCCGGGCAGAGCGCGGCTCCCCTGCGCCCGGCGGCAGGGGCCGGGCCGGGCCGGGGGCTGCCTTCGCCCCCGCCATCGCACCTTGTCCCCGGCAAGGGAGCGCTCCGCCAGAGGAGGCGACGGCCCCAACGGCCGCGCTCCCCGGCCCCAACGGCCGCCGCCAACGG
>VWPW01020729.1:114360-220446 GCA_013389825.1 Crypturellus undulatus
CACCGCGACCGCCAGCAACGCACGTGCCGGTGCCGCCGATCCGGGCCGCGGAGCGGAGCGCTCAGCCCCCGCGCGGGCGGCAGCCGCGGCGCCTCTCCGGCCCCGTCAGAGGCTGCCTCTGGAGGCCGCCATCTTAGCTCCGGCAGCGAGCCCGCCCCGCCGACGCAGGCACCGTCAGGCCGGGGCCGTCACGGGACGCGGTCAGCTGATATAGGCGCTGCCTCCCGCCGCCGCCGCCCGCCGCGGTCCCGCCCGTCACGGTCCCGCCCGTCACGGTCCCGCCCGTCACGCCGCCTCCTCCGCCCGCCCTCCGCCCGCTCCTTCCCCTCCCCGGCCGGGAGCGGGGCCAAAGTCTCCTTCGCTCCCTGCGCCGTCACCCCGGCGCGGGGCCGGCGGAGAGAGGAGCCGCTGGGGACTGGGGAGGGGAGCCGCTGAGGACGAGGGAAGCCATGGACATGGCGGGGAAGCCATTAGGGATGGAGGAGGTGCGTGTCCTCAACGGCTCGCTCTGTATTTTCGCTCCCTCTGGTGTTTTAAGGACAACTCATGGGTGAATTAGTAACGTTCTCAGTGCCCAGCTCCTCGAGGCTTGTGGTTATACAGCCTCTGTGAGCAGGTGTTAGTCAAAGGATGGTGGCCTGAGGGGTTGTGAATCCTCAAGGCTGCAGTGGTGGTGGCAGCTGGCTGCCATTTTAACCGTGTGTGTTTGAACGCAGCCCCACAGGCCTAGGCCCCCTCTCGTGGTCTTGGAGGACTTACACCTACGCGTGTTAGCTGGTGTGTTAGCTGGTCTGCAGGCAGCTCTCAGGTGGAAAACACACTGCAGTGTTGCTGGTTTTCAATGCCCTTTGCACCCGTGTTGCTGTGTTGAGGCCTGCTGCCTACCTGTGGCAAAAGCAGGTCGCGAGAAGAGTGGTACCTCACTTGGACACAAGATGTTTCCGACTTGTGGCTTCCTTTTTGAGAACAGACATTACGGAGCCATGCAAAGCCCAGTGCACAGTCAACAAACCAAGTATGCTTTTTAGTTACGTGTTATTTGTGTGACTGTACAAATAACGTGAAGTCTCATGTTAATATCGGTGAAACACCGGTTTATATGACTGTCTAGCCATCTTTGAAAGTTATTACAGCATTTTATGCTCTCCCTTTCATCTGCTTCCCATATTCTGCACAAGATAACAGAAGACTTCCCAACATGCTGTAAACTACAGCAGTGTTATGACAATTTATGGCAATCTCCTATAAATGCCTAAAGATTGGGGTAAATATTTTGAAACATGCCTCAAACTGGAACACTTGCTCCTACCATGCCTTTCTGTGAAAGAGTGTTCTTAAAATGTGCACGTGAACAGCTGAGGAACCTGTAACTGTATTAAAAGCTGTGGCTTTGGATATATTAGACCAAGTATCATAGAGAACAGATTCAAATTATAAGCTGCATATTGCTTTTTTAATATCCTTTTTGTTGCCATATTATATAATTTCTGGTCTTATATTTTTCATAAAATACTTGAAAGATTACAAGGTCTTTTTCATAATTGTAGGCATCTGAGTGTGCGGCATCACAGCAGAATAGTGCTAATGGCAAAAGAGCATTACATTGGGGGAACTGGTAAATTACTTTGAGTCACAGAAGTTTGGGGAAAAATTAGTGTTTTATTAGGAATTGTGGAAAACTACTTCCAAGGAAAAGTGGTAAGATTCAGAGGAATTTCTTTAGCTGAGTGCATGGAAACTTTTGTTTCCATGTTGAGGGAAATTTTCCTATTCTGTTTATTGGCTTGGACAGTTTGTTTGGTTCGGGGATGGGAGGGTTGTCTTTTATCTTAGTTGATGTTGTTAGGTAGGTAAAAGCATAGTAGCTGAAGAGTCACCTTGATAGGGGTTTATTACTAGATACCAAAGAAGAACAATTGCATAATGCAGTTGGAATAACAGAACTGGGAATTAGTATTTTTAGGTAGATTTTAACCTAAGTTAAATCCTTAAGTTATGATTTCATGACTGATTAACTGTAAAGCATCTATGAAGTTATAGACAAGAGCATTCTAGTTTTCTTGTGTGTTTTTTTTTGAGATTTGCTAAAAATATTGGGTTTTATAATATTCCTTCTATTTTAATATTTACATATTTACAATTTACTTTTAAAAATCAAATAATAAGCAAAATCATCACTCCATTGACAGTTTTATTACTAGCTATAACAGAGACAGTGTTTCAGCCATAGTTTTCCCAGTTACTTAACAGAGCCAGGAGCCATATTGGAGCGTTCTCATTCTAAAGGAAGAATAACAAAGCAGTGTCTTCTTTGGTGTCTTCCCGTAAGGTAACATGTTTAGTTGCTTCAGTCCCTCTTGAAACAGAACACCCGTCTTTGTTACTTTTAGATCTTTCATCTGAAGAATTACTGTATATGTCCATCTGA
Organism: Crypturellus undulatus; assembly: GCA_013389825.1. Lineage (NCBI taxonomy): Eukaryota > Metazoa > Chordata > Aves > Tinamiformes > Tinamidae > Crypturellus > Crypturellus undulatus. Next base: position 116,789 of record VWPW01020729.1, read on the forward strand.
CCTTGTCAGTTTAAGTGTTGTCATTTGCAAGACTTAAGGCCACCTGCAATCTAGTGAGCGAGGTCTGTCCTTACGATCCCATTATTGAAATCCAGAAGGAATGAAGAGTTCCAGTCCACTACTAAATAATTAACACTCCACTGGACTATTTCGGTGATAGTACCTAATCTGAAAGACTCTTGTTCAAGATGTCTGAATTCAAGTGCACTGTAGTTAAGAGACAGTTCTGGGATTCTCTGAAGTAGCAGTGAAGATGGTATTTGTAAATACAACCTATAATAGTGGGGCTCTTCCCATTTTTGAAACATCTGTATTGTGTTTTATAGCAATAACAAAGGACCCAGCCTGCACACAGTGAGCAAAGGACAAAACTCCCTGTCTCAGTACTATCTATAAGATGGAGCAGAATGTCAGCTTTCTGGAGAAAGGAGAGAACATTGCTCCACCCTTCCTTGTCTTATGGGGAAATTAGTTCATAGCAGAGCTGGGAAGAGCTGCTCCGCTCCCCTGCTCATAGCCAGTTCCCTGTGTAGGCGAGTGCATGATTACCCACTCTGAGACAGGATGCTGTTACTCTGCTATACACTGACTGGGCTCTCTCCAGCCTTAGTATGGAATGATCTATATGGTATACACCAGCTTCCTGTTAACTTTGGTAGGATAATTAATTTGGGGGAGGGCTATGCTTAGTAACTGTATCTTTTTTTATTTCAGCAGCTAACAATAAGAACAATACTTCGAAGCACTACTATACGATTGGAATCATAGAGGATTGCGAGAAGTTTTTTAAAGACACAATGCTGAGGTAAATATCCAAGTCTCACTGGAAACCAAGAAAGTAAGATCCTTTTGAAAACTTCTCTTCTAAATTTTATCCTTTTTACTCCTAATGTATAGCAGATGCCAAAATACGAGTTGCCCAGAGAACTTCCTGGGAATCAGATGCACTGTGCTTTATCCATTTTTGTTCTGTTCTTTGCTAAGTTGAAGATGCACAGAGACTATGTTCTCAATGTGCTAGCAGTTCAGAACTTGCATAATTTTTTAATATATCTGGGCATATTTTATTTCTAAAAAGAAATGCAGATAACACTGATATTGTATCATCTCTGTGAGATTAATTAAAAGGTAACTTTTGGATGTTCCCTTTTAACAATTCTATCTTTCTAGAGGGACTCATCAAATGACAATTTATTTGTTACCTAACAGCTTGATAATAACTGTAGCCTAAGCTAACTAGGACCATGATACTATTATTGAATTGTACTGAATGATTAATAAGGAACATCTTCAATATATTGAATCATGCTGAACATTATTCATATTCGTACAATTTGTTGTATGTGATGAGCCTGTGATAAGCCTCTGTCTTCTGACTGGCTAATGCTCTCATTTTGACATCCAAATAGATCTGGTAAATATTACCATCTTAACTTTATATAAACCTTCTGAAAGATAGATTCTCCTAATGATATTGTAGAATGACACAAAGCTATAGAAGAAGGAGACAGAAAAAGAGGCAAGGGGTCTAGGAGAAAGTGGAGCCCAGGAAAGGAAGATTGGGTCTGGGGAGTAGGACATACATACAGAAAAGGGAGTCAGAGGATCAGTTATTGCACGTGGGAATCTATAGGCAGTTAAAGATCATGGAACAACTGAGGGGAAGTTAGGGAAGTGGCAAATTAACTTGAACAGACTAGACCTGAGATCTAGGAAGATGGGGAGTGCTGTGAGGTTATGACTTAGAAAAATAGACTATGATCAGAAGAAGTGCTTGTATAAGGATAAGGGGACTTTTTCTCAGGGAGACTGGTACAGAGAACCTGCACAAGAGTGTTCTTGCTACTATGTATTAGCTCTCACGTCAGTGATCTATGATACAGATCTAAATGTGATATGTCATAAAATCCAGCATCATAATTCTGTGGGATTTATAAACCTAGAGATTTATACATCTAATCACATAAGTGGCTATGAAATATTGACAAGATTTGTCAAAAGATAGAAAATACCGGAAAATAGAATTGTCTTGCACATAATTGCATGTTTACAATCATTTGCTTTTCCACGAGATGTTTGTCTTATTCACTACACGAGATGAAAGGGCTGATTGAATGAATATGTAACCAATTCTGTGCTCTGTCTTGCTCAGTTTGCTGGCCTAAAATTTATTTACTATAGGCTGTACAATCTCTATTCTTCAGGCCCCAGATTTATTTATTTCTGTATTGGCATTTCTGTGAACATGAATGGATTTATTTTCATGGTGTCCTTCCAATATTTGAATGAAAATTAATGTTTCTTTTTCTGTAGATTCATGTGTGTAATTTCCAAATATCCTAGAAAAAACTTTTAAAACGATTTCCCTCTTAGCAAAAGCACACTTCTGGGAAAAAGAAAAATGGCTATTTTATTCTCTGTCAGTCTCTTTTTGTGGAAAATAGAACCAAAAATAGAGAATAGAACCAAAACAAAGGATAATGCACGTTGCAAGCTTATTCAGTGTATTGATCTATTAGCTGTCTGTATTCATGTTCCTACAGAGAATACCATGTTCCCTGCAAGGGCTACTCAGAGACATATAAAAATGAAGGTGCATGAAAAATGAGGATTTTAAGCCAAAAAAAAAAGTTTGACCATACAGTTGTTTCTGTTCAGAAATCATGATCTTTATATAATATTGAAGAAAACATTCATTCTTACCACATCAATTCCATATTTATTCCACAGTTTTCCAAATTTCTATATTAGTCCTGTTACTGTACTGTTTTTCTTTAAATTTTGCTAACATTTGTAATATTCATGAAGTTTGTGTCTCCCCATTTAAAATTTGCTTTCCATCTAAAAGACCACTATCCTCAATTTACTGTTTGGCTTTAAGTTTGATACAATTCTTGGGAATTTCCCACAGACCCTATCATATGGAAGATTTGCTGGAAACTTTATTATTCTGCAATATACTGTATTATTTTTTATAGTCCAAATGGACATTATCCTACTAGCAAAGAACTAGCCAGCTCCTAGCTGAGTAGAGAGGTTAACTTCTGTAATAGACAGCATGGCAGTCCTTCCAGGAGCAGAAATGGTAAACATTTGCAAAAGAAAATAAAAATACCACTGCCTAAACTTTGCTTATTTTGTAAGAAATTTAATGTTGGTGGCGCAGTCATGGCATCTGGCACCTGCTAAGGCTATTAGCTTTCCCAATTAGATCAGAGGTTTTAGCCTTTAGGCTTAGATTTTAGTGATCTGTGGCTCAGTATTATTAAGTTATTTAGACCTTGGTTCTGCTGCTGACCTGTTTGCTGCCTTAAAATCTGCAGACCTCCTTGCAAAGACTGATCCACAGTGTCCTTGCAAAGTGTGTTTGGAATAGTAATTCCTCCTTCAAATAGCCCTGCTGCCTCAGGTTTGCATTCAACCTAGGTCAACAAGGGGCACGCACAGATATTTGACCTATCTTGGCTATATGAAGCTGTTTAAGAGATGTGTTAGGGCTTTTGGAAAATACTAAAAACGCAAACTGGTCAGCCAGGAGCCTCATGAGTCATTGGGGAAGCAGAGGATCATTGCTATAGATACAAGCATGGGAGTGTCCTATTCAGTGGAAAAACAGCAAGAAAGAAAAGGAAGCGACAGCTTTTTACTAATCAGGATCAAGCCAATTCCTTTGCAAAAGCAAAGAAGAGATGAAACTAACTTCAGGGTTACTTAATCCGTATCATTAAAAGCTGTAAAAGACAATGAGAAGGTTTGTTTTGAAGAGGATGCATGGAATCCTTTAATTTCCATGTGAATAAATCTCTGACTATTTTTCCTTGTTAAATACTCTGTGTTAATTTATCCAGGGTAAATCAGCATTCATGGATTTGGGATTAGTATTGTAAACTGCATGGAATATGTCTCTTTTTTGACTGAAGAAGAGTCAAAATAAGCAAGCATAAAATAGCAGTCAGTCTGGGCTATTGCATTTTGAATCTGAATAATAATCATAACCAAAATAATCTAGCTTCAAATGACATTCTGTGCTTTTGGTTTTTCTCCAATTTCATACTTCATTAAATTTCCAAGTATACTTGAATTTATATACATTTTATGAAATTTTCCTTGATGATTGCACAAAAGGCCCAGTGGAGCAGCATAGGTATGGTAGGAATTTGTGCTTAAAGTAAATACCCAGCATCATTATTACTGGATACAGGAAGAATATTCTAATAAAGACAAAATTATTTACACTAATAGACTATATTTTGCAATAAAAGGTTGTTTAGCAGTAGGCAAAGTAATGCTAAACTCTTGTACTATTAGCTGTGGACATAGAAAAGTTCATAGTTTCCCCTGTTACTTAATGACTTCTGCAGTATAAGAATGACCAACACAGTGAGTCATAAAAAGAACAACAGTCAGCAAAATTTTCAGCCTTTTCCCTCTTTCTATAATAAGCTGAAGCAGGGCTTTTAAGTTTCTGTTTTCTTTCAGTTTTTACAGAGCAGTTTTTTTTCCTAGGTCTTCAGAATTTCACCTTGGTTTTCTTCATGCTGTTTCTGCTTACAGTTTTCTCATTATTTCGCTGCAAGTCTTTCAGTATTGTAGAGGTACCAGCATTTCAGAAGTGTCAGTTCTGATGACAAAAGAAAGTCCCCTTATAACTGTTATCCCCTTATAACCATTAATAACTATAGAATGATTGATAATCACATGACTAGGACATTTGCCCAAATTTATGGGAATAGCAGTATATGAATCTGAGAAAGCATAAGCAAGGGAGAAATTCATACTGTAAGTTAACACCACTTTTATCATCTATTTCAGGCAGTATGTTATCTATATTATCTTCCCACTCTTTTTGCTTTGCTTTGACACAGATCGTGACCGTCAAATGGTGTGTAAGGTACATGCTGTTGTTTTTAAGCATAACCATATGGATACTTACATAATCTTATTTATTCCCATACTGTAATGATACTATTAATGCTTACACTTTTGGCCACATTTCACTGAAACTTCTGCTGTCCCATTTTTAATGTAAGGCAGACAGGTTGTTAAGAATCTTGAATATATGCCTATTTATACTTTCTTTCTGGTAAAAACATTAAACTGTTATAATTTTATACTAATAAAATGTATTTGGATTATATGAATATTTTATTTGATAAATTAGAGAGAAAGTTAGACTGAGATTTTTAATTGCTTGGACCTTGTCCCCATCCAAATGATGCTCTTCTCTCCAGCAGGCATGAAAAGAAATATATTCTCCATAATGCAGTACACTGCACTTGAGTAAACTAATAATTTTGATAATAATAAAAAAGAATTTATTTCCTGCCATTTTCTTCTATAAAGAGGACTAGCTATTATATCTTTGAATACAAGTTATTTTTCTGTATGATCAACCATTAGAGATTTCCTGCACATTTTCTTTCCCAGAGAGCTGCATAGGAACACTAAGATAAAGTATCACAGAAGCAGAGTGATAAGTCAGCACTTGGCAGATAAAAGGCAAACTCTTCAGTCATGGCCTTCAATTTGTTTCAGTTCAGCCACTAAACAGTTGTGAACTTCACTGATCAAAAGCAAAACTAGAAAAACTGAAGCTGGGCTCGGCAATGTCCCAGTTTGTAACAAACTGATAACATGTGATCCTCCTTATTTATTTATTTTATTATATATTCAATTCTTGATAGCTTTTGGCTTCAGACATCCCCATATGGATTATTACTGTTTTGTTCTTTTGTTTCCTCCTTCAGGCTCCTAAGTAGAGAGATATTTTACATGAGCTCCAAATTAGAGACATTCTTTATGTCTTACAGGTTCTCTGTTTCAGTACTTGTGCTTTTACTGTCTAAAAAGAGCCTAGCAAGGATGTACCTCTGCAAGCCTTCACAGTCCCACGCACTGTCAGTGTGGGCAGTCAAACTCAGTGGAAGTGTTCGTAGATGAGATGACTGTTTGCCCAGATGAGGATTTCCAGGAGGGCCCTACAAGTTCAATGCATAGATTTTTGCCGTATCTTCACAATCTGTTGGCTATATTTGATCCATATATATGATCATATGTCTATTCCTCCTTTGTTTTCTGAAGGTACTTCAGTCAGCATTGCTGTGTGCTTCAAAAGCTGACACCAAGATAGTGCTCAGTTTCTTATCATTAACTTCAGCTGCCCCCAAAATACCCGTCTTCTGGTACTATTAAAAGCTGTATAAATTTGCAGCTATAGTCAGCTTCTGGTTAGTATTTCACATTTTTCAGTAGTTATGCTTATATGAGATCTTTAAGAGAAACTTCTGTAGAATTTCCTTGTCATAAGACAATTCTCAAGCTACTGTAGGTTTATCCTTTAATGACTTGGTTTTCTAGATTTTTTTTATTTTCTAGATTTTTCCCAAACAAGAGAAGTAGAAAGTTTCAAGCTTGCTAGTCCTAAAAAATCTGTTAGAACAAATGTATCCTTCATTGACTTCTGATGGAAAGCTTGCATCTGCAATAGACCAATATTTGACTTCAGATGAGGAATGTTAAAAAGGAAAGAAAAAAAAAAAAAAGCTAAAATCCTCAGTGTCAGATGGACTGGCCAGATATGATGGGATGAGTTCATGACTATAATCAGGAGAAGTGAGAAAATGCTGGTGGAAAATCCCTGGTCAGCCTGGAAATTGAATTTAAAAAAGTTCAGCCTGTAACCAACAGCTAGGCTGTGAGCAAAGACATTTCTCTTCATGTTCTTCCATTTAGGCTTCTGCATATTAGCTGGCTACAGGAATTAAGCAGTCTGACATAAGATACTCTCTTACTGTCCTGAATAATTTTGGGGAAAACTTGAAAACCTTCAAGCTGTTGATTAAAAGGCTCCTGTCAATGGCTTTCTGTCACGCTGAAGTCATTAAACATTAACTGCATCCCATGCTGCTGATTTCAAACAAATGCTTTGGGACTAGCACTTCACACATTACTTGTCTGATAATAATATGTGCTTAAAGAGCAAACCAAAATGAAACTGTGGTATGAACATAGCTTGTCTGATAAAGCAAAGAATTCATACACTACTTTAGCAGAGTAGAAGATACCACAAACATAGCGCATAGTACCAAGGGAATCCTGATTTGTAAAGCAGAACTATTCCTTCCCTCTGTATAGCGCAGGTAATAATGGACTAACAAAAGATCAGAACAAAATCATCTCATAGTGTCTAGCTATTGGAGATGACTGAAGAGAGTTTTCATTTGTGAAAAACAGATATTGATTAAGCCCTGACCAAGTATGCAGGAAAGTGTTCTATTTTCTGGGAGATGAAAAGATCTATTTATTCATTTGCTATTAATCTGTAGTGTATAAACTTTCTACATATAGAATTTAAAGGAAAATAGTTCATCTGTTTTTTACTGTTTTATAAAAGAAGTTACTTCTGGGAAGGCACGACTGCTCTTATAACATCCAAGAGGAATTTGGCTCCAAGTTCTGAATTGTGGAAGTGGACTATATCGCATTTAAAACAAGTGGATTTTTTTACAAGCTGGAAGGAGAGCTGCAAGCACAGAGAGCTGGTGTAGTCAGTAGATGGCAGACTCCTCTCAGTAATCGGTAGGAAAGGGTGACTCGAGCCCATGGCATTTCAGATAAAGGTGATGGAAAGATTTACCAGTTTCCAACGCTTGTGTTTGGGTAGTTGCAGACCTGGAGGAGACGCTGCTCCCAGGCACCCGGCATTATCAGCTCCTGGTGTAACCGCAGCAGCTGAGCCTGCCCTGCCGCGCCAGGGTGACCCTGCTCTTGTTTTGTTGGGTTTGCTGCTGTTGATAGTAGGTGCTAGTGCTCTGGTGGCTTTGCCTCCTCTGGAGAACAGTGTGCCCGCAGTTTGGTTTTGAGCCAAAACAGAGCTTTACAGATGGCTTATTACAGCTGAAGCTGTGTGCAGAGGAACCAAGACTTTCACTCTTTGTTACATATGTGGGACATTGGTGTTGTGACTAACGTCCTTTTCTGCTAGTAACTGATTTAACTACAGAAATACCTTGTCCCTTAGCTTCACTTTCATGTGTTTCATTGTAATGCAGGCTTGTGCTGTTCCCCCAGCCCATTTAAGTTTTCATCCTTCCGTTTCGCTGGTTGGCAAAGGTCCCGTCTAGGATATAGTCAGGTATTTGTCCACCACTGGCCAGCTTGGGTCACCCACCTAGGATGAGGCTCCTGTGTCACAGTGGGCACTGCCTGAGGACTGCTGCAGCCCGGGTGACGGACACACGGGGGAGCTGCCCATCGCTCTGGCAGTGCAGCTCAGCTCTGACCGCCCCAGTGCTGCGGAGAGCAGTTGTCAGCTTCGCCAGGGCGGCTTTTGCCACCAGTCAAGGTTTAAAGGCAAAAGAACCTTTCTACCTCCACCATAGATTTTTAGTAATGGAAAAGCATTATACAAGATTATAAAACAACAACAATAAAAACCCAAACATTATGAGGATTATATTTTACACATATTATTCTGTTATTAAAATGATCGCTTCTTAATTGCTTCTGTATTTAATACAGTTTCTGGGTCTGACCCTTTAGGCTTATAAGGGCCATTATATTCTATTAATGGTTGCTAGGGTATCCATGCAGAAACTTAGTTCTTCTCTTTTTGCTTTCCTTCTGTGTTTGTTTAACATATCTACTGTGTGCTTCAGTTAGTTAGACTGCAATTATACCATCATCTTTGAAATGTTTTCTCCTGCTTTTATTTTCCTCAAAACACCATGGAATAACTTTGCAAATTGTACATGATAGAAAACTTAGATTGTCCAAGTTCGTGTCAGGATTCGCGACGTTAGCTTGCTATCAGTATTGGTAGGTAGACAAATAAAAGATTGCTCTTGAGAATGGGCAGGCAGATGTGCACAGTTTTCCTTCTCCCTCCCTTTTGTCACAGCAGCATTTACTAGGGTGATTAATGTGTGATTAAGCACACAGTGGAAAATAAAAACTCCTCTTTGGAGAACAGAAGGAATACCTTCATTCTACTCAATGGAAGTGGATCAGTGGATTGAGTGGATCATTCCACTCAATTCCTGACAGAAGAGCTAATTTTCAAAAATCTTAGATTTTATTGTTAAGAACCTCCAAAAAATCTTTTTCTTTCCTATGGTTGTTGCTATACTGTTCCCAGTTCTGTTGGAATTTCCTTTGAGCCAGGAAAAGTGTGAGAAGTTTCTGTCTCAGCAATGCAGTACTTCCAGAGTTTATAATTTCAGGATATTTGGTGTCTTCCTTGCACAGTTAAAACCCCTCATCATTGAGAGCCCTGTATAAGTCTTTGTGCTTTCTTTGGTAACAAATATGCTTTGGGCTACATTTTAAAACTATTTGTAGAAAGATATGCCATTACGAAATGACATACTTGAGAGGAGTCAGAGTGATTTTGTATTCTTTCTAGTGGCAGTTACTTCATTCTAGTACAGTAGAAAGTTTGCTTAGAGTCCTTAAGCTGCTTCTGATAATGTAGGCTATGGTTATGAGAATCTCCTGGCATTTGGTTCAGAGATACTTTTCTGAAGCATTAGGTACATAATTGCTAAATAATTGTACTCACTGTATACTTGCCTGAGATTCTGCAGAAAATGGAATTCCTCTTAAGGCTGAAGTGAGACCATCATTAATGACAACAGCATTTAATGACGGAGAATGTGAATTCCTTGCAGAGAACTGGTCTTCCAAGTATAATGTAACATCAACCAGACTAAAAAGAGAATGGAGGATATGCGCTTGCCTGTTTGGGCCTTAAGCTATGTCTTTTTTTTTTTTTTTTTTTTTTTCCCTAGTCCTTTTAATTCCTATCTTACCAGAGCAAAGATTTTATAATCACCCTGTGTCTTACAACTTTTCTTTCCGTACCTTAGAGGATAGATGAGCTCGCAGAGTTGGTATGTCTGTTGAAAGCAAGGGCTCCCCATAGGAAGAGGATGAAAGCTTTAGCTGTCATAAGCAGGAAACTGATGACATTTATTTTGACATAACTCCTACTAAATATAGAAAAAGAGAGCTAGAGCCAGGACCATTTTCTTTTGCCACTATCTATTTTGAACTTTGTGTATATTAAATAGTATCTTTCCTGTCCCCACAGACTTTTTAAAAAGAGCACTAGAACACTGGAATCCCAGTCTGCAGAAGGGATGAATCTGACAGTCTGCTGTGAGTATCAGCAGAGAAAGCAGGGGCATTGCTCTGCTTTAGGAGAAATTACATAAACTAGCACAACTGAACTTTGGACATGTCTTTTGAAATGTCTTTCAAAATCATATCTGATATCTCAGCTGTTGTCTTGCAGGCCTTGTTAGTGTTAAAGTCCCTTTAGAAGCGAAGCTGCCTAGTCATAGAAGAGACCTTGTAATATATTTGTTTAAAGCACTTGCTGTTATTTCTGCAGGAACTCATTTATATTTATTTTAGTGTTAATACTTGGCAACTTATGATGAAGTATTATAGAATAAATCAGTAAAGCTAGCCCTCTGTAGGTGAATGTCCACCTTCTTGATCTTTACTGACAAGAAATGTTTGAAAAAGAATAGTGTTCTCAGGCATTTCACGCCTAGAATGCAATGCTATGTAATATTACTGAGATAGCTCTACATGGATTCCTAAAGGCCAAAAATATATATGTCTGGGAATAAACCACCATCTAACCTTATTAGCAGTCTCAGATTCTATCACTGTAAATATTTCTGTATGGAGAAGAATTTCTAGCTTTTTTTTTTTAATGAGGAAACACAGAAACAAAACCTTATCTTTTGGATAAAGATCCAAACTCAAGCTTTTTTTGACTGATCTGATTTTTTTAATAGAGTGGATTTGTAATGCTATTTGCTGTGTATTATCACACCTGAGAAAGCAGTACCATTTGGATTAACTGTACACACATTGGCAGGTGCAGATGAACCTGAGTGCTCCAGTGTGAGCCAATAATATCCTAGAAGTCACGATGGCTGCACTTGCTGTGTTAATGATTTCAGCCTAGACTTAAATAGCATAAACTACAAAAGATGTCTCAAAACCACAACATATTTTACTTTCTGTGGGAGTACTTTTTGTAAGAAGCGATTTTACGAAAAATATACTCTATTCTGCTTCTGTCTAATTTCTCAGAGACAGTTCTTGATACATGTTATCAGTCAAGGATGCATCTTCATTTTTCAAGCTTCTGATTGCCTCTAACAAAAACATACCCAGTCGAGGTTTAAGTGAGTGCCAGCAGCAGTGGGAAAGAGAGCTCAGCATGAGGTATCCACTGAATATATGTATATAGGATCTAGATTCAGTTTTGCTGTTTGTGTTGAGCTGTGTGAGTGTAAGTGCTAACAGGAGCCAATTCAGTTCAGACTTGTTTCCTAGAGCTGCTGTAACACTTTTGGCTGCAGTTAAAACTTTTAAGTCTTTGCACACAGGATCAGAACTACTAGTTGCAATCTGTGAAGCTGGTGCAGCCAAAACATCAGATTTAAGAATAGTCTTTCATCTTTTTGACAGCTTTGCCCCAAGCTATTATACAATAAAACATCATCTCCATGGAGGGATCAAACCTATTATTTGATTATGACATCTCCCAAAATAGACATAATGGATACATTAGGGATACTAGAAAGAGCTTGTTACTGGAATGGGACACATTGCTTCAAAGGCTAAAGTCCTCAGCAGCTGAAGCAGGCGATGATGCTTGGAAAGATGCTTGCTTTATTCCCACAAGTCTTTGCTATTCCATTCAATTTATGCTCTTTATTATCCATGCATCTAATTACATCCCTTTTATATGCATCCAGGGCTATAATATCTGGGTGCTTCACTGATACTTCCATGTGCTCTGAGGAAATAATTCTGTGAAGTCATCTGGGTCTGTGGAAGAGACAAGAGAGTGTGTTGTGTAGTGATGGTGCAAGGATGATACAGGATTGCAGTCCTTGGGTGTGTTCAGATAATAGTGGATCCTGTTTATTCCTGCGTGGTTCCACTCCGAAACAGGAGACAGATCAGATTTTCTCTCTGTTCAAGTAGAAGTGCTAATGAAGTTACTGCAGTGGTGGGAAGGGGCAGAAATCTGCTGCCTTCTGAGAGTGCATTTCCATGGCAATTACAAGAGCTGTAAATGGAGCAGCACTTGCAGGGATTGAGGACAGAACTACAAGTCTCTGTAGATGAGTGCTTCATGATCCGGGCTCCTGTGCTCCAAGCTGCAAGCCAAAGATGTGAGCCAAAGTCAGCCCAGAAGCAGTGTATCCACAGTGGTGTGGTGCTGTGCCTGAGCTGAATAGCTCCATCTCTCAGCTCTCCTTGGATTTCTGTATTTCAGCAGAAGTCTCTGTGGCACCTCTCCATGTAGATGTCTTGATTTAAAAAAGGCTTCTTCACGGCAGTCTTATGTGGTTCAGAGTATCCAGGACCATGGGTTAAGGATCTAGTACTCCTTGCAGCCTTGATAATAAACAATATTTTGTACCGTATGGTAATTGATGATAATAGTTTATGATACTAGAAACTAGCATGGAAAAAAAATCCCTTAAGAGTTTACAGTCTAAACAAACAAAATATGGTTCACAGAAGAAATCAACATAGAAAAAGCAGAATCACTGTTTTACTTTCAGTGCGTGTCTTGTATGTAAGCCATTCTGAGCAGAGCAAGGAGATACTGTAAGTTGAAATGAAAGGTGAGGAGCAGAGCTGTAGTTGGAAGAGTCATTCAAAGAGTGGCTCAAAGTAGCTGAGGTTATAGGAGGGAGCTGAAGCAAGACAGAGATGCTCATGGAATCAGGAAATAGATGCAATTCAAAGGATTATTCATGACTGAAGGTTCAGATTAACAGGAAAGAAAGACAGCAACAGAAAATAGATTTAAATGTATTTACTTATATGCATGTTATTGAAACTCTGGGCCCTGACGAAGGTTCTGGTGTGATAAGCTTCTTGCTTGGCAGCTGCGTATGTGACAGAGCAGCCCACTTTCTACTGACCTCAGTGAGAGCTGTGGGAGCAGAGTTCCTTTGGAAAACAGACTGTTGGCTTTTATTAGCTGGAGGCTAAGGTCAGAACCCATGCATAGATTTGCATGATTAAATGCAGAAAGTGTATATCCAAGTATTGGCCCAAATCTTTTTCACACAGTCATTGCCCCTTTTGCTTGCTGAAAACATGTTGCTGCACATCAACAAAATAGTAATTTGTAAGACGTTCAGAAATATATTACTGACTGATTTCCAAGAAAGACTCTGAGCAGGGCAAGAGAGAGGTAGAGGGCTAAATAGTTCGAGGCAATAGCAAAAATATGCATAGGTAATAGTGTCCTTTGTCCCCCCTGACTGACTTGGTAATCATTATTAACAGTGGAAATCATAAAGATAGGAATTGGAGTAGTTCATCCTCCCACTAAAGAAAATTCTTAACAGTACATATTGCTATGGTATTTCTTACTGCATATGTTTAGTCTTTTAGGAGACAGGCCACAGATACTTCTCAGGTTTATTGAATATGCTTTGGAGATTCATTTGGTGAGAGGTAACTGATGGATAAAAAACAGAGAAGTCTAATATGTAGCTGCTCTCTCTTTCATTCTTTTGCCTCTCCTTTAGAGGTCTTGGTAATTGTTTCTGCGCCTGCAGCGTCCGTAATGATAAAGGAGATAGAGCAACACAAGGTCAACAATGAACAACAAACCAACAGCAACATCAAATCCTATGAACATATCTGCAAAAAAACACAGTAAAGGACAAGTGTGTTAAGGAAAGGTGTGAATGTATGACATCTTAGACACAGAGATAACAATCTAATGACAAACATATACAATGGCAATACTTTTATGGTTAAAGTTTGCTTTGCACTTGCTGACCTATGAAACAAAAGTATAAATATATATATAAAAGTATAGAATATATATATATTTCAGTCTTAGGAATATTTGCATAGCTTCCTAGGTGTTCTCAGAGCAAGAATGACATCTCATGTGTAGTTTATGCAAAGCAGGAGTTTTAGGAGGGATCAGCAGAACACTAAATATCCTTAGGAACAGGGAAAGACCAGGACTATCAGAAAAGGGCCTGTATTCCCTTGCTTTAAACTCCTTCCTGGAAATAATATTCAGGCAGGAGAAGGAGAATTTAGCCAAGTTTAGCATCTGTCTGCTCTTGGTAGTCCAAGGCAAATAGCTGCTGTATCTGTGTGGATCAGCTGCACTGATGACACATAGTGGAGGCTAAGCTATCCACCGTGTATCTAGCACACGTGCCAGAAGTCCAGCTGCATCAAAGTTACCAAGTACGTGAAAGCCATTTATGCTTCCTATCTATAGCAGCTCTGATGCATCCAATGTGCGCTGTGCTCTTTCCACGGAGCCTGCACCCACAGTTCTGTCTGACAGTTTCAGTGGCAGGAGATCTAGTTTTGACCGTGTCCTTAATGTCACTCCTTACATGGTGCTGCCAGTAAGAGCACTGCCTTCCCACTGGTTGGCAAGCATGCCCTTTGTATTCATAGAGAAATTTAATTTAAATCTGTCTTCCCTACTAGTGGTAAAGCTGGTCCAAACTCCTTAAAGGGAGATCAGTCCATTATATGAAAGGTAAAAAAAATGGATCCATTAATACAGCTTCTGTTTACATGCCTTATATAGAAAATACATAGCTGTTACACTACCTTTCATTTTATCTTTCTTCCCACATTCTTTTGACCAGTTTTCTGCAATCATAGGAGAAACGAGTTCTGCGAACTTCTCAAGTGGACAAGAAGAGGTGCATCCTGGCAGAGTGAGGAGGTAAGGATCCTTTGAGGTATCATTCCGATAATACATTTCAATGCTATATCGTCTGATTAACAGATAAAAAAAAAATAACCTCTTAAATAGGAAATTTCCAACTCGGAAACACCAGAATGTTTCAAATAGCCCCTCTCAAACTGTACTAGAACCTGCTCTTCATGAGTGGAGGCTTTGTGAAAGGTGTCTGCAAATCCTGGTTTGCCAAAGCCAGTTGTGTGACTGTATAGGTCACTGGTCACAGGTCACCACTGCCCTTGAATGGCAACAGTATCAGGCTCTCATAAGCTAATTGGTTTACCTTGGAATTTATGAGACATCGCGGAAATGCTGTTGCTATTATGTGAAGAAGCAGGAAAGTTTGTCTTTCTACTTACTTCCAGCTAATAAGGCCTATTTTTGTCTTCTTATTGTCTTTCAAAGTGCACAGATATGTGCACATACAGTAACCATGATTTTTACAGTTCATTATCTAATATTATGCCTGGGAGCTGCTGGGTGATGTATCAGTTTATAATAAATTTCTAACTTACAATATTTGAGGGAAAGCCAATTCCCTGGGAGGGAAGGGTGTAACAAAACATGAAATACTCCTTGCTTTTGCACAGATGAGAAGATACTTGCCCACTGCTTTCTTGATAAAGCTCAAAAAATTGGCAAGCAGCATATGGTGGCAGCTTTCCATTGAAAATATTGAGAGCAATCTGGAGGGCCCCAACTGTGGTGTCATGCTGTTGGGAGAAAAAAAAAGAAAACATCCTTTAAAATTCAGTAAACAGAACTTCCATTTGTCTGGCATAAAGAGAAGAGAGTAGAAGGGAGTGGCAATCCAGATCAAACAAAAACCTGTGTAAATTTGACCATAAGAACATATTTGGTATATTCACTGTTGGAAAAAAATATGTTAACAGACAGCAGGGGCATTTCCAAAGAATTGCTTCAGTCTGCATCTTTTACCTTGGGGCAGTATTTTGAATATAGGGATACTATATTCAGGAAGACAAGCTATTCTGCACTCTGAGAAGTAAATGTAGTTTTAAGTGCATTTTGCTACTTCTCCCTTCAGTTGTGCTACTTCATTCCAGGAGTAACTTTGGTAGCTTTACGCAGAATAGGGCATGGCATTTCAAGTGAATATACAAATACTCATTTTAGACTTAGACAAATTTTTGGCTACCATGATGCTTCCCTCCTTCCACCAGTTTCTAAAATTGTTATTCCTTCTATACAATAAAATACTTTTTTGTGAATCTCATGATCAATTACCCACCCAACCACCTACAGCAGTAAAAATTCAGGGAACTCTTCCTGTTTTTCCTTCTCAGAAAGAATGTAGTAGAGCTATAAAACATACCGAAAAGGTAGCAAGAAAGTTTTAAAATATTGAACAGTTTTTATAAAGGTAATATTAAGTAAGTTAAGACTATTGGAAAAGAAAAGACAGAGGTATGTTAGAAAATAATAAATTCATCGGTGATACAGGAAGAGTGAATAGAGAATGACTGTTCTCCATTTCTCATAATACATTTGCTAGGAGAGAACTAAACCAGTATTAAATTTCACAAACAAACAAAAAAAAGAAAAAAAAAAAAAGGAAATATTTCTTTCTTTTACCAAGTAAGCCTTAGAAGTCATTGCCACAAGATGTTGCAGAGGCCAAAGTACAAATACATTAAAAAAGTGATTAGAAAAATTGCTGGAGGAAAGGCTATCAAGGGCTATTAAACACATAGACACAGATTCTGTCCCAGGAAGTCCGTAAGCCGCAGATTGCTGGAAGGCTGCATCAGGGGAAGCATCACTCTGCTGGCTTTTTTCTTACACCCTTCCCTGCTGATGGCTGTTGTCAGAGACAGGATAATGAATGAGTTAAATGGATCTTCGTTTGATACAAATGGCCCTGTTCATCCACTAAAATGAAGAAAAAAAAATCTTAGTTGCACCATTCCTTCCTTTCTAAGAAGAAGATGGGTTTGGATGTATGGCTGAAGTTCTGTGATGTGTCAGCTCTAGGCATGCAGCACTTAAAAGGAAGTTGCAACATAAAGAAACCACATCAGTATGCTGCAGAAAAAGAATGTGCGCTAAAATACCTACATACCTTTAGAAGAACATTTTGACAGAAATTGAGATACAACCCATGGTCATGCTATATTCTTATAGTGTCTTGTATTCAGCTTGTTTGCTGAATTGAACTGAATTATATTATTCTTCTGTTTAATTTACAGGATCAATCATATTACTTGCTTTTGAGATCTTTTACGAGTAACATCATAACAACATTTGTGAAAGATAAAGATACTTACTGCAGAATAGACCTCCATTTTTCTTTCTCTTGAAGAATTAGCAGCTTGTTTAATACTTTTTAAAATAGTATTCACAAGGACACCTTGAATAGATAGTGGGAAAAAAGGAAGAAAGTAAAGAAAGCATGTGCATAGAAGGTCAAAAACGCAAAAGATTTGGGCTGTCAAACGGGGAACATCTACTCAGGCCTCTTACTCATTTTTAGCGTAACACAAATTCATACCTATAGAGAAGATGCTATAGAAGTGAAATACATCATTCATGTCAGCTGAAGTTACAGGACTTAGAGAAATCAGGTAGAACTACCCTAAGAACAGCACTAATGGCACTTCCAGTTTTGTTATTAAGACCTCCTTTTTTTGGTCTGCTTGGAGTTTTGTAATAGTGAGAGCTCTGCTGGCTTCTTTCTCTCTAGATTTGGAAGGAATGTTTTTAACGGTTTACTTCCAACAAGCCACTCAGTACACAGTAGTTTTTTCAAAGCTCTTTCATACTCCTTCTTTGGTCCAGATATATCGTAAAGGCAAAGGGACAAGGGCAGCAGAACTTCATGTTATACTATTTGAGGGAAAGAGGGCATAACTGACATGTCCCTGTATACTAAAAAATAAGTCCTGGCCACATGATACGGGCAGCTACCAGCTGGTGGGCATTGAAGACTGTAATAACTATGTTGCTTGATCCAGTGATGCATATGCCTAGGTGCTGAGATTGCTAATAGTTCTTCAGCTAGGTCATGACTGCAGGATACATGCATTAAAGAGCTAGTCTCAAACAGTCAACACAGTGGACATTCAAGCTCAGTTGTCTGAATTTCCTTCCTGAAGGTGCTTGGAGGTGGCATGATGAATGTCCTGGTCTTGTTCAGTGCCCTTGGAACAAAGAAATGATCCTAGCTCTTGCATTATAGATTGAATCTCTCATCTTGCATTCTGATGAGACTGTTTTTGGAACGGCTTTGCATCAGATTCTCAGAGCGCTAATAATGTGTTGCCAAAGTTTTGGCACAGTATATAACCAGAATATCAGAGGGAAAACAACATTCAGGGAACAACTGCAATGTTTATTGAGGAAATGGATCTTAAGCTCAATCTATGGTGGTATCAGACAGATAAAGATCGAACTCTTGGGGACTCGTTTTTCCTTGGATTTCTTTGAGTCTTAATCCATTTGAGTGTCTATTTGAGTGTCGTTAGTTATCTTCAGGACAACTAAAAGCATTCATGTCTGTACCTCATTTCAATATCTCACCCATGCAAATGCTAGTGTTCAACACATTTTCATGCTTAGTATAATATCTAATGCTCTTGGTTACAAATTGGGGTTCTGTATCCATATTTTTACATGCATAGGTGACAGAATGCTGTATGTTGTTGTAAGCTCTGTGTGCTCCTTCCTGGAAGCTACGCGTTCTTGACTTACCTCCCTGGAGTCTTGACTTCTCTTCTGTTTTATAAACCCCAAATAATGATAGTAAGGACAATTCTGCCAGATGTTTCATCTTCTCCATTACGTCTTTGGTGGCCCAGACAGGGAGACTATAATTGTGAATACCCTGGTGATAAATGAAAGCAAAATTGTATTATTTCTTCCAATGATTTCCATCTTGTTATCCCTCCCTCTTCATTACTACTTTGGATTCTCTGAGGCAGCCTGTAATTTTTTGCCCAGTGAAATATCTTTTGTGGAAATGGGGATCAGTCTGAAATGGATGATCTGGAAGAGGGGAAACACCCATGTGAAGGGGATCCCTTGCACGTATAAAGTGTTCTTGCTATAGTGATACTCCTTGGTGATTTTGCAAGCACGGAAGACTGCAGACGTTGTCTTTCCTTCCTTCACTGGGTTGTCAGAGTATAACCTAGCTCCAGCTTGTCCTGCCTTTTCCATGCAGTGGTCCAGGTACCAGGTCTATCACAGGGCATTTACAGAAAAGTGTCACTCTCCAGTCAGTGACTAGATACAACAGTAGCCTCTTAAAATGTCTAGGTGCATCAGTGAGTGGAGAGTGTGTTCAACAGCTGCTCAGCTTTATGTGCTGCTGTTAATGACTAGTTGGGGGCAGGTGGAATCATCCCATGCAGGGGAGCAGTCTGGCTACATTCACGGAAGGCAATCATTATCTCATAACTTTCTAACCAATAGATCAGAATCTGTCTTCTCATTTTCAACACTTATCTAAAGATTTTTATATTTACTCCTTGCAAATTTAAAGCAAATACTTTCATTTTCCTGTTAAAACTCATAAATATGTCCTAGCCAACACACTGAAATAATTCTACCTGAAAGGAAAATAAGGGAACAAAGGGAATGGATTTCTTCACTAGGGCTTTAGGGTTAAAACACCAAATGGAAACAGGTGAACAGCAATTTTCCAATATTTAGTCCATGCTTTTGGGGTATCTTTAACCAAAGCATTAAAGTAGGATTCAAGTTGAAGAAAGACAGGAAAGAAAGCCAGTCATTCCTGTGAAACCAAATTGCCAAGGTTAATTGAAGTGCATCTTAGGAGTTATTTTCTCCCCCATTCCCCATTGCTGTGCTTGCCTCACAATATAGTGTGTCATATGTATTCCAAACTTCGAAATTGTCCAGTATTTTAAGATTGTTGAGTTCAAGTCCTGTGTTAACTGCCATTGTTTGTAAAAAGTCCTGGGGAAACAAAAAAGAGTACACAACAAATACTCACTACCTGTGGAATGAATACAGATTCATTAAGCATCTAAACTGGCAACACTCCAGTGTTTAACTTTACACAGGTGAACCCACTGTAAGGAAGGATTTGGTTGCAGTTTTGATTCTATAGCCACCTAAAGATGCTGATCTCTGTTTTAGCCACTGCTTTATAGTCAACCCTGCTATGGTAAAATTTGATGCTCTCTCTGCTCCATTTTTTTTCTCCTCCTTCTGACTGCTCCAGGAGAGTCCCTCAGTCACCCCAAGCTTTCAGAAGTAAGGAAGGGAAAAGGAAGGCAGGAGAAAGTGTGATGAGGAAACAAAAAATTGAAATGGGAGTGCATAACTCAGGAAGAGAAAAAAAAGACACTAAAGAGGAAGCTAGGTTTTGCTTTTCCCCTTACAAATGGACTGAGTAAGTTTCAAAAACTTAGAAATCTTTGATGACAGAGACAGAGTTGATTGGAAGATGTAATTCCTCTCTCTGGCAGGACAGTGAGACTGTCCAGAGTAGCTGAGCTGGTAGAACATTAGAAAGAAACCGAGAAAAAAAGAGAAAATGTTTGGCTTAGGCAGTCAGGAGTGAGGTGGTGCCTTTGCCAAGTGGATCACAGGATGACTTGAGAGCAGTGGTAACTGTTGTGCAGAGTCATTATTGTCCCCAAGAGCCCAATGGCTTGGGACAGGCATGCCCACCATGAGCTACATCCCACTGCAGCACCGCACGGAGGAATTCTGGATCACTAACTGCAAAAACATTTCTTCTGATGGATCCAGAATGCATCTCTGAGTGAGAGTGTGTAAATGCATGTTATTCACTGATACTGCGGTAATGTGTTCATTATTCAGAGTGTTTGCCAGGCTGCGATTGCTGTAGTTCTCTCTTGCAGCATTTCCTTTAGAAAGACACAGCAGGAAGACTGAGATTTTCCTGAGTTTCAGGATATTAATCAGGTTTTTATAACTGGCTTTGTGCTCCCCTGTAAAACTGGAAATTGCTGCACCCAAGCTGTTTTGTCTCCTCTTGGTTCAGTGAAATTTAATTACATACAGCTCTAAAAAGCATTAGAAAATTAATGTTAAATTTGGGTTTTAAAAGATCGTATAGGCAAACTGAGAAATGTATATCAAACATACTTTCTGATGGCTGGTCTAAATATCTGTTTATAAGAGAGTCCTCAGGACTTCTAGGCATTTTAGCAAAGCCCATCAACACAGTTGCATAACTTCTACCTGTCGGATCCTTTCATTTTTCTTTTTTATTTTGTCTTACCACGTATGGTTGTATTCTACTTTGAAATTCATTAGATGTTTGGGTTTCATTCTGAAGTTCGTCAAATCGGGGACAGTCGTTCAGAGGAAAATGCAGCCTCTGAAATAAGAGAAGTGAAAATTAGAATAGTTCTAGGACTAATCAACACAACCCTGCTTTTTAATTGCTGAGGTGTTTTATATTTGTGCGATATATTCATGGTCCTGCTACAGCTGCTGCTCTGTGACTGTTTGGACACTATGCTCAATAATTTGGTGAATATAAGAAATGGTCTCTGGTGGCCTGATTTTGCATTGATAATTTGGGGCTGTAAGAGCTTCATTTCCATCATTTTAGCAAATCTTGGCTGGAGGCAGTTATGTCAGGGGATTGCTTTGAGAAATGGTTTGGTCTCCACGATCAAGATTTTGAAAAAAAACGGTGCCATTTCCCTCTCTGTTTCTGCCACTGCACTAGGTGCAGCTTGACTCCACCTAGTTTGGAATCCAAATTGATGCTCTCACCACATATCCTGCTTTCAGTGCTTTGGAGATAACTACTGTAATATGGTATGCATTATAAGTACAGTTTAATGGACAGAACTCCCAGGTAAAAATGTCAGATTGTTTCTGAAATATCCAAAATCTATGCCCTAATAGCATCGGTTTTGCCTAAGTACATAGCTTCACGTTTAGTAACTCCAAGAACTCTATGCATTTTGAGTTCACCTAATTGTACATATTTGATCTGAGTCATACAGACTCACATCTCTGTCAATCTCAGCCTTAAGTCTGCCAATATAAAACTTATGGCTTCAGAATTCTTTGTGAGCAAAATAAACTTGCATTCATTCAGCACTTTGTCACATCTCCAGATATTTTTTTGACCCAGTACTACTTATTCTATAGCACAGATCATGTAATAGAGGAGAGTTGGTACAGAATAGAGAAATTCAGCCTGTACAGAAGCTTCTAAGACCCATGTGTCGTTTAACTTCTACATCTATGGCTTAAATAGGACAGAAATGGCAAGAAGGTCTGCTCTGCACTGGGTGAGCATGGCAAAATGCACTTCCATCTCTTTTTTTGCTGCCTGATATATCAAAATGTATCGTGCGAGGTTTACAGCAAACCCCAATAGACAGTAATACACATATTGTAAATAACAAATATTCCTTTTGCTGTGTGGCGTAATTATTGCCCTCTCTGGATTATTAATAAAGCCCCTCCATTTTTGTTTGTTGGGTCTTGCTAGATCCCAGTGGCTGAAATATAGACAGAGTCTTTATTTATTTATTTACTTATTTCCACAGGATCTTACGTGGTCTTACCTTCCTATTTTGCCTTATTCATGGCTCAAAAACACCCTCAAATATCTGGTTGGTTTAACAAAGGAATTATAGGTTTTTTTGTGTGTGTTTTTTATTTCCTTTTTTCCCCTCCAGGTGGTTTGCATATTTAACAGGCATTTTGAGTGGTTTTCAGTGAGACATCAGCACCCGCTCCTAGGGCAGTTGCTGAAGTGATGGGTACTAGAGATTCTACAAATGAGCTGGCCTTCTCCAAATGGGTCATACCACTGTACTGTGGTGTCCCTGGGGATTTTGTGGTTTCTTTCGGCCAAAGAACTGACCACTTCCATGCTTTTTCATGTCTTCTGGTGCAAGAACTTCCTCTCCCCTAGTATTCCACATTTAAATAACAGTGATGATGCTCCTTTTTGTTTAAGGAGAGAGGGAAGTGTCAAGCTGAGTCATGTTGTTCCTAACGCAGTTTGCTGAAGCCTCCTCCCCGTGTAGCTGCTGGCGAGCATGGCTTTCAGATGGAGGAGTGCCAGCGGGCAGGCAGGTGCAGCCTCCTCTGATGACAGAGTCCCTCCTCTCGTGTTGGTGACTGGGCAGGCAGTTAGTCAATAGCTTTTGCATACATACATTTCCTCAAAGTGACTTCTGCCCTCAAAAGCAGAACAAAATTAGCCGTTCTGCCACAACACTAAACGCCTTTTGTCCTTGTTCAACCTTTTACTTAGTTCCCTATAACAGTAGCCAAAGAAATGAAAATGTAAACCTGTCGGTCAGGGAGAGCTGTGTACAGCCAAACGTCTGTCAGACCTATCATTTAGGTAGGTCAACTCTTCTTATGAACCTTGAGGCAAGCACTACAGTTTTTTTATTTGTTTGCATAGCATGGAGCTTGTCTTTAACTGGGTTGCCTAAGTGCTACCAGAATAGGAAAGCTGTAATTGAGAGGCCATTACAGTGGCTGATGCAAATTCCATTCCTTGAATAAACTAAGAAATGAAGCTGCCAGGATGGGCAGAAGAGACAAACCTAAGCTCTTTAAGCCTCTCAAGCTAATTGGTGCTCAGAAAAAACATACGCTGTCCGTAAAGGTTTTGGGCAACTTGCTTAGAATACTGGCCAAAGTGCCCTTGGCAGGAGAAATGTTGGAGCTGGGCCTCGAAGAAAGTGGTATCGCAAGTCAGCTGTTCAGCATTGTAGAAGGAGGATTTATAGTCAGCTATGACAATTAAACTGTGACATTCTGGCTGGCCAGTAGCAACAACTGATGTTTTCTATTAGACTGAACTCAAAGAAAATAGGAAATACTCTTTAGAACTTTGCTCTCTCTTTTTTTTTTCTCCCTCCCCCTTTCCCCTTGTGGAAGAGCCTCAGGCATGATAGAAAGTATCTAGCCACTACTCACCCGCTCTGATGATTTTGACACAATATGAACAGGGATGGGTTGCCAGGGAAGCTCAGGGTTCCAGATTTGGCTGCTGGTTGGTGGGAAGAGGCCAGAAAGGCATGACTGGGCACTCATAATGGTGCGATCATAGTCGGTGCTTTGGATATAAAACTGAAGATAAAATGGCAATATTAAAAATAAGAGGGAAACTTTGTCCAGCTCATCAGTCTTGCCTTCTCCTTTTCCGTTTCTGTTTTTGCATAAAATCAAAATGCTGAAATGAAGGCCAGCAGTGAACTTGCACTGCAACTCAGCCTCCTAGGGCTCTGCTTCATTTGCTTACATAACTTGCCAGAGTATTTTTCACTTTGGAAGCTAATCTTGAAACTAATATGAGAAGGCTAAAAAACTTGATTTGAAAGAAGTAATCTCTGTATCCTCTGAAATTCAGAGCTATGTTGATGTGATCCAGCTCCTCAGGGATGAAGGCCCTTATAACCCTGGTGGGTAGCAAAACCTCCCATGGAAGCTTTGCAAAACTGTTTTCTTCTTTGTCCTCACATCAGTGCCTATGTTGACAAAAATGGTAGTAGCATCTTCCTCATGATGTACCCATGTCATGACACACACACCTCCAAACGTATGTGAGACCTCTTTCTCACAGCATGAGATATGTGAGCGTGGCCCTTCACATGGCTGTGAATACCTTCACCTGCAAACCAGGCCAAACCGTTTTGGGTCACTATGACAAATTGTCAAATCATTTGATGAGATGGAGCTGTTCAGTCCTGGGAAAAAGGGTTGTAGAAGACTTGAGCTTCTCCATATATGGAGCATAACAGTAGCATTATGTTAAACAGTTTAGTTTGTTTTTACCATGACATACTCCCCTCTCCCCCTGATTTTCAGAAAAGTTGTTACCTTATTTTTTGTTTCAATGAAAGGAATATGATGTGTTTTTATTTATCACAAGTCCATAGTGCTGCTGTGCTGTAGAAATGTCCTCCAGACAGTTGTGATACATACCTCTTGCCGGTTGTATGTGCTGTTCAGAAAGTTGGAATATCTTTTCCTCATGTACTGCCCCAGTTCATAGAGCTGCTGCATTCCAGTCTGTGAAGTGAGCATACAGATTAACCTTAGATTAAGGAGATTGGAGAATCTTAATGTGCTTTTCTTCATTCTTTTTTTTTTGTATTTGACAATTTATTTTTGTGATCATTAACCATGTGTCTAGTATATTACCTAGGTGAGCTAGAATTTTTAACAGAAATTTTATCTATGAGAAAATGTTTTCTGAAATTCTAAGACTCCAGCACGTGCAGCAGAAAGGGCAATGTGCCTCATTCTATACAAATACTGTTTGCAGAGGGCAGTAGCTCTGTAGTTTCTTCTGGAGTTACCTAGAATCAATCCTGTAAGCGTATGTCAGTTAGTGAAAGTTGAGAAAGGGTGATCGATACCCCAATATCGGGATGAATTTGTGGCTTATATTTCTATGCCTTCAGAAACATTCTTCCAGTTTTGGCTTGGTAGACCTGCAGTTGTCTTAGACTGCACAATCTTTTCTATTATTCACTTCCAAGGCTATGAGTTGAACTCTTTACTTTTAGCTGCCAGAGAAGTACATCCTTACTACTGCTGCCAAAAAGATAGAAAAAAAAAAAACACTCAAAAAGCTGTTCTGAAGCGGAAAATCCTTTTCTTTATATAAAATAAGATACTTACAGGCTATGTGTTGTCTAAGCACCTGAATTTTACAGTTTGTCAAGTCACACTTTGAACATTAAATGCTTGGTTGTCTCTGATTAATACTTCTCCACTGTAATGACATATACTTAGTGAGTGGCCTCTCTTTGCTCCAGAACTCCACGTCCCAAGTATAGCTAAAGAGCTAAAGCCTGGTATTGAAATGCCAGAGTGAGAGTAAGTGTACGTGGGTGAAACTGCAGGCTGAAAGCAGCCTTATTAGGAGACTGTCCCCAGAAGTAGCTTTTTTTCACAAATTTCCTCTTGTCTTGGGAGTAGATGTTTGCCAGTCAAATTATGAGATGTCAACTCATCATTTGACCTGGTGGGCAGGTGTCATTCCTCTACCCTGTCACTTAGTGCTGTGCTTAAGGGTCTCGACCATCGGTACTCATCAGGAATGAGTACTGATAACGTTTAACTTTGCCATCTATTTGAATGCACACATCGTCCAGGAAGTTGTTGCTTGCAGGAAGACCATCATACAGCTATGATGAACAAGGCTCCAGTGTAGAGGCGGTGGATGAATATTTTTATAAAAATGTTTGAATTATGGGGTAGTACTAATACCATGTATCACTAGCTGGGATTTTAGTCATGTTTTGCAAGACACAGATCAAAAATCTGCACATTTCCTATGGTAGTAGCATTATTAAATCTTACTAAGGAATCAGCATACCTTGGTAAGTTGTCCAAATCCCTGGGGCCATTCACTTTCTTTGTGTAGATCAGTGGGAAAGTTTACAATTGGTGTTCGGTCACCGTGTCGGAAAACCTGATAAAATTAATGTGAAAAAAATGAGTTAATTACCATTAGCTTTCCCTTCTCACCTGGCAAGACAAAGATACAACTTTAATTCAGGTGCCATTTTTCAAATAAATATATTGAATAGTCTGCAGAGGCCTAGCCAATATGTCAATGAAGTACATTCTTTACAAACAAGAGTAGATATAATTTCATAGGAATTTAGTGATGACTCTTCTGCCTAGAACTTAAAGTATCACAGCCAAAATAGTAATGGTCAGATTAGATCCAGAACTAGGCATCTAGACAAGAGATCTGACTGAATTTTGAACACTCAGCATCTCTGACTATTAGACCAGTTGTTGATGTGCTCTATGAGGATTTAATTATTTTGTCACAAACGTCTTTAATGTTTTGCAGATGTATTTTTTTTCATAGCAGCGTCTTGTAAATGTGCACATAAGCATTTATGTTGTTAGCTTATTTAATCTTTCCTAATATTTTTTGCATAAGCTTATGAAAATATTCATGAAAGTAGGATTTTTTTTTTCTATTAACTTGAGTGAGAGCAAAGAATTTGCTCACTTTCCTATGCTGGACTCTCTAGCATGGTGGATGTTAGTGTGATATGTGGTTTGCATATCAGAAACCTTTAATAAGCATTTTTGATTTTTATGGCAGTGTATAAAACACTACCAGCCCTAGACTAAAGAGTCCTGAAAAAAGATCTGATTTCCCCTTTCTAAGTATGTCATGCATAGGTTTAGAAAAAATTGAAGTTTTAGATGAAGGGAAATGCTGGAATAGGAATTGACAGGGCTCCAGACAGTGTTTGAAGATGCTGATCCAAATGTTACAGAAATTGCCTCTGCTCATATGCCTTTTCAAATAACTAACCTCATAGCCTGACTTTACAGAAGAAAATGCCAATATGGAAGCTTGGTATACTTGTTCATAAAGTGACATCTGTTCCATAATACTTCACTGGTACAGAACATGATGATAATTAATACTCTCCATTGCCTCATTAGGCCACATCATTCTTCCCCGAGCATCAGCGAGGTTGGTACACGCTAGTTAGTTTGCCACTCCCGCCGGTGGGTGTTTCACGTTTATGTTTTCCCTACGTAAACAAAACTGCTCTGGCTTAATATTTTAATTATGACACACACCCTTTTCCAGCTGCTCTGTGTGGCAGCGTGCACAAACTGCTGCCAGAGTGGGTATTTCAGAGGTGGGAGCTACCTGCCTTGAAAGGCAAATCCAATTGGATTTCTCTGTCTGTTCAAGGCTTCTATAAAGTAGACAGCAAGGTTTGCTAGAGTAGAAACCATGTAGAACAATATAGAAAACTTTTTTTTTGTGGCTAGTAATTAAAGTCCACTGAAAATGTGGTTGACTTTTTGTGGATGTTTTTCAACAAATTAAGGAATTTAGTCAAAAAGTTTTAACTTCCAAGTTTTCCATCACATTAAAACTATTATCAAAAAATGAAACGAACTTTGAAAAAAGGAAGCATTAGCTCAAATTTTAAAGTTTTGTTTTCAACGTACAAAAGCAAGATTTTCTTAGCTAAAACAGCTTATCAGAATCAATAAGATATTTCATCGATCTTAAATTACATAAAGTCTGTGTTAAAAAGATTAGTTTTTACTTCTGTATACAACTTTTTTCTGTGCTTTTTTTTTTTTTTTTTGAAGTAACTGAAATCTTAGATGGTCTTTTTTTGATAATTCCTCAGTTAACCTCTAGAGAACATGGGAATGGCCAAGAGCTGCAATATCTGATGACGGATCCACAAGGAGAATGACTGAGAGGAACTCTTGTGTTACTGGTTATTTTTTGGTGTTTTGCCATGCTGACATGGCCCAGCTCTTACGTGCGATTGATTAGCTCTTCTGAGCAAGCTGATGCTTCACTAAGGAGTGAAGGTTAGATTCCCACTTGAAATGTAGCTGGATGCTTTCTTGCTAAATTTATCCAACTTCACAGAAATGTGTTTTTATGAGTACTTGACAATTGCTCAAACCAACTGGCATGATGAAATGACTGTTTTTATATGATATGGAGTAATAGATTTAAGCTCGATCAAGAAAGTATGCTTTTTTATTTCTGTAAAATAAGTGAAGACACATTAAATTTGAAATGCTAGTTTATAATGCTTTAATTCTTAATATGGAATATAACCATCAGTGTATATATCACTGTCGTTATAGTAAACCTCTAAAAACATTTGCTTAACCACAACAGAGTAGCAATTTATCTCAATAGAAATGGGAGGGCAAAAAAAAAACATAGATTCAAAGATATTTGAATCTGTATGGGCACTGGAGACGTACGAGAATAAGATTATTTTTGCTCTTTGTAACCTTAAGAAACAGCAGCGGTGGTATTTGTTCTCCCCCCAAAAGTGGATTTTTATAAGACCCACGTGGAACAGAAGAAAGTTCCATTCCTTGATTGTATTTTTACATCTACGTTGCACAGTGTAAAGTTAATACAATTACATAAAAATATTATGTTAAGCTGGAAGAAAAGAGAAACAAATGCTGCTAAGAGCAGAACCCTACTTATAGGAAATGCTATTTTTTCCTCATGCTCAAACCTCCTAGTTGCCTACTACTTTTGAAAATGACTTTGCTTACTTTGAATGTAACTTTGCTTAAGTTACAACTGGAAATGGAATAATGACCTCATGAACAGCTATTTACCTAGAAGGGTAACTCATCCAGTTGATCAGCTATATTTCAAAAGAGTTTTTTCTTTTTAATTTCATTTCAAACTATGTGTGAAAGTTTCTCTTTTTATCCTACTGTTAGGGGAAAAAAGTATATCCCTACAAAGCTTACCTTGTTCATTAAGTATGTATTTCTCAACACTCAGAGGGTTTAAACTGTGTTAAAACAGAGCTGATTCTTCAAATTCATTCAAAGGTATTTTGAAATACATTTAAGGTATTTTCTGTGCTTCAGCTCATGGCATACAGATTGCTTTCCTGACCTCTCAGGAGATACTGAAACTGGCAGGAGGAGAGAGCAGGAGGAACTGAAGAGGGAACATCGGAGGAGAGCAGACACTAGTATTTTCTGTGCTTCAGCTTTTGCTGCTCCTGGTGTACAGACTGCCTTTCCTGACGTCTCAGGAGATACTGAAACTGGCAGGATGAGACAACAGGAAGAACTGACGAGGGAACATAGGAGGAGAAAAGACACTAGTAAGCAAGAAGAAAGAGAGGGTCGGAAGGGGATATAGGAAAAAAAAACCATGAAACACACCTGCTCAGTGTGTTCTCTCCAGCATCTTTTATGTGAAGTATTTTACCTTTATCAGTTCTTGAAAGCAATGGATGGATAGTTGTCAAACAGCCACTCCCTCAACTTTGGTAGAGATGGAGCCTGATTTGGGGCTCTCCTTCTCTCTCTTCCTAATGCTGTGAGCGTGAGCATTATAGATCACAAAGGCCATGTGACTCAAACTCAGGCCAGAAGTTGTTTTCTTTCCTGGCAGGTGAAAAATCACATTGGAAAAAACTGAGGTTGAGCTGAGGGTGAAAGGGTGAACTGAGAATATGGCATTTATAGTGTGTGTATATATATATATATAACATCCTCATTCAGGAGTGCTGTGAATTACAGTGAATTATGTGAGGTGGAAGAATAGTGAGCCCCTGATAGATACTTATATTGACATACCCAACTTTAGACGAAAAGTATTTCTTCTTCCAGAACCAGCCATAGAAATGAAAACAACAGGTCAGAGGAACAAGCCATGCAACCAGCTCAGGGAAACTACTGATGCAGGAGAAACAGGGACATGTCTAGTCAAGGTTTCAGATGACTTGGGTTGATTAGACAGGTAGCGTACCTTATCAGGGATCCTATCCTGAGCTGCAGGAAGAAAGACCTGATGAAACCACCCTCCCTCAGAACCCCACCTCTTTGTGTACAGGAGAGGTGACAAGAGCGCCTGTGTTGGAGCAGAAGTTACAGGTCAGTGCTTCTCTCTACCGACTCAATAAATCAGGATACCCAACAGTCCTAGAGATTTTCTTCTGTTACAGGTAGTTTACATTCAATACACAAGAATCCACTGAAGGTTAATGTTTACACTAAGAAGGAAAACTAGAAGAAGATTTTGAGAAAATGGTTTGAATTACAGCTTTTCAGCCAAAAGGACTTGTGGACAATTATCAAAGCACACAGACAGAATCAATGCGAAGATGGAAATCATGAAGAAAGAGGAAGGCACTGCACAAGAGCATAGCACTCCTGGAAGTGAGCAAAAGGGAACACTTATCTCTTTCCTCCCATATAGATGTACTTTTATCCTGTGCAGTTCTGCTAAGAAAGTTTTAAAAAGTCATTGTGACTCGTTTTCACAGTGCAATAGTGTTCTCAGGTGAAAACAGCAATCTAGAGAGTAAAGTTGGAGAATAGCCATTCATTATCTCAGAAATAACTCTTCTAGACTTTGGCTGTAATCTGACCCTTATTATATCCCATTATATCAGTGAAATGTTCTGGAGCCAACTCCTACTAATACATGCTATCAATACTTTTCCTATAAAAATTCAATCAGTGAGTAGTTCAGGAAATAAAATTAACATCCAGAAAAGATTTATGTACTGATAACACTTACTCTGTTGTATCCTTGGTCTGAGGAAAGGTATCAGTGATAATAGTAAGACTGTTTAAAGAAGAATTTCCTAATTCATAATTATGTAGTGAATTACTCTGTAAGTCCTATCTTCCTTTTTTCTTTTTTTTTAATGGATGGTGAGAAAGCTGGTTTTGTCAAGGAAGACTCCTATTTCTGTAATGTGATTTCCTGCCACTTGTTCCGCAGAGGCAGCATTTGACAGAGCAGTGTAACAACTGCAGTTCCATAGGAGCCTCATTCCCGTCAGAAATGAATCCTCCAAGGCATCCTGACTGCCTGATATCGCCTATGTGTCCAGGCCTCTCTCTTACCACTGAAATAACATTTAAGGATACTGTCATAGACTGTTACGACTAGAATGACTGGCGCTGAATTCCTGCATCATGTAGCGTCCGGTCCAAGAGGGAGGCGAAGCAGGAGTAGGAACCGGTTTTTCCTGAGCCTCTCTCCAAGCGGCACATCTACCTAACCCAGCCAAGAGACAATTAAATATGAAGTAGCTTCTCTTGGACTAGATCACGGAATCATTATGGTTGGAAAAGACCTTCGAGATCGAGTCCAACCGTAAACCCATCCCCAGCATGTCTGCTAAGCCACGTCCGTAAGTTCCTCAGCTGCACAGTTCTTGAATCCTGCCAGGGCCAGGGACTGGACTGGTGTATTTGGACGCAGGCCTTCTTTCTGTTAGCTGTGTGCACATCTCCAGGAGAGGGACACAGAGGGAGAATATCTTCAATTTCTTTCTTTTATGAATGTTAATTTCAAGCTTCCCAGCTTTGTATTGAAAATATCACAACCTTCACCATCAAAATTACTTCACTGAATTAATATCTCATTGTTTTTTTAACCTGAGATATTGGGGAAACTGATGTCAAAGTCATATCTGGTTGCTTTAAAACCAGTAATAGTCCAGAAATTATTGCAGTTCAAAACCAAAAAACTATTTACAGTCAGTTCTCAAATTAATTGTAGTAAATGCAACATGTATCTCAAATCTCTAAATAAAATGCCATTTTCTGCTTTTCAGTGCTGTGCCGATTCAGCTGTTCTGAAATGGAAACTATTATTTTTATACCAACTTGTATTTTGGAATCACAAAATAGCCTATACCATGAATAAATTCATCTTCCAAGCACAAAGAAGGCAGATCAGAATTGCCAATTCTGAGGCTGCACAGCTGCCTATCTGCTAACCTGAGCAGGAAGAGGTTAGCTAGATCTCAGATCTCAGGACTCCACCGCAAGGCTAAGAGGTTGAGTTATCTTGAAATAATAACCGGAGGTTAGTAGATGAAAAATTCTGTAACTCCAGGCATTTCATGTTCTTTAAGAAGTCTTTGAATTCAGTAAGCAAAAGGCAGAAGTAGTTTTTGTTTTCCAAATCCACGAAGAGACAAAGCAATTGCCTGCCTTTCAACACAACCCTGCCGAACTGGAGCATTCCCCACAGAGAAACAGAAACCCCGTCTACTTACTACGACCACAAACTTCAGTTCTCTTTCCGCAGCAGTCTGCTGAGGCGGAATGAGGATGATCAGAAGAGCAAAACACAGAAGCCCCGGTCGGCCGTGGGGCCATATCACTTGCATTTTGGCAGCGGATGAGAAGTGCTCTGTAGCTCGGGCAGCTCCAGCAGCTGCTCCGGCTGAGCAGCCCAGGTGCCAAGCTCTACTTTCAAAAGGGGTGGAACTGCCACTGGTGAATTTTAAATCCAGGAGGAATGTGGTGAGGTTACGCAAGGCGGCTCATCATCCTTTGTTTGCAAATTACTGTTTACATTCTGCTTAATGAAGTCATAATAATTCCTCTTTCTCTGTGATATTTTTCGCTTTTGCAGTGTCAGGATGAGGGTTAAAATACGAAGGAGTTGCAGGTTGCTCAACCTACCTGCTCTGTTTCTGCTCTCAGCACTTGGACTCTTTCCAGATTGCACTACGGCCAAGAGGATGAACTTGGAGTGAAGAGACAGGCAAACTGGCTTTCTTTTTCCCTTTGCAGGTCACATAGTCTCTCTCCTCACCTTTTTTCAGCTTCTATCCCCTTTATATTCCACCTTACCTATTCTATATTACTTCCTCCTCCAGATCAGAATACTTTTTTAAACAATGCTTCATGTTTAAAATTACCAGCCTCTTAGATAAAACAGTAGAGTTACCAGGACCTCAGATACAGCAGTTACAAAACACTGGCTATTGGTATGTTCTTCAAGCTGCTTTTTGGGATTGTGTGTGTGTATGTGTGTGTGTTGCTTTTCCCTTGGAACACACCTATACTCTCCCTTTTGTAACGCTTTCTGTCAAGTTTCTTGCTTGACCTCAGTTTGCTATGATATTCTGCATGATCAGGCCCTAGAGTTCATATTTTCATTACTACTGATTAAGAACATTGATTCTGCCACTGGCTGATTGCCTTGGAGTAGATTGGTCAGCTGGTCTATCCTGATTTCTTCTTTGTAAAAAAGAACAATAGTTCATCAAGATTCTCCAGATGAAAATCCCAAACCACGCCTGATTATTTTTTCAGCACTCACTTGAACTTCTTTCTTCCTCCACTATGGCTTCCTCATGCTCCTTTCTGTTCTCCCCTGATGTGATGGTGATTGTGCAGATGATGTAAGAGAGTCATTCATGCTTTATAAATGTGTAATACTTTGCCCTTCTCAAAAGAAATGTAAGTTTATCCTCTTTGTCTAAAATCTAAGGGTAGAAGTATAGAAGTATACCTTCTTTATAATACTTTGATATGCATCAAGAGTCAAGCAAGGATACCATGCTTTATCAACGTGTGTAGTTTTTTAGATAAGTGGTTCTGAAACTTCTGGGGTCAAGGAGACCCTGTTGACTCTAAGAATTTTTTTCTGCACCTTCCTAAGTCCTTACTATAAAATTCATAACTGATGAGTTAACATAAAGCTTGTTCTTTCCTTGTGTCTCTGTGATGAGTGATCATGACTAATGAAGGTATTCACACCGTAGCCTGGGAATTATTATAGGATTGTTATAGAACCTTCTTAGAAACCTTCACTTCAGCCTTGGGAGTTTTTCTTCTTAAGGTGGACAGCATCCTTCGGGAGTTATACTTGCAGACATGTTTGAAATGACATGACAAATGCATTTTATAGAGAAAAATACCTCTTAAAAGAATTGAAATTTCAACCCAACACCAAGGATATGATAAATAGTTTAAGTTTCTGTGGCTTAGTTCTTCCTCTTTGTCACAGAGCTCTTTTTAATGGCAAAAATGACCGAAGAACAGGTAATACAATAGTTTACATAAATCCCAATGTATTCCATAATGGAGGAATGTCTCCTTTCATGTGTCATGCCAGTTATAGCAGGATGCTGTAACTATCCTGTAAGTGGACTGTGAGTGTGTTGCTTACAGGTGTTGTCTTTGGAAAGTCTCCTGCCTTACTGATTTTGCATGTTCATTCTCATCTGGGATATGAGCAGACTTCCTTTTCTGCTGTGCTTTCAGTGGCTGTGAATTTACCACACCACAACAATATTATCCTTTTAAGGAAAAGTTGCTTCAAAATAAAAACGAATGTCCATGTAAATGGCCTTAAACAATTTAAATAATCTTCATGCTAATTTGCTTCAATGGGTATGTTATTATTTTTAAGGCAAGGAATTAGCATAATATTAGAATTAGCTGGAATTAGAATTAGTTTAAATATTGGAATTACATTGGAACTATATTGAAATATTGGAATTACCTTAAATACAGTTGCCCATTTTTAGAGCAAAATAGATTCTATCTATTTTGGAGGCTGGCTGAAGCATAGCTACAAAAAACAAGGTACAAAAAACCCATTCCTAATCTGCATAAAGGTTGTTCTAGGTAAGTGCCCGTGGTGGAGGGCGACCTCCACCCTGTGAAAGGCTGGAAGCCGTAGCAGTTAGGGCAGCTGCACATGGAACTGTGACCAGCTGCTCACATGGAGAAAGAGCTCAGGTACTGCCATTGACCACTGCTGTGATTCAGCACTTAAGATGGCTTGGATTAATCTGCAGTAATTTTGTTCATTTTTTTGAGCCCCTAGAAAGGGAAAAAATATATATGTTATATATAGGTTTGGATTTGAACTTCTGTTCAAATGTTATTTGTCCACCACATCCTGTGTAAGTGCCTCCAGCACTGAATAAAAAGGAACAGCTACTACTTAGATCAGTCCTGTGGAACAAATCAAAATCATTCAATGAATTTGGCCCATATTTGTGGAAAAAATAGCAAATTAACAACATATTTTTATTCTGAAACCTCATTTATTTGTTTGTCTATTTATTGAATCACTCAGCTTGGGAAATAACCCAAGCCAAAAGGGAGGAGGAGAAATTACAAAATCATAGTCTGGCCAAACATGTGCCACGCATCGAACTCCTGTTGTCGCTCATTCCCTATCCTGCTGACATTGTTTCTGCATTGCATAGATAGAAGAGTGAACATTGTAAAGTACCTTTCACTTAAAATACACCATTCATGACTGTTCAGATATAACATATACCTTTGCTAATATATGGCTCAACTCCCTATGCATTGTTGGTGAAAGAGTTTTATTTTTATGTGATCCTGCCATTGAGATAGAATATTAAAAGCCCTATAATTTTCTTTCCATTCTAACTGACTCCAAACCTGAACTGTTAATGCTTGCTTATTTCTTTTCTTAAAGAAAAATAAAATAGTTTATGATTTCAAATCCACAAAAGACTATGGGACAGATTTCTCAGAGTGTGTCTGCTGATGCAGTAGGAGAAAACCTGAAATGTTTTACTAATATTATCTATTTGTTTACATCCCCAGTATATATTCACACAACAAGATCTGGGTGTGATGTTTCAGCCTTAACAACACTGATGTTTGCGTTGCCTTGGGGTGAGCAAGGTGGACAGAAAGCAGTCCTGCCTGTGATCCTGAAGTGATGGTCTAAAGAAGAGTGTGTGATGAGAGGTCTGCTGAGCCGGGACAAGAGTAATACATTGGGAACGTATTTGAAATTATTTTTACTACAATAGAAATCAGTCTCTGTGAGATACGTTCACTGACTCATGTATCAGGGAAGAAAATACTTTCTTCAGAATGATCTGCATAAAACAAGGCTGTTGGCAAAGCTCCTGCTGAAAAGACAGCTTACCTGCTATGAGAAAATAAAAATAACTAAAAAAGCCTGATTCTTCAAACAAAGAAGTGTCCAGTCTCTCCAGGAGTTAGTTGCATCTGATATTTCTGATCCAGCCTTTGGAATAACAACAGGAACTGTTTTGCAACTGAAATATTACAGAACATAACCAGCAAAGGATTGCTCATATATCCTGTATATTTTAACAAGTTTATAATTCTGCAGTTTTTTCTTTGTGATGTCAGTGGGATCTTCTTTGCTGTTAATGTCAAGAACAGCATTGAGTGACAGACTTTTGTGAAGCAGAGACTTTACTGTGTATGATCAGATCAGAGTTTATGTTCAAGTTAACAAGCAGTAGTATTTGAAACAATGTGTGAGACCACCTATGTTTTTTCTTTCAAAATTGACATGGAGCCTTGCTGTCTTTTTGGGAAGAGGTGGAATGCCTTATCCCCAACGGCCTTATCGGGTGAGCCAGTTGCCAGCAAGGCCTTTTGGACTTACAGACTGGCTGATTGAGACCTTCTTTGAAGTCTGGAGCCACCGTACATTTTGTCTGTAACTCTCGCTTGCTTCTGTATGAAGGTAGGATATTTGCATAAGTATGTGAAAGAGAGAAAAAAAAACCCTTTCACTAAGTAAACAACTATTACTCTCATTTTTGTAGTTTCTGGGATGTGTTTGTGTAAAATTTTTCATTATTTCTTGAATAAAATATAGTAGGAGGATAATGGAATGGCTCCTTCTGTGGACATAAAACTGCCTCCCTCACCAATTCTGGAAGTTCTTAAGAAGTGGGCAGTGCTGCCTTAGAGCTATTTTCCGTTTTTGCTGTAAAATAAGGCTACAACTCTTGAAAAAAACTGTAACCAAAATTATATTTTTGAACTAGTCCTGCCAAAGTCATGTTGAAATGAACAGATCTTGAAAAATTGCTCTGGTTTCCTGTTGCACTTGGGTTTTACCATTTGGTAAAATAAGGATAGCATTCACAAAGGATAAGTCACCACGTGGTATAGTTTTAGTCTGTTGTCCTGAGAAATGTTTTCTTCTGATAGAGATCGGGACGCTGTTGGTCATGCTGATGGAAGTTAGTGAGAAAACAGGCTGCAGTCACATCTTGTTGTGGGAGGAATTGCTTCATAAAGCTGATCACCCCGAAGCTCTCAGAGAGAACACATAAAGGTAAGACAAATAGAAAGAATCATTCTTAGCACATGGCTTCATTCTCAGAAAGCATGGCAAATCTATTAATTTGACCCAAACAAGGGTACCTGAACAAGTGGGTAGGTCAGACTAGGATGAAAGAGTTGCCAAATTTCATCCCATTGAGGCTGAAGTAAGAAAGTGCTGTTGAAATGGTGAGCAGAGCCACAATGAAACTGTCCTGAGAAGCCAAAAGTGGGTAGAAAAATGTTCCGTCTCCCTCCCAAGGATGCTGAGCTGTCATCCCTTTCTATGTCCTACACTGTAGTCATCATTATCTGGAGGAATTTGGCTCTGATTGATTTATACTGCACTCCTGCTGTTTTCTGTGATCTGTAGAAGAAAACTTTCCTAATCCTACACTTTTCGCTATACCAGGGCCATAAGTAATGTCCGTGACCCTTCAGTTAAGTGTCTTGTAGAACAATTCTGCTTCAGAAAGGGTGTCTTCAGGTAGAAAAGTTATGTGACGTAAATATTTGAGATTAGGTCCTTGATCTTACTCCAAAAAATTATGTTTATAGGTTTCTAGTCATCAAATACTCTGATGCATGCATAATCATTCGAAGCATTGACACATGCACTAACAGGGCAATCTTTGAGATGGCTTTAGACAAAGCCAGAGCCTGCTGAAACAGGTGGATGTTGCCATTGTGGTTATTAGGTAGGGATGTGGCCTGTAAGCTCTTTGCTTTCCTGTCTAGCTTGGCTTAGCTTCCTGTGCCTGGGGATCCCTTCATCCCGTCCGTACGCGCTCCCTCCCTCGGAACTGCTTGTGTGTTTCCGTCCTGCGCGTGGGGGTTAGTACCGTAGAGCCCAGCTGACAGCCAGCTGCACAGGGCAGGCTCTGGGGTGGGGTGCCCACATTCACACCTTTCTTTTGGGGTGCCATTCATGTGCATAGCAGAGAATCTGAAATTTCTGCCTGCAGGAGAAGCTGTAAGCTCCAAAACCGGGGTCTGTTTCCTACGGTTACTGAGATGGAAGCATTCCATCTCAGTAACCATCACAGATTTTGATGTGATGATATGCCACATATTTTTATTGAAGAGTCAGTTGTGATGATCTCTTACACAATCCGTATGCTTTTTGTGCTCTCGGTATTACTAGTGAAAGCAGGCATGCAGGTGCTGGACTCAGTGTAGGAGACTTGACTTCCATCTGACTTTGACTTTAGCAAAATTTGAGAATCGAAACAATGGGTAGCCCTTGTCCCGAACCTGGAGGCTAAACAATTGGGTCTTCATTAATAGCAAATTTTGATTATAAGGTTGAGATTTTTGTTTCTTTATTTACTTGGTTAATTACATGGTTTCCTGTCCGAAGGAGGAGATCTAATATTTTTCTATTTCTGATCACACCCTTCTGAAAAAGATTGTTATTTCAAATGATCCCTTGGCAGGAGAAACTGTAATCCTGACTTTACTTTTGAGTACGTGTGCTCAAAGCATTTAACTTACCTTTTTTTTTATATCTTACTCCTACATTCTCTTGTCCAGTGCTGGACTAGGACTGGTGAGACCAGCTCAGTAAATCTGTTTAGTGGACAGCGAAATTTGCAGCCAGGGAGGGTGAGCGGGTGAGGATCTCTCAAAGAATTATTCCGATAGTACATTTCTATGGTGTATTGCCTGCTTCAAAATACATAAAGGTATTAAAAATAATGGACATGCAGAACCACCCAGAACACACTTCTGTGTTGTGGTCATTGTACTTAGGGATGAGGCTTATTTGTCTTGCTGTTAATAATATCATAAGTACACTGAAAATGTACATTTCTTTTAACCAAGTGATGGTCAGTACCAGTTTGTGTATAGTTCATCATCTTGGTAGCCAGTCATGGAGTAAAACAGATAAATAGGGTGGAAGAAACCCTCTCACAACTATACTGAAGAAATATACAACAGATTTCGGGCTGTGGTGCTGTGATGTTTTGGTAGGAACTAAATTGACTTCAATATAATTATTAAAATTGATCTGTATTTTTTTCTGTGTATCTGTGAACCTTGTATATCCAGTTTAATAAGCTTGGGACATCAGTAAATTGCCTTTTAGAAAAAATACATGCTTTTTATGCTTTTGAGTACAGATTTTTCCAGATACTTGCCCATTTTTTTCCTGGTAAAGTTCAAAAAAATGACAGGCACTGTAAGGAGGCAGTTTCCCGTTGAAGACATTGAGTGCCATCTGTAAAGCTGCAATAGTGGCTGCGTGCTGTGAATACAAGAGACCCTTCCGTTAAAGGCGTACTGAAGGTGACTTCATATAGTTATTTAACATGTCCAGCACTTATTTGTACACTTAACTTGGCATTAATTCTTGCCCTGTGCTGCCCAAAATATTGACCAAATCTTGTCCTTTTTGCATGTAGAAACTGAAATGGTGAATGTATAAAACATATATATATATATAAAGCATATGTAAGAATTTAGGAAGTCATAAGCATGTGCAGTTCTTTTCAATGTCAGTAGGAGCTATGAAAACTCTTTTTAATAAAAGCCTGCTGTTTTGCATGTTAAGTAAACAGCATCCAATATCACATCAGAAACTCTTTGGCTGATATTCTGATACTGCTTCTGATAATCGAACTGCAATTTAGACATAGGAGCTTTTTCTTTATCATCTGATAAAGATGCAGGAAGCAGGAGGCTTGTTTCTAAATCATCCGTGTCATACAAGTTCAATAAAACCTGAAGCTTGGTGTTTGAAATCTCTACTCAATCAAAACAGTATTACAATGAAATAAGCCACAACTTCAGGTGAAAAATGGAATGCCACGTGTTTCAAAATAGTATCTGTTCATTAAAGAAATGAAAATAATCCACTGATATTTAAGATTAACCCAGACCAAATGCTTGTGACTCTATTTCATGCAGGAAATGAAGTTCGGTGTCTTTCACTGCATTTAATAATGGCAAAAAGGGAACGTAAAAACAAGAGATAGGACTCACCGCAGAATACATAAGCATCTTTTGCTGGTTTGTAGGCTTTCTAGCATCTGTGATATGTTTTAGAATACTTTTTAGAAGAACACCTGAAAGAAAAGTGCGGAGCAATGACAATGATTGAAAGATATGCTTGTGTTGATTAATTCTTGTATCATTTGTTGCCATCTTAAAACAAAGTAATCATTAAACACACTAAATTTACTCAATTAATTTTATAGCTAATTTGTGCATAGTGTTGTTGTAAGACCAATCCTGCCTTTTATATGAAGAGTGGGCCTCTATGAAGAGTGCTTCCGTGTAAGATATCTTGGGATTCTCTAATAGTCTCAAGAGTGTTAAGCAGTGTCTCTGCAGCTGCTTTGTGCCCCCAGGACTGTGCAAGGGAGTAATGAGTATTACCCTCTTTCTGGTGTAACTCCATTGATTTCCAGCGACACAGAAAGAAAAAAATCCTTTGAACTAGGTACCTTCATAAATCATTTGCTTTTCTGTATTTTATTAAAGCCAAATGTTGAAAAATTGTAAAACAAATTGTATGAATTAGATCAGTGTCAGTAATAACAGAAAGTTGGAATCTTCCACAAAGAAGAATCCTAAAATGAGGACTGCACTGCTAGTGGAATCGAGCACACTTGCTGTCTTCAATTACTGGCAGATTTTTTAACAGCAATTAATAGCAATTAGACCAAGGTTTGAACTTTGCGCTTAGTTTTGTATGTCTGGGAGCTCCAAAAAAAGCAAACAAATTAATCAGGGCTTATTTGCAATTTGTCCTTGTGGCTTACAGCACCTGACTGAGCACAGCCATCCAAACCAAGATTAGGCCAAAAGGCAGTGCATGAGGGAAGGATGAATAAGTGATTAAAAAGTTATAAACCACTTTTATTAATCCCTGAATTTCAGCTACTATCTGCTGAGCAGAATAAATCTTAGGAAGAGCATTAATACTCTCATTTTAGTACTTCATCAATGGAATATGAAACCCTTAAGCAACAATGTTACCATGCTACAGTTTATTAGAGTAAATATTTTGTAGGTTAAACATGGTTTACATGTGGCTTACATAAAGTTCAGACTTCACTTCTGGATTTCTTGCACAGTGTAATCAAATGATACCTTCTTTATAATGTTAAATTAGGATACTTGTGAGTCATCAGCATCTTTCTTCCCATTAATCAAAACCTTTCAGTGCTGATCATCAATATCCGTGTCATGACATCTTTCATAATTCTACTGTGGAATCCGTGGCAATGTTCATTATGCACCCTTGATTTTCTATTTTCCCATTGTATTCTTGATTTCAAATAGTGTAAGAATTATGCTTACCTCCCTGTAACCGTGATTTTTGTATTTGTTTGTGAAACCCAAATTCCGCCTGTAATAAAAATTCTGAGAGCTTTATCAGCTTGGTCCTGACACCGTGAGTAGCCCACACAGGTAAAGTGTAATTGTGAATATCCTACAGTGAAGAAAGAAAATATGGTGATTTTCTTACTGATTCCTTCTGCTGGCTGTTGTTTATTCTGGCACATATTGCTTGTCAGAACAAGTTCCAATTTTTCACTCAAATAAGAGTTTCTCTTCATTTTATAATAAAATAATGACAGTATTTTTCATTGCACATTTTATGTGTAATTCTTACATTGCTTAAAACAAATTTGAAGGGTACTGTTCAACAGTAGAGGAAAAATAATACTAAAAGCTATTATGCAAAATGTGACTATGACAATTGCTGATTCCGTTGTCGGTTGCAAATGTCTTCTGACTCTTTCTGTTTCAGACATATACTGGACTATATCCCGAAATCTTTACTTAAAGAAATCCTATGTAAACATCAGGATTTTAAGGGTCAGCAGCATTGAGAAGTGAGGAAGATAAGATCCATGGATCAAACAGGAATGTGTGTAGCTGCAATTTGAATGTACTGGAGTAAATGCATAAGGGTTAGACGTATGGACCGAATTCTTATCTATTTACGCCAGCTCTATCAGCTTCTGACTCAGTCTTCAAACAGAAGGGGAACAGTTTCGTTTTTCTCTAGGGAAGTAGCCTGAGATGTGTTAG
Source organism: Crypturellus undulatus (assembly GCA_013389825.1). Classification (NCBI taxonomy): domain Eukaryota; kingdom Metazoa; phylum Chordata; class Aves; order Tinamiformes; family Tinamidae; genus Crypturellus; species Crypturellus undulatus. The sequence goes on from VWPW01020729.1 coordinate 158,961, forward strand.
TGGTCACGACTGTGCAAAGAAAGAAAGACCTGCCGGACACTGCTTGTTTACACCGCACTGAATTCCTCTAGAACAAAATCGTTATCTTTCTTCTAGTTCAGTGGAACCTGTTTGAATGGTTGAACTCGGCCGGTGGCCTGAGCTCAAGTGAGAGCATTTCATAACAATAAGTACTAAAGAAAAGGCCAGCCACTCACTGCCAGAGTTTGTTTGAATAAGTGAAACAATAGAACATGTCAGGTTAAACCAGCTCAGGTCACAATGCATTGCTTTTTCTTTTAACAAAATTCTCCAAGTTATCTGAAAGTCAGATGGCACTTAGCTAATAATAACTAATGCAGGAAGATGAACCCTTCTGTAGTTTCATTTTGAAAAAAACTACATAGGAAGGCGCTTCTTGTATGCTTGTAAGAGTAAGAGTAGTGGTAGTTTTTTGGATTTTTTTTTTTTTTTTATGGCAGGTGTCCTAATTTATACCTCCAGAGTCTCGACTGAGTAGTACAAAGGACCAAGGCTCATCAAATCTAATACTAGAGGAAACAACCGAACTAACGAGTTTTGTCTTCTGACATTTAGATAGCTCCCTGACGGCTGCTGACAATTTTGTACACTTCTGTAGTGAGGGGTTTTTTTCTCTAAGTATGGCATAATACGTGCAGTAAAATCTTGTAGCCTTGAGCAGTTCTGCATTTGGACAATATGGAAAGGTGACCTCACTGAACTGGCAGTAAGGTGCCCCAACACGTTGACATTTCATTTAACATAAGATGCCAGCTACCATGCCATTCAGGGCAGGAGTGACCAAAGTTGGGCCTTTGCAGAAACTGCAGGACATAAGGTAAGCATTTAGTATCATATCCAAGTACTGCATGGCGGCTTGGGAAATCCCTCTGATTTTTTAGGGGATTTATTGTCAATATTTTGTCAACAATGAGTTTACAAGCTAGTGTATTGTCATGTGCTTGTGGGAAGCGCTGTCTGCAACAATACAAAAACATACGACTCTAACATGAGACTGCAATTTTGGCTTGCTTCAGTGGAGGTAAATACAACTTAGAGCTGAAGTGGGGTTTGTTGCTATATTAAGGACATTTAGGATATTATTAGGATATTCAAGTCAGAGTTACAGGACTTTTCATCAAGGAATGAGGAAGGCTTCTGAGAATCTAATTCAGCCCTGTAGGACAGAGAGCATGAAAGATGAGCATCAAAGTACCTCCATGTTGTAAAATCCATGTTTTTCTGTGATATGCCTTGTCTTTGTGCTTAGAATAGCCTCTCAGTGCTGTGCAAACTTTTATGTCATTCCAAAGTCTTCTTAATTCCTGAAAATCCTGTCTCCTAAGTCCAAATGCAAATAATGACTTTTCTTGCTTATGCTACTTGAACATAAAGTTTTTGTGGAAGGATGTTTATGTTTTTTTGCCAATAACGTATTTTACCTCTCTATACCTCTGTGATGGGGTTTGGAAGAGTAACAGGGCAAGTTTGCCTGGCTTGCTTTTGGCTGAGTTTCAGTATGCAGTCATTGCCAGGACACTGGATTTAGTAGGCCATGGTCTGACCTTCTTGTAGCCCACAGCAGGCTCCCAAAGTCACAGTGTGTGTACAGGATTTTCAGGTGCAAGTTTGATGGTGAGTGAGAATTTGTGGAGAAAAAGCTCAAAACCGTCTGTGGTTTAATACCCCACAAAAAAAAAGAATCACAGACTTACTTGCTTCCAGTGTCTTACAAGCCAGGTAAATAAGAAATAGAACTGACTTGGTGAAAGTGCCAGTATTTCTGTTAGCCTCAGGAATTTTCTCTGTGCTGTTTACCTCATATTGTAAAGTGTCAGAGAGCTTCTGAATTCTTTCAGTGTTCAGCTTCTTCAGTGGATATCCAGCATGAGTGGCTAAAAACTTGAGAAATGGCTGGAAGACAAAAGGAAGTTGTAGTGGGACACAGGGCTTTTGACACTCCTTCACCCTTCATTTTTCAGAAAACAAAGATTGTACTTTTGTTCCTAAGCAATGGTCTTTTGCCTAGTGGTATTCACAGGCGGCCAGTCAGTTCCTGCACAAGTGAATCATCAGGCTCTCTTATGCCCTGCTCTCATAACTATCTGGCAGATGTCAAATGATGCTTGTACAAAACTTCTTAAAGAGCTTGTGACAACTTGCTTTCATCCTGGTTTCTAGACCTAGCTGCCACCCTGCCTCTTCAGCTAGGAAGGTGCCTGCCCTCATTGCTGCTCATGCCTCCAGCCGTTTCGCACTCCAACCATTCTGTACGTTTCTCATTGGCTTGTCCCTTCCCAAAACAACCTAGTTGACCGTCTTCCTGCATCTGTCCTGCTCTTGAGTTTCCAAGTTCATAGCTTCATCACTTGTGGTGGAAGTAGTCCCACAGAACATCATAAATTTAGTAATCTATATTCCCAATATCACTTAATCCTGCATGGAGAGATTATGATATTGGACAGGTTGCTTCCACCAAGAAGGCTTAAAGATGCTGTTTTACACAGATATATTCCACTAGCTTTTCCTTCTATAGAGATGAACATTTTGTCTTATACTGCAGTGAAAATTTGGCCTATTCTATGTAAAGAAGGATGGTGATCCGAATTCAGATTCAAAGTATAGGGCAACTGTGTGGTGGGAATATTCAAGATAGAGTAGAGGGGACCCAGATATATGAGGAAGTCTGGCAGAAAACCAAAAAGTGCTTAAAAGGACAGTGATAAGCATAATCAGTCTGATGGTGGTACTGTGCAGAGGAGAGGAACTACATAAAGTGGGTAAAACCAAGAATTGTGATTAACTTCCGCGTAATACGTAGATGTAGAGTCAGTGATAGATAGCAGAGATGAGTAGGTTGTTAAAGATGGTAGAAACTCCGTTGAGTTTCATAGTGCTATCTGAATAAATCTGTGAAGAAAAAGAAAATTGCAGTAGTTTACACAAGTGGTTAATAGTCATAGCAAAGGGTTTGGTGGTGGAGAGATAGTATGGAGGGAAGGAGGAAACGTGAGCACCTGAGTGCCTGAGTGAAGGCTTTGGATATGAAACATGCCAAGTGCTTGAAGAATGCTCGGAAATGAGGACAGAAGCTAGGCAACTGAGCCACAAGATTTTTGTGGCAGAAGAGGAATCTGATCTAGCAGAGAATAATCTAGAGAGATGTGTTGGAGAAGGAGTTGCTAACATAAAACTAGAGACTAAAGAGAAGGATTAGACACAGATTTGCTCTGCGTTTTTGGATTGTGTCTGCTTTTCTAGAAGGTAAATGGAGTGTTTTTTATAATGTAGTCAATAATTTATCTTTTCTGTGACGGCAATTTTCAACTGATAGGGATAGCCCAGTCCAGCTGGCTCGATAATACTGTAATTGGTTTTCTTCTTTGGTATGTTGCAACACCCACAATGAAGACTAGAATTTTAGAAGGACAATAATGGCTGCCATTTTGGGGACCTATCTATTGGCTGACGTTAGCAAGAGTGATACATTTTAGATATAAGATTTCCAAAATTGAAAATACTTTACCCTGTAGTGCTTGAGCTGCCTTTGGAAATCCCTTGTTGCAAAGGTTTCTCTCAGAAGCTCGTTGTATTTTGGGCAATGTGAGGAAGGTAAGTATAGTAACTGAAATGAAAATTGCAAAACATTAGGCAACGTACTTCTTGTTCTGCAATTTACTGCATCCTTGCAGGTTTATAGTTCTGATTGGCTGCACTCGTTAGGACAAGCTGAAAAATAACATGGGGGTGTCATCTTCAAGGATATTCACCTTCAGGACCATATGAATCATATTTATGACCAGCTACAAAAGAATTTTTAAATGCTCAGAGGGGTAATAGCTGCAGTAGTTCAAAGGATTTGTTCATTGACACAAGATGAAATTCATCCCTGAACAAAAGACTAGTACAAGCCCTCATGTACTGCTTTGTACTTGGCTTCTTCAGGGATGATTTCATTATTTGTATGCAACCTTTCTTTTAACATACTGTCAACTTTTTGCAACAAATTACCATGCAACAGCTGGACTGCAACAGGAGATTTTGTGCATACTCAGCTATAGTAAATGGACTTAACCATGGCTCCAATTAGCTCAACTGCATCATAGAAACTGGTTAAGTTTCTGTAACTCAATTTTGTCTTCCTTTCAAGACATTTGAAAACTTTACTTTAGGTAAGATTTTTCATAAGTTAAAGGTTATAGGGGTGGAATGATTTAAGAATTTGTAAATTCTTTTCTGTGGCATAAACTAAATTTATTCTTGTTTGAACCTTTTTGCATTAAATTTTTAATATAAGTTTAAACAAAATTTGAAACAGATATTTTCTTAGTGCTTTTTGTTCCTTTTCCACTAATAAAGCTCTAACTACATAGCCCTGCAGTTAAAAGAATAGCTTTAAAAAGAACCTGAGAATCCCGAAAGGATAGTTAGCTACAAAGGCTTCACAGCAGTTCATTTTTTTAAAAGGTAATGCATCTATTTGACAAGACAGATAGCTATTCGTGAATTCTAACCGTATTCACGAACAGACATGACTTTACCGATATTTGATGAACACTTGCTTTGGTTGAAAAGTACCTGTTCACATCTCCGCTGGATGTGAAGGAGGTACAGCAACTGCTTGCTGAATTTGCTTGTGCTGTTGCTACCAGCCAGCTCTTCTTGACTGTTTGCTTGGGCACCACCATCTGTGACTCTATCTGAAGCAACTCCTGACTATACCAGACTGTGCATGCACAGGAAGATGTGTATCTCCATATCCTCCTTCATGCTCTCACCACTCCCAGATGAGAACTATTATTCCATTATTTCTCCTCAGCTTATTAGTGTTTCTTTTTTACCTAATACTTGTAACTTCATGCACTTTTCACCACCTTTATCCTGCTCATTCATCTCATCTCTCATATCCTAGATATTTTCTTAATAGACTAAGAAAAAAAGCAAATGCTCCTATTTTCTACTTACATTATCCTGTGACAGTGGCACCGTGTGAACTGGAATTGGTTGCCAAAGGATTTTGGGGTTCCAGATCTGGCTCTGTGTCACAGGGTACAGCCCAGCAAGACATGCCTGAGCACTCGTAAGTGTTTGATCACAATCAGTGCTTTGAACATAAATCTGAAGCAAGAAAAGAAAATAAATTATTTATGGTTGTAAGTGGCACGGTATCATTCCTCTTAGTTTTTTTCTCTTGGTGGGAAAGAAAAGGACAGCTGCTATGCTGGGAGAGATGGCATTAAAATGGAGTAAGGAAGGTGAGAAGGTAAAGAGGAACACTGAGAGAGAGAGAGAGAGAGAGAGAGTGTTCCCTAGGGGAGTTTTTCCAGGAATACAAACTTGGTGTGCAAGGGAGCTGCCCCACGGTTGCCGTTCCTTTGGAAGTCCTATTGAAAAACATTAGACTGACTCTTTTTCACCTCCACTTTCTTTGGGACAACCTGGATGCACTGAACAACTTGACCCTAAATGAAAGCAAGGCTGCATCCACTCTGGAGATAGATATGTAAGAGAGAGCAAAGATAGATACTCTGCCCTACAACAGTGAGGGTGCTGAACTTGCTACACAGCATCATACGCAGCCCCCTGTGCCTGCTTTTCAATTAAACCATCAGCCTGAGTAAGTGGAGCAGCAGCTTCAGGGATACTTGGAAGCCACATTGAGGTCAGTAGGTTTGGGGTGAAGTCGGAGTGTACCAGGTTCAAACTCTCACGCATCCAGAAAGTCCCATTAAGATCCATGAAAAACGCCTTCCCTTCCAGATTCAATACTTGCCTCAAACTGTTTGTAAGCAATGCTCAGGAAATTCAAGTATCTTCTCCGTATATACTGGCCCAGCTCGTACTGTTTCTGTATGCCGAGCTGTGGAAATAACGGAATAGTGTAAGGAGCTCCTGATGGGTTCTATGTATCTAGTCCTACAACCAGAAAATGAGTTAATCTCCATATTATTTTGGTAAAGACCTGAAAATATTTCCTTTTTAAAGTGAAGAAGGAAAGCAGGCAAGAGGAAAATGCAGGAAAGTGGTGGTGTTTACAGTGCTGGAACTTCTGCTTTAGTATTTTCCAGCTTTCACCGTGAAACACGAACACTGTGTGAAAATAGGGTCACTAACGATCTCTCACTTTTACCCATTGGGGTAGAAAGGATATTCAAGTTCAGACTACCTTGAATGCAAACCGAGATCATTGCTAGTGTTTGAAATTCACGTTTTAATGAACACGCAGCCACAGCCCCCTCCACTTGCAGGTAGACGGGATTTCCCGTAGATGGGGTTAGTAAGGAAGTAACGTATCTGCCATGATGCTAGAGCGCTCACCGTTGGCAAAGGACTGAGTGTCTCACCTCAGAGTGCCTGAATACTTGTTGGATGGATTTTGGGCAAGTTAAAAATGTTTTTCACTCGATTAGTGAAGTGCAGGAGTTAAAAAGAGTTTATCAACTGGAAGGTAATATTGGTATTAATATAAATGAACATAATATTTGGTATTAATATAAATGAACATAAATGTCCCATAAATGGGCACGTTTAGACTGGAAATTGGAAGGACCATCATGGGTGAAGTTGAGGACGAAACGTTGAGTAAAAATAGTGGGAGCAAAAATCCCTGACTAGTTTGAGGACGGAGCTTGTTAAATGTATGAACCCAAGTTGCGTGGTGGTGTTTTCTGCCACAGCAAGAGATGAGATGGTCGCTGGGAAGGTCCTAACTCCTCCTACATTTTAAGAATTGTTTTATTAAAATCTGCTCATGAATCCGTCAGATGCTGTTGGCACTTGGTCACAAATCTTCTCTGGAGACGCAGTGCCGGCGGGGCTCGGGGCCGCCAGGACAGCGTGGGCCACGCTCCCCTCGCAGGTGCAGTTTTGCGCTTGCCCAGGCTGCGAGGCCTGGCTGAGGAGCAGCCCTGGCTCAACGAGCCCGGCTGGGTTCTGCCTTGCTGCTGGCTCACGGCTAATTAGCTGGGAGCAGCAACCACCTGGCCATGAAGACCTGCCCAGGGAACGGCCTCCCTGGAATATCACCAAGCAATTCCAAGTGAAGCTACAGCTTCAACTTGAGCAAGAGCTTGTTTTTCAAGAAGACACAAAATCTTGAAGAGAAGACTTTGAGTAAAGGAAATCCTTATTGCCTTCAGGTATTTTCTGCCGGCGGTTAATCACCTTCCGTCTGTAACATTTGCTTCTTAGTTCTTGTCTGAATGCCCCCCAGCTTTTAGGCACCAGATCTTATTACACTTCTGGAATGACACATTAACTACCATCACAAATCAGATTCCCAAAAGATAGTAACTGACAAACAGAATCAATTCTCTTAATCTGTGCTGAAATAAATAGAGGGTAGTTCTCTACTTTCACAGCAGAATGGGTTTTCTAGCCTCAAGTGATTTTTGTAGCTCTTTACTGAACATTTTCCGACTCATCAGCATTGTTTTCTAAGCCCATGAGCTTGCATGCACTGTCCTCGTAACGGTCTCAGTAATGATATATGTTGTGATCTTATTATTTGTACCTGGTGTTTCCTGGTCTAAATTTAGTTCTGTTCATGTAATTGTTGCTTGCACTGGGATCTCAAAAACCATTATTACCCATTGGTTTCCAAGGTCCTTTCTCAAGTCATAGGAGTATAGGATGTCAGATTAAAAATGACCTCAGGAGGTCTCTAATCGAACCTCCTGTGAAAGCAAAGTCAGAGGTGAAGTGAGACTGGGTTACTCGGAGCTTTAGCCAGAGTTGCTACGTTCCAAACACAGCGCCCATATATCAACATGTTGGAGTTGCTGGAGTTGTGTGTCCAGTTTCCTAAGGTAAATGCTTGGCCTAGGCTGCTGCCCTAACTGCCTCTGTGTATTACTAGGGATCGGTGCCTGGAGCTCGAGGCCTTCCAGAGCGCGCGTGGGCTGGGGCAGGCAGCGTGGAGCGCTGCGCTCTCCTCGTGCCCGTGTGTAGGTGAGCTGAGGCACAGGAAGGTGCTCCCAGCCCTTTCAGACAGCCACCACTTCTACCTGGCAGCGAGCTTTGCTGCACGGCTGCTGCTCTGGTTCGAGGGAGTGAAAACAGGCCTGGCCTTGTGTCAGAGATCAGCGTGGCCTCCTCAGCATGGAGCGCAGCAGGATGCCCTGGGCACCTTGTCCTATTCTCGTTACAGTGAAGAGGTGGCAAATGATTAGTTCTCCCAGGAGAAATACGTGTGCTAGACCCGCCGGCACAAGGTCCAGGACCAAAGCTACCTCTACAGCGCCCTATAGGAAAAACATTCTCCTCCCGGCCGTTCTGTGCAGGCAGCAGAGCCACGTGTCTGGCAATTCCAGACTTCTGGCACATCTAAGCTGCTTCAGTGAGGCTGCCTCATGCTGAAAGTCCTGCACAAATGACTGGTATTTTCTTCTAGCCACACCACATATCCAGGTGGGAAAAAGGAAGGAGACCCGGGTACAGTGGGTTGTGCCTTTGAGGGTGAAGTAGAGGTAGGGTTAAAAGCCCTTAGCTGCCTCATATTTCCTTGGTGGCACCAGAGCTCAGCCTCTGCTACATTCACAAAAGGAGACAGTTAGTACCACGTGCTGCTGGTGGCTGAAGCTAAGTGCTTGCCTGAAGTGCGATGTTCCTTGGTGTCCGGCTCTCCCCAGAACACAGCAGCCTGCAGCCCAACAGCTCAGCGCAGGCTGCTCTTAGACCCGAAGCACTCATTAAAGCAAGTGACTTCTCACAGCTGTAGCTCCCTATGAGAGAGCCATGTGTGGTGAGAATAATACAGGCTTTCTCCAAACTGAAAACTAAAATGAAGTTCTAATAAATGCCAATAGACACCAGCATGTTAGAATATTTAAGTATATTAACCCGGGTGAGCAAGCAAACCTTGGTAAGTTGTCCATATCCCTGCTGCCTTGCAACTTCTTTATGCTTGTCGTTTGGAAAAAACTCCTGTGGGGTATCATAACCATGGCGAAACACCTGATAAAAAAAAGATGGAATTGCTTTTGTATTACTGTGCTTTATACAGTGGTCAGAATCAGTGTGGTCCCAGAGAAAGTGCATTAAGAGTGAGTACTGTATCTGACAGGTGAGAGATATATTCATGACATTCTTGGGTCTCTGTAGCTACAATACCTCTTTGACTGATTTATTTAGATAATTGTAACAGCTTTTTTCTCTCTGCATTTGAAAGCAGTTAGTTCACAGAAACTTTTGCAAGTTTTATAAACTACACAACACTTTATAGATTTTAGAGAGGTCAGAAAACTTTGAGAGGTATACACCACAAAATTAATTAGACAGAAAGCCAATAGAAAAGCATACCTTCTTTTTTAGAAATACTGCTATGTCAATAGTTTGTTAGGAGTAAGTAGGAATCCAGAAGGAAGAAAATCAAACTATTGCTTTAAATACAGATCCTTTAACTGACTGCTGCTAATCAGTCTTTCTTGGCAGAAATTGCCCTTAAAAAGCCTTGTGTTGGCAGACACCAGAGGTGCTGGAAGTGTCAAATATGTAAAACAGGCTCGACTGTTGCTATGAAAAACATTGAACCCATCATGAAATTTCATTTTGGGCAAAAGATACATGTATGAAGGTAAATCTAGATTTTTCATTTTTTCAATGAATTCTCACATGGTCCAGCATAATTCCTGTAGGTGTATGTCTTACTTTACCAACATCTTTTATCCCAAAATAGATAAATACAGTTAAGAACTGCAACACAAAAACATACATATGATTTGCATGTATGTGCAACACTTAGAGCAGACCAAATTCAGACCTCCTGTGATTACAGATATATTATCATCATTGCAAATAGCATTAGCTTGCACCATTATTTTTATGTTATTTATTCAAAGCAATATACATTATTTTGGGTTTCACATAACAACAACTGAATTGCTTTTTTGCCCCCTGTTTTTCCTCCATGACACAGAAGAATTTTGCAGATGGTTAAAGTCAGTTATAGAATCCTGGTTTACAAGTTAAGAAGAATCCTTTTGGATTCCTTTCTTACTGCTGTAAATAAAAAGGCAGCCTCTATCAATCCAGATAGTCACTTTCATCTAGAACTATAAAAAAGACACAACATCACAAAATCTTATTTAAAATTTGGGACTTTTCATAGAACAACAGTGGATTTTGAATATTCATGAAACAAACATCTCAATATTCACAATGATGTCCCCCATTGTAGGCTACAAACAGTAAGTGATACATTCTGAAGAGATTCCATTTGTCCGCGAACTGTCTACTTACTAATGACACAAACTTCAGTTTTCTTTTTGCAGTGGTTTCATGAAGAAAAACGCAGAAGAGGCAGAACATGAAACATAGACTCCAAATGCCGCACACCAGCTGTCTTGCTCTCATCCTGCTGGTAGCTTTCACCTGTTTTGCCTACCAAAATTTGTGGCTGGATGTGGTGATAGTGCAAATAAGTGGCCAAGAGGGGAGGCGTTGGCTGTGCTCGGTCCAAAAGTGGGCAGCGATCTCTTTTCCTCCTCCTTTTTTTTCCCCTCTTGGAGTAAAGCCAAGTAGGTGTCTCTAGAAATTCAGCAACCGAACAGTTTGCTTTGCACCTGCGCTCTGTTTTGATGCCTACGAGAAGTGGAATCTCTGAGCCCTGTCATTCGTGCCGCAGGCGCTTGCAGGGCAGCTGAACATACGGGGCTGGAGGTGTCTGCTGCTGTCTGAGCTAGGGTTTCATCAGTGAGCCTGCTCACAAGTGAGAGCATGGCAAACATGCTCTGTGTGGCTGGATGCCGATGTAGCACCTCATTCCTAATGCTGACACAGTTTTCTTTGACTATTTTTTTAAAAGTGAGAAGGAGCCCTGCTGGCAGTTGTTCTTCTGTAAAGGATCTCGAATGCTTTTCCGAGATTTGGCTCTGGTCTTCAGAAGGTGATAGCTAGCACCAGGTTTTGTTGCATGGGAACAGGGATAATCCTAAACTCACTGCAAAAAAATGAATATATTCTATGAACTTTTCAACCCAGCTCTAGACTGAGTATGCCTCTAGCAACAAAGAATTATTGTCAAGAACTATGTCTTAAAATTCCATACATTCAAGTAAATTTTTGATTTTCATATTTCTTTTGCAACAAACAGTGTCATCGTTATTACATATATAAATCAAGAGGTGTTTCTGTCATTTCTCTTGTATATATTTAATGAGAAAATAAAGAAAACTCAGATACAGTTTTACAGAGACAAGAGTAATTTCTTAGTGGTGAAAAGTTCTCTGTATGCAGTAGTTCTAAAGAAATTTCTGAAAAAAAATCACTTCCCCAAAAGACTATATAATCTCAAGCTAGTTAAAGGGATGAACAAAAAAATATTTCCCTTGTAATTATTAACCATGGGCTTGCCTAGGAGGATCAGTTCTCTTTCCTGAAGTAGGAATGCTGCATCGTTCATATCCACTGGAGCTAAAAGGATCCCTCTGTGAAACATTCACAGGTTAAACTTTCTTGAAACAAGTGGATTCATCTGTCATTTCTGCTTTTGTGCCTCTAAGAAGCCACTCATTCAGAAATGGAGGAACATGGGGAGCTGCTTACCTTGTTTGAGAAACAGAATTCTTTTTTAAAAATACACATATATGTAAAAGATTCGGGGAAGACGTGGGTGAACTGATTAAAGCTATGCGCACTCTGTAAAGTTCACAGGCTCCACTGACTGTCATACTTCAAAGATCTCTTTGAGGAGAGCATGTTCTCTTCCTAGAGGACATGACATCAGACACCCGTCCTTACAAACCTTGCCTCTCTTAGCAGGGTTTTTAGTAGACCAGCTGATATCACTGAGAAAAAATACGTACATACAGCCTTTCCTGTAGAAGATCCCATCGAAGATAGAAGATCTTGAGATACATAAGCCTAGCAAGAATGATAGATACGCAACATGAACAGAATGGTTTAACATCATTCTTTTCCAAACACCTATCGCCTCTCACATTACATGAGACTTTTGTAACAAGGAAGTTGAAATTACTCTTATTTTAGAAATGGCAAAAATAGGAGTGTAAAAACTTCCTTTCATCTGATCCTAGTGTTGCTAGTCCTGGGGCAAGAGTGATATAAATGTCTGGCATTTCTATCAAGCACGCTGTACTGGTGTAACTGCTTCTGCTGAAGGTCGTAGAGGGAGAATGAACCTGCGTGCTGCTGCCATGTGCTTGGGAGGGAAGCTCTAGGGAGCAGGAGGTGGTGCTTTCTTGGCAGCTGACTCACACCTGCAGAGATGCCTTGCTGCGGGTGGGGAGAGGTGTTCAAACGATGCCGGCTTTCCAAGTCAAGGTAACAGATTCTGTAATACGCCTGCAGCCACCGCTGAACCAACGGGGACGGTGGGAGAGGAGCAAATACTCATAAAGGCAATAAAAGAACCTCCCTGACTGCCTTGAAAGTAAAGAGGAAAATATCTCAGATGTAGATCAGATGTCTTTATCTTAGCAATAAACTTGGTATGTGGTTTATGGGATCATGTTAAACATAACATTATTAGCAAGCAAGGTACAGCTTTGTATTGTGTCCTCTAATGTGATATCTTAAAAGTCAAGGTTGAGCAAATCTGTTGGATCTTTGACATGGATTAGGGAATGTAAGGTTTTATTAACAGTCCTTTGGTGCTTCCAGGTAGGTGCATGGATTAAGTGCTATTGTTGATTTTAAAAGCTCATCCATCCTAAAGAACACGTGACCGTTTCCCCAGTATGGCCAGTGTAATAAACCTTCTCCAGGCTGTGATGCTTCCCCTCCAACTTGTGTAGGTGGAGTGAAATCTGCTTCATGTTCAAACACAGTGTAGGATTGGACTTGTAGCTCGAGATTCAACTTCTTCATTGGCATTGGAGTCAATTGAAGATACCCTCGTAGCCATCCTAGAAGACTCCAGTGGGGAATAAGTAAGAATAAAAACTGGGCTTAAGCCTTCTTATCCCGTCTCCCTCCTCCTCTGCCCTCCACCTAGCAGGATACTTGCTCCAGACTCTCATGTTGAAGTTGTGGCTCTCTAGCTTTTGCAGTGCCGATGTCAGTGACCATTTCATCCCCATCCCCACACAGATCAGGGATGTATCTGCCCCTAAATAAAGTGCAGTGTGAGAGTGGCTTTCTGTGCACCCTCTTGCTTATTGCTTGCCCGCTGTGCGTGAAGTGAGGATATGGTCCATTCAACTGAAATAAGTAACTGCCAGAACAAAACAATCATACAAAAACTCCAGATCACTCAGTATCTAAAGAGAGAGGTATCGGCTGCATCTATTTGGCTAATACTTAACGTAGACTACAGTTCCTTGTGGTTGGAGGAGAACAAAGACATATCATGTCACCATGCCCCTGTCACAGGGACACATTATCCCCCACCTCGGTAGGAATGCTGTCCCAATCAGCTGTATGCTCTCTGTTAATCATTTCAGCACTGGCATACGATCTCCTTACCAGCCATTTTAAAACTGAGTTAGAGCTATGTTCACCTGCCCTTTGGGGTTGGCTTAAGGCTTAGCAGCAGTGTGGAGAAAATGGATCATCAGCAACCTGCAAAGAAAGTCATCTGAAACACTAATAGGGGCCCTAGAGAAATGCATGTGCTGTTTTTGATGTTGCTGGAAGGATCCATCAGCTTCTGCCCCATATTCTCTAATCCTTCTTTCAATGGCAGCAGACAACAGTTGGTTTTCAGACTTGTAATTATCAGGACTGTGGTTGTTTTGGGGCCAATCTGCAGTCCTGGGCAATTGCCCTTTCTCTGTGGGACCAAAGCTGCATTCTTGATGTCAATCTGAGCCAAAGTACTTTACACAGTGGTCAGCTTCTTCTCCAGGACTCTGATGCAAATACAGAGTAACTAAGTGGAAGTGGATGGACTTACTCCAAATTTATCTCTCTGAAGGTTTACACAGCTGTTAATTCTGTTGATGGTCTTTGCAGTTTCTGCTTTTCTGCCTTTCTTGGCCGTTTTTGGGACACGTACATCTGTTGCTCCAGATCCTCATTCAATCTGAGCTGGAACAGCTCTTTAGCTTTGATGCAGCTGCACTGGCTTTGAGCAGCTGAGTGAGTGTTTCATAACTTCAAAGTAAAGAAAATGTAGAATTTCCTCAATCTGCCGTGATGAGGAAGCTTTATCAAAATGATGGATCCTAGCATCCATTCAAACCACCAAATTCCAGATCCAACCTTCATCTGGAGTCTTGCTGCATGGTGAAGCCCTCTTCTCTCAAAAGTGAGCATGTTCTCTCCAGTTCCATGTGATTCTCCTTTTCCATGTGGTTCTCCTTTGCCTTTGTGAAATAATGCGGCTGGAGGAGCAAGGCTGATATGAAGAAGTTGCAGATGAAGTTGCAGCTGCTGATGGCAGTGTCTCGTGACAGTTGATGATGACAACATCCATCCAAGGATTTTAGTTGTTATTATTCCATACAGTGGTCATGCTCATATTTGCCTTAGTCCACTCATGAAACTTAAATCTGTAACTCTTCATCCTTTATTTTTTTTTCACAGATTCCATAACTGATAGCTTGGGCGTGATGATGGCTTCCTCACCTAGCTGGACCGCCGCTCCAGGAAAGAGGTCAGGCTGGTAGCAACCTGCTAGGAGACAGATATCTGTAGACTACACGTACTACCCAGTCAGTCAGACTTACTGATGGGTTGCATGGGACTGTCAGGCTTCATGTTGTTCTGGCAAGGCGAGGTGAGATGTGTCTCATAGTGGAGGAAGAGAACATTTCCTTCCAGCCAGCCCTCATCACAGCTGTCTGGCTTGGGCTTAGGCCAGAAGTGTTTCATCCAGGTGCTGACAAAGTCCAAACAACAATCTCCCTTTGTGTGATCAAGCAGCAAGCTATTGTCCTTGTGCACTTTAGAATACCTGGGGGGTTGGGTTGCTGCTTTCTTTAAATTTTAATAATTATATTTAACTTTGAGGTAGGCTACAATAACTGTGATTAAAGCAATTGTTCTGCTCAGCAGGAAAGATTTCTGATTGTGCCCTAGCACAGTGTTGCAAGATTTGAAATGCAAGCATATGGGAGGAAAGAAAGATATGTTTTTTCACTACTTAAAAAAATATATCACTCCACTGGAATAGGAAAAGCTCTTTATAAAGAATCTTTCTAAAGTCCTTTATAAACCCCACATTAGGGTCAAGTGTTAGTCAGTAATTTCACAATAATATTGGATTCTGATAGTGATGAGTTTTATATGCCTGTGTGGATGTTGTCCTTTTAGTAGTTGAATTCCAAACGAGCAGTGGATATTTTATTATTGTTGTTATTTTCATTTTTGTTCATTTTAAATACCGAAGCATTTTATGCTGGTACATAAATATGCTTTAATGGCACATTTTCTAATCTATTTTGTTCAGGTGTGTTCTCAAGAGGGCTGTGGTTGATTCAAATGTTGCCACAAGCATTTTCTACATGAAAATCTATCAGAATTATTGCAATGGAAGACTCAATTTTTATGTAATTACAGTATGTATATTGATAATAACTCAACTGTTTATACTGATACTAAATCACTTCAAAGCACCCCTTGGCATTTCTAACATATCTTTTAGCAGCGGACTTCTCATTGACTTGTCAGTGTGATTGTTACAAACAGAATCTATACTTCTGCTTCAAGTCATATGTTCCATATCAGGGTAATAAAAACATAGATGATTTGGGGTGACCAGTTTACTTTGGCTGTGACATTGAGTTGTTTTGTGTGGTATTCTGATCAGCCTCTGCAGAGTACAACAAAACAATGTGCCATCTTCATGCCTACTCTAATTTTGTGTTCCTTGTGGGTTTGTTTTTGACACACGCTCGCTTGCAGAACACAGAAGGTGCAAATGTGCCTGCTGAAAAAATATGGAACAAGCCTTTCTGGAGAACAAGGGCTAAAACCATGACCAGACAGAGTGGTACCAGCACTTTATCCATTGGTTTCTCTGGGGTAATGCTACCCAAAAGATTCCTGACTTGAACAGATATGCAGTTGGGTGCATCTGCTGATTGACACCAAAGGAGGCAAGCCGCAGAGGCACCAATAGAGGTAGCCAATAAAAATAAACTGTTAATGATTTATATTTCACTTGAGTTTGTCAAGGTTCATCATGTAATTTTTTGTGTTTTCCACACACTTAAGAGTGAATAATTCATACTGGACTTTCAGTTAAACTATGAATCTCTTCTGTTTTGTCAGCTCTGGATCAGAGTATCATCTAACCTTGATTCAAAGAACGCAAGGAGGAAAAATTGGAGGAGTATGAAAGGAAAGCTTGTTTTAGTGCAAATGGAGTCAATGATATGCATAAACCCACAGACGTTGCATATTGACAAGAAGTTATAAGCAGTACAATACTTGCAAAAAATGTTTGCACACAGATGCCTCAGAGCTATTCTGCAAAGGTTTATTGCCACCTAGTGCTAAGATCTCTTCTGTTCATTGTGCTTTGGGCTACTGTGGCGGTAGATTCCTGACTGGTGCGTTTAGGAGGCCCATGGAAAATTTGGTGGTGGCTGCTCAGCAACTCAGAAGAGCAGCAGCACAGCCAGGCATGAAGGCACCGTCACCCATAGCCACAGTTGCTGTCAATACAGGTTTACTCTTCAGAAAGAACCTTTACTAAAGTCAGGGCTTAGTTTTTGTCTCAGCCCGGTGAATAATGGCAGAAAAAATAGGTGATGATTTTGTGTAATATTAACCCTTAACTAATTTCCTCTTCATGCATTTCCATTCATACTGGCACACTAGCATCTTCCTAGAGGGTCAGGATTAATCCTGTGCCAGGATTAATTTTACAAAATAAGAGAATTTGTGTATATCCACAAAAGCAGGCCAGGTTAGCAGGTTAGCGTAGTTTCTTTTCTTATCCTTCATGCATATTTTTTTCTATCCACCTCAGTTCCAAGTTTTACTTAAATAATACACAATTTGGCTGTTTCATGTTATAATGATATTCGAAGATGATAAAGTTTTCAGATCTTCCATTCCATGTTTCCTCTTAACTTTGGAGTCACCCGGTTCATACCAATGACTTCCAAATAGTGAACGAGCGACTAGCATTTATCACTAGTATTTTCTCAGCAGGCTGCCAACCCTTCCTCTCATCAAGGTTATAAGAACTTTTGCCATGATGGCATCCTGCTTTATCACTGTGTAAAGCTATGCTATACTTTAGCATAATTTCCTATCTGTATGCCTTGGGCTTAGTTTTGGGAGGGAAGTTTCTACTAAAGTTGTAGTCATCTCTGAAAATGTGGCAATAAAAATGAGTAGTTGTAGCTAGAGATGATATTTAAAAAAACTCCAGTGCTTCCTTCCCGATTAAGACTTTTTTCACAAATGAGGGAGGCAACAGTTCTTGGGCATTCAGACCAAAATATTTGCAGGGAGCATTTGCTGCAAGTTGTTGAGCAGGGAGAAAATGCAGTAGGGGGTTATTATGTTTTCTCTTACCTGTTAATCCTGTTAATCTTTTGTCTTCTTGAGGATGAGAAATGAAAGAACTTCCTTCTTAACTCTGTGACCACATTTAAGTAAATTTGGTCCTACTCTTGCGCCCAGGTGAACCTATCTAGGCCAGGGTTAGCAATATCCCTTGTGCTGGTTATCACCTAATAAAGCAGCATGAGGAGATGGTTTGGCTTCAGCTAGAACTTTGTTCTTGGAAAATCATGGCTGAAATGAATATATTTCTTTTTCCTTGTGCACTGCCACATCCTGCCTGCTTGTCTTTGTCTTTTGAAACATAGCTCAGGTTCTTATTCTTTTTCAAACGACTAACATTTGTTGATTGCTCGAGTGGTCACTTGTGGCACATTTCATTGTACTTCCTTCACCTCCTGTCAGGAATGGGCTAACATAATTGCCTTCAAGAGGTTTCTTTATTTTTTCTTTCATTATTGCCTGATAAAGCAAAGAGTATCTAGATCTACACCAGCTGTTGGAATTTTAATTTCCTGGCAGCAATATTTCGTCATGTACTGAAAGGCTTACTATGACTAGATCTGTCTCTAAACTGATTAATATTACACTACTGAGAATCTATATCTTACTGGACTCACTGGGTAGATATCACAAGGTTTTGCTTATGATGTAGGCGATCTGCAAGTTTCTAGGAAAATCACAAATAAATGCAGTTTTGGGAATAATATGACTAGGGAAGTGGGAAAATAGGGATGCCATGAATAGATATCAGAATGTACTTCTGAGGGAATACCCATCCTGCTCCAGCGTCTTGAGACAGACACAATGAGACTGATCTGTGTTTAATATTTGCTCCAGATTTGTTTTCTAAGTGGCAATACTCTGTGGTTACAGCATCCCTTTTCCTTTCTTCCAGAATTGTGGGCAGGTATTATTTATTTCTTCTTCCCAAAGGGTCATCATTTCTGCCCCCACAGTCAACCCCATGTCAACTCATCCACATTACCTGCATTTGCACATAACATACTTTCTCTGGCATCAGTTCATCTGGAGATAGCTAACAAGAGGAAACAAGCAGCTCTTAGTTCAGGGGATTTTCCACTTGCCCAATAGTTTTAAGTGTAACTCACCAAACTGTAAACAAACCACTGTTGTGCGCATTATATATATAATGTAGGTCTGTTCATATAGTCTGGTTGCTGAATATTCATTAAAATAAAACCATCACAAACTGATGATTTCAGATCCTGCTGCCTCTGAGCAGATGGTGTCATCAACAAGGTTAATAATACTCAGACTATGAGACCTGTTTGTTTATGCATAAAAGAATAAAGTCACCTATCAGGAGGGATTTATAAGTATATCACTATGAGTTTGCATTTTCCCCTCGCTTAAATACAGAATAGAGCAGGCAGAAGCAAAAGAAGAAACTGAACCATACATCAGGCACTGATTATGAGCACTGAAAAGTCTTTTCTTTGAATAAGAAAGGCCAAAAGCATATTTCTGAAATGCAATATCCAGGTATTTGCAGCTGTTCCTAAAACTTTGTAATTCCTAACCAGTCAGCTCTAGTAAGACTCAAATATTCTATCTCCATTCAGAAAGGAATATGTGAGTCCTGTGGGTTCCCATGGGTCTAATTAGGACAACAAGAAAATCTTACCAAATTTGTAGTCTTTGAAATAAAATGCCTGTATTAGGGAATTCTCTTCGAAGAATGTGAAGTCTGGCTCGCAGCTTGGACTGGGCAATTTTTATTTTGTTAGTATCTTCCACATGAAAATCAAGGAGATATTATGGAGTCTTCATGCAAATAGATTCTTCACTTAAGACAACATAAGACAACAATCTTTACAAATTGAACGGCTGCTCCTAAGAGGAAAGGCCCAATCTTCCCCATGCTGAGCAAGAGGGAAAAAAGAGTTGGTTTGCAGAGAGGCAGGCTGAGCCTAGACATTAGCACAAACTAAAAGGAAGGAGAGTGAAGCAACTGAAGGGTTTGCATGCAGAGACTGTGAAATTTCCATCACTGTAAAAATGAGTCACATGAATCTCTGCTAGAGAAATATAGTTATATACCTGCTCAATGGTATTGGGAATGGGCTTTTGGCACCCTAGAGACCCCATGGTGCCTTCCAGGACCATTTCTACCAGTTTAATGATTTCTCAGATATATCACAAGCCCTTTGAGTATATGATTTACTAAGATTTATTTTGGGTTAGATTTAGTCTAAGAAACCTGATAGTCTTTTGAGACTGAAAATTCTCACAGTGAAAAAAGTGCATGTGGACTGCTGCAAGATGATTATATCCTGCTGCCTTCAGAGACAACTTTAAAGCACTGTCTTCTGGGTGCTTTTATTTTCTGTGCATTACAAAGTAATTTTTTTAACCTGCTTTTAATTAATGAAACTCAGTTAAAAAAAAAAAAAAGAGTTCATTCTTACCTATGTAATGTTTACCTCCTCTCTGCTGCAGTACTGATGAGTATTTTAAACTAATGAATTAGTTGAGGGCAATCAGACCAAATGCAATGTACCAGGCTGACTTACTAGCTCCTCCCACTAAAACACACAGCTGGGAGACTGTGTTCCTTGTGGACATTTTGACATTTCTTTTGAGTCGTATTAATGAAGCACATTACAGATGTTGCCATAGTAATTAACCTTATACTCCAACCCCTTAGCAACTTGCCCTTTTTAAAATTTTGCCAAACACTCTAAATGCTTTACCTAACCAAAACTTCTGCCGTCAAGATATAAAAGACAACACCATGAGAGGAAAATATGTCCAGTGCAGAAGCTGAGCATAAGCAGATCACCAGCTGAGGTGATAAAGAACGCTCTCTCCGTGGTATATGATTGCATGATTACAGGCTGCTACTTGAATTTTATCCAACCAGTTTGTTTCATCTTAGACTATTCAGGTTTTCCTGGCTGACTATTAGCAGGCAATGCTGGATTTGAAGCTAGACTGCTGCTGCTGTCTGATGCTGCTCCTCACTGCCAAGTTCCTGCTAATGGGAGAATGATTTCTGCTTCTGCTCACGTGGGTAACACGACGTATATATTACAACAGCCATTGCATGAATGAAACGTCATATTTAAAGTCCCTAGCATACTTCTTTTTTATTTTTTTCTTCTTTTTTTTTTCAAATTAAAACCTCGGTAAGTATAAAGAGCTTAACTGGAAAATTGTTAGGAAATGTTAGACATTTTAGCTGTATTGCTGCAAAACAAACTACCTGCCCAGCTCCCTAAGCACTGGTATAACTTTCTTCCCAGTTCAGAGATCATGTGCAGATCCAACAATGTGTGCACACCGGGTCCCAAAAGTGCTGCTTTGTTCTGATCTCTGCTGCCTTAGAAAACTGGTCCCCTTGAAGTACAGGTACACATGAACTATCCATTTTTGTGTGCAGACTGCCACAAAGCAGGGCTGGAGGGCCAGTATGAGCATATGAGATTTGCCTGCTCTAAAGCCCATGAATAGAGGTAATTTGTACAGAGTTTGAGACGTGTTCCCCTTTTATATCCATCAACGGATCATGAATAAAAACCAGATGAGAGCAAAGCTCCTGAATCAGCTTTTCACTTCTATAGTATTCTGTTTCTGCTGCTAATTTTGCCTCTATTTTTAGAGTAATGCGTGACGCATCTGGCAACGCCAGTCTGACAAGAGTTTCCATTTCTGGCTGGAGGTGTTCCTTCCAGAGGCGTATACCTGCACCGGTTTGGGCCAGGATGTTGCCTGTGATGACCCTTTTGCCTGGAAGCTGAGGCTCCGTATTTGGGATACTGATAGAGGAGGTTATGGAGTGTGGGAAGAAAGCATTACATTGCGGCGAACAGCGGATTTATTGTACTGCGCCCCTGTGTTGTTATTAATTCCTAATCATATCCGTGACTCAGCCGTAGTCTCTACATATGCACATGCATATGCATACACACACACACGGCTGCTTTCAAGCTATTGGTCTCCAAAACTCTCATCCATCTGCCCTACAAGGGATTATAAATTGTTTTACTGTGATATATAGGAACATCTGATGCTTGCTTGCGCTGCTTCAGACCCTTGACATCTCTGATGTGTAAAACATGCTGCTTTCCCTTGCGTTTGTCACTCAGGGACCGGGGGGCTGCCTTTAATGTGCTTTTGCCGGATAAACAGGGCCAGCTGCTCAGATCCGTGCCGTTCCTGAACCCCAGTGAACGCCAGGCTTCAGAACAGCAAACACGAATCTTCTCTCTTTTAGGGGAGTGCCCTGTGCAATCCCCAAGTTAATATTCTCCTTAAGTCTTTTGGAAGAATCACAAGTTAATTAGCCAATGCATAATGCAGTGGATACAGGGGTGCTGAAAAACATGCTTTTTCTGCCCTAGTGCCTTCGAGGTCCTTTTGAGTTGAGAATGTCTTTGCTGGACACATGCATGTATGAAATGGGTGTATTTTGGCTGCAAATAGTAAGCAAAAGCAACTGGTGAACAAAAGGATCTAATTTGCTCAATAATGACTTTCTCATTTCCACCCTTTATTTCTACAGCAACACAGTGTTTAGCTACATTCAGTTAGTTGATTTGCCACCTTTTTGCAACGTAAAACAAAAATGCACAGTCCCACAAACCACTCATAGTATTAGCATTATTTCTCAGGGTGAACATTGAAATAGCAGGAAGAAGAGCAAACAAGCATAGATCTCTTGTCAGTGTTTCAATTATATCAGATATTCTGAACTAGATTAGATGAAATTACATGGAGACCCCAGTGTTTTGGTTAAGTCCCCTTAAATTAATATAGTGTTTGCTCAAAGCTGATGCAAGCAGTCATTGTCTTAGAAAATTTTAAAGAGATATACACTGGGTTTTCAGTTTTGTGCATCATTTGTGCTGCATGTGTATTGTGAGAGTCACCCCCAGCACTATTAACCCTCTGGGAGTTTCCAGCATAAAATGCCTATCTTAAACTTTGAAAATGACGCAGCAAGTGCACGCTTGCGTTATTATAGAGAGCAGCGATGATGGGACTGAAGGTCTTCGTTCTTAGCTGGAGCTGCAGACGGCTGAGGATGGTACAGGGAAGGAGACACAAATCAGCTGCTTGAGGCACAGATGCCGAGGGAGGAGGCGGTGGAGGAGCGCGCTGGCCTAGCGCACTGCTCGGGTGGAAGAACAGTGTTCAGATGAGCTCCTTTGCTCTTCTGCTGTGTGCCCGATGGAAAACTCCATGGGTCAATAATATTTTTAAACATAGTTTGGTTTGATCTTATAATTAAATTATAATAATTAAAAATATATTTTTTATGATTTTTTTTTCCTTTTCAAGGACAATGTCCTTCCTAACCATTGAATTATAGCAGAGCATCTGTGATGTGGCCTAGCATCATGGAAATTGCTACTGTAGGCTTTTCTGCAATAAGAGCAGCCTCCCACATGGTCAGCTGCTCACCCCCTGCTAAGGGACAAGCCCCATTCAGGAAATGCTGCTGACTGAGACAATTAAGTGTCCTGAAAATATAGGGAATTGCTGTTACTGTTGTCGCTGTAGAATATATAAGTAGGATTCTGCCTGTAAATATGAGGTAGCCCTACATGCAGGTGGGGGAAAAGAAAACAAGAATGTGAGGGAATGGCTGAAATGTCTGTGATTACCCCTGGGGCGTGAGACAGTTTCACCATTTGTTAACCAGGACTTCCCCCAGAATCTCTGCTCTGCTCTGCTCCCTGAGCAGCTGCTCGCAGCCGCTTTCTGGCCATTTGTTTTCAGTTTCTTGTAGCCCCATTGGTGTTAGCTCAAAGCACCAGCTCTGCCTATGGTTGCTCATCAGATGAGATTTCTGTTCTGCCAGACAGAAAAGAGGGCTCCAGGAGACAAGGGGGAACTGAGTAAGAGCAGTGGTCGTCTGCCAGACACTTCCACATGTGCTTTTTATCCACACCAAGCACAGTGCACGCTCACATCAGGTGTCTTCCTATTGGCGATAGGACTCTGTCTGTGTTGCTAAACACCAAGTTGGGCAGAACATCCAACCCGTCATTCCTTGGACCTCTTTGAGATCCACACCATACGTAAGACCTCGCTGTGTAGCAGTTGCATTGCTGACTTCTCCTGACACCCTTCAAAAGGCATAGCCTTCTGGGCCGGTGCCTCTGCGAGCTGGGGTGGCCTTAGGAGAAGGCGAGGACCAGGTGTTAAAGTACAGGCTGGTGGCGTTGCCTGGGCCATCTCTCGTTTTATGGTCAAGGGTTTAAGAGCAGGTCTCTCTTCTTCCCCTCCTCCTCTTGCCATGCCCTGTGGTTTACAATCTACTGCAATGACATTTCTGCTTCTTGGCTCGAGCTTCACAGGGGATGAACTCAGCAGGTTTTTCTAGCATCTAAGCCAGCTTTTTGAATGAGGTGAAGTTAACCGATTTTCAACTGCTACAGTGAACCAGACCAGCCACTGTGTCTTTGTGCTTTCTCAACCTGATGATAGAAACACTTAATGTCATATTTGAGTGGATATAACTGGTTAGCAATATTGGTTGATACGTTGAGGGCAGGGCAAATAGGAGCATAGCACTTTGCCATTTCAGGCAGCGTGAAGAGAAAGCTGAGGTAATTTTGTTGTTTATCTCCCAGCAGGGACTGAATTGCCCAGGAAAGCCCAGTCAGATAATGATGGATCCTCCTTTTTTTGCAGATCCTAGGAAAAGGTGTGAAGTGAAGGCATCCAGAAGAATAATGAGGTACCACAGGCTGTACAGACAGGCATCCTTCACAGTTTTTTCCAAAAGTATGGCTGCAGAGCCAACACCTTTTGGCTGAAATGTCAAAAGTGTAAGTATTTAGTGACTCTAAATGAGACAATACAGATTTGTCTACCTCCACTTTACATTCCTTCTCTCTAATACTGAGTTTTTCTCTCTGTGTAGGTACAGCTTTAAGGTCTATTGCTTGACACTTATTTCCTTGTTTTAAGGCAAGTCACTGCAGTGCTTCCTAGCTCGTGTTTGGCTGCAGTCTGGAAACGTCTCTGCTTCACTGGGCTATTTTATCTGTATTCATCATTGTTTCAAAGTCTTTTTTCTCCTTGTTTATTGATCCCATTAGCATATTTTTACAGCTGAAAACCATCAAACAATTACCATGTGGAGTTCAGGATGTAATTGATGTGCTTTGGAAGTGGTCTCCTTCCTTACTGAATTTCAATACAATATTTGTCCTTGTTTTTGAAGCATCAGCCAAGAGGTATTTTGGCAATCTCTGTACTGCATTTCTAATCTGGTGATAACATAATGGCCACACAGCTAGTTTTTGCTTGCCACGGGGATGATTTTCAAGCTTCCCAACAGTTACTAGCTCAAACTTTCTCTCCTGAGAGGGGAAAGAACTAATCCAAGCTGTGAGTAAATATATTTTTTGTTAAGCAAATAGCAGGTTGGTTCTCACCCTCATAAGCCTGTGTATACAATCTATAACTAGAGCACTTCTGTACATTCTCATATGAGATCCTGAGAAGATTTTCAACTGGTAATTAAATTAGGATTGTCACATGGCCATCACATGTGCATCAACCCCAGTCTACTCACAAGAAAATCAAGGCAAAGAGGTGACTTTTCATAATATCCCAAGAGTGAGGGAAAGAGATGGGTTTTCAAAGCCAGATCTCTTGGCTGCTGGTCCCTCCTCTTGAACACAAAACCTGTGTCCTGTGGAAGCCAGTCTACTTTTTGTCCTTTTGAAGTTACCTGTCCAGTGTGAATATAAATTCTGTTTATTCAGTCCCCCGAAGACCTATCCTGCAGCAGGCAGGATAATATTTTCCCAAACATTCCTTACTCATAGTTGGATACAGCAGTAAAATTTCTAGTTTATGTCAGGCTTTCTGCATCTCTCATTTACATACATTTCAAAACTACATCAGCATTTATGATAATAATGCTGTGGTGAAACAGTTCTTACCTTTGCAGCAGCTTATGAGGTGGCTGGGTATCCAAACAGCTCCAGTTCCTGGCTATACATTTTCCACTGATAAGACAGAGAGATCTTATTGCTCCATCTTCCTGTTGACGGAAACCCACCGTGGCTGTGCCTGGCAAAGCTAAGCAAGCGCATCCATCATCATAGCCACAAATCACTCTTTTACACCACGGAGCAAGTTCCCCTTCACTGGGCCTCTCAGAGAGCCCGTGTTCATCAATTTGTCTTACTGAAAAGTCAAGTATGATCAACAGGTGTCTGTAGAGCAGCAGAAGGTGTTTCTGTTTTATCTGATCTTTTGAGTTTTTTTGGTTGGTTGTGTTTTGTTTCGTGTATATACAAATATGTATCTGTATGTATGTGCTTTTGTGAAAGTTTCGTGTGGGGTTTGCTGTTCCCGGATCTATGCATCCTCTTGTCTCTTCTCACTATTTTCAAAGACTTTGTACTTTTTAGCCCTATATAAAGAATATTTCCTGTCTGCCTCTTTCAAATGCTCCATTTTACTTTTACTTCTCTTTTTTTTTTCATTGTTTCATTATCGTCTGTTCTGGAGGAGCTATTATGTGTTACAGACAATAAGGAACTACAGCCGGAATAGTAACTAGTAGCGATAAGAATTATTGTGAAAGAGCGGGTGTCAAAAACCAGGAAGCAAACTCCACAATCAGAGCTTTATTAAGCAAGCAACAAGTTTTACCGGTCTAGTCTTGAATCATTCCTACATGACTGTACAACACAGATAGGTGTTTGCTGTTATTATGGCATTTTGTCTCTTTACAGTGGATTTAATGTTGGAAGGCATAATATTCTGGAAATGCTTCTTCCTGTTTGTGGATGAATTCTGGAGAATTAAATCAAGGTAGAATAAAAAATGAGACATGCAGAGAGGTTGAAGTTGCATAAGAGAAAAAGACACTAAACAGAAAGGATGATAAAAGCATTATACTGGTGGGAGTTTGTATGTGTCTACAGAGCATCGTTAACCTGTGGAAAACTTTGCTGCCAAAAGGTATTCCAATAATAATAAATTCATATAGGTCAAAGAAAAAAAAGCATTAAACATTATTACTGATTAGTGGAAAATCTTCATTTGCATGAAATAGAACAAAATTATACATGCATGAAAAGTGTTACGAATTGGCCTATAAACTAATTAAAAAAAGATGGAAACAGTGAGCAGGTTTCTTCCAAATTATCTTCCTTCTCCTCTTACATATTTTCCCCAAAGGACACATTTCTTTTCAAGGATTCTTGGCTAGACAGATAGCTATTTTTTGTGCAGTAGTTTTGGAACAATTGATCCTGTGTTTCAGCTGATATACTCCTCATTGAAAATGTCAGCGACAACATGTGTTGGTGTCTCCAGCTTGCAATGCTCTATTAGCATGAGTTAAAAAGAATGGCCATTTATTTTCTTCCGGCAACTTTGTCTTGAATATTGAAAGGTTCAATTTTTTCTTTTCACACTTATGGATTTTGTTATCTCCACTAAAATACCAGTTAGTAACAGCAAGACGTGAAGAAGTCATTGACTGGATTAGCCTCAATAACATTCAGCAGTGCCGAGACACCACTCATCATTTCTACAAAAAAACACATCAAGAGGAAATGCCTGATGGAGGAAAAAGGAGAGAAAGACTAGTGGCATTAACGACAGAGAATGTATTAAGTATTTATGGATGACATTTATGCTCCCCTAATTAGATAAGAGCTCTGCTTGCTTTATCAGCGCTCATTCAGAAATACACTGGGCTGGCACACTGAATCATCCCAGGGCACACAAGCCAGGAAAAGTGAATAAGCTGGGTACCTAGAAGACCTATTTCATGTGGCAGTGGTTTCCAAACTGGCAAGACTCACAGATACTGAATCAACTGCTTAGCTACTGTTCTTCCTCTCTCTGTGTAGTGATGCAATATGTCTAGTCTTGTGTTGTGAATATGTATTTCTCATAATTCATGAGATAGAAGACCATTTGTGGCATTTGTGAGAAGGAGAATGCAAGGTGACCAGCCTGCGCCCTTTTTTTTTTTTTTTTTTTGCAAAGAACTAGAGCGCGACAGATGTCCCATAATTGATCTGCATCTTTCCTTTAGGAATGACATATCAAGTTTCTGATGTGGATCTTTTCTGGGTTTGCGTTCTGTGTCATTCCAGAGTCATTGTGCGTAGGATGGGTACGTCTAATCTCATGTTCACTTTCTGTGCCAAAATCTGCCCAGGAAAGTCCAGCAGTTAAAACATGTTAAAACATGTGCATATGGTACCTGACACATGTCAACCACTTCCCCTCAAGAACTAGCTGGAAGAAGACTCTGATTCTTTGTTCTGCCCTACCACCGTTTCACTTTTTTTGACATTCAAATACTCAGGCAAGAGGTTTCATTTGAATATCTATGGTAGAAATTAGCAGTGTTGTTCTGCCCTAGCATTTGCTTGACAAATTAATTACCAATACAGTTCTGTGCAGCCTCTGCCTTTGCAAGTCTGAATTCAGGTGGCAGCTGAGGGTTCAGTTTGCATAAATTAATTATAGGTGCAGTTGACCTTGTGTGAAAGTGGCTGTGGCACATATAAGATTAAGAGCCATTTTTATTATGCTGTCACTAAGAAGCACCTGGTTTTTGTTTTTTGGGTTTTTTTTTTTTTTTTTTTTGTATTTCTGATCAGTCATAGTAATGAGTTGCATTTTCTCTATTTTAAGAGTACAATATCTCACTCTGGGGAGGGCGACAGCAAGAGGAGGGAGGTGATTTTGGACGGTACCTCAGGTGCCTCCAGCACCTGATGCAGGTGTGGGGATGGGGCCATCATCCAGCTTTGCTCCCCTGCGCGCTCTGGCAGGGCCAGGATTGGCCTCAGTCAGCTGCAGCGGGACGGAGGTGCTCCGTGGAGCTGTGCTCACGTGCTCTGGGTAGGGGACAGGCACCTGCTGGTGTTAGCAATGAAGTCTGTTTAGCTCCCCTGATCTGCCGTGCAGGAGGGGGCAATGTTCTGATCAGTGCAAATGGGGCAGGGAAAGGACAGGATGAAGTTCAAGGTTGGCCTCGGTTCAGAAAGACATCTGCTTCATTGCATTCACATGCCTCAGGTTGTCCAGATAATTCACTGCTTCTGTCATTCATCTGCATGGGTCTCTGAAAAAGAAAAAGTTTAAGAATTGTTACACATATAGGGTCCCTGCTCTTCTGCTTTTTATCTTGGGTCGAGGAGAAGTTTGCATGGATTTTTTTTTATGCTTTTTTCCTGAACAATTCATTATCTCCCTTTACTTATTCCTCAGCTGAAAGAATTATCTGCCTGTGAGATCACTTGGTTGCTGCAGGACTGATTATGTGTCTTGGGATGATGATTATTTAGGTTTAGGGAATAAATGAAAGAATCAGATACCTCTCAAAGAGTAAGTAGCTTTTAAAATTTTGGATGTCCTTGGCAAAAAATACATGTATATTGACTGGAAAAAATAGTTTTCTGAGTGTAGCAGTGCCCTCTAAGTGTTGCCTGGGGCAAAATTATAAACACGATCATCAAAATCACAGCATTCATAAACTTTTACAGCAAGACCTGAAGTGCTGAGCAGTGCCGATGCAAAATGCCAATGGACTATTGCAGGGCTGATGCATTATGGATAACTGTGGGAAATACTCTAGGCCAGATTTGATTTGTAGCTACATCAACAGACTTTAAAGTAAGGGTAGCCTTGCCCTGGAGGCAGTGGCAAGAGTAGCCCACTGGGTTGCTTTGGAGTGGTGCTGAGATGCGCCACATATAAGCAGCTTCACACAGTGCTTCCTTTTCTTTCCTCTCAGTTTGAGGAAGAAAAAATCTTCATTCCTGTAATGAGCATGACACCAACATGACAATGCCGAGAGTGTTTCTAGATCTCCTCTTGGGAGGGCATGTTGGTACAGGCGCCCAGAATCGCTGGGTTTGGAAGGGACCTCTGGGGATTGCTAGTCCAGCTGAGAGCTGAGTATCTCCAAGGATGGAGATCGCACAGTCTCTCTGGGCTCCTGTTCCAGTGTTTGACCATCCTCTCAGTAAAACCTTTTTACTTGTATCTGATGGAAATTTCCTAATTTCAAGCTTGTGGCTGTTGCCTCTCCTCCTGCTACTGCACACATCTACAGAGATCGATTTTTCCTTCTCTGCACCTTTGCAGCAGGGATTGGCAGGCAGCAGTGAGGTCTCCCCGAGGCCGAATGAACCCATCTCTCTCAGCTTCCCCACCTTGTGCTCCAGCCCCTGCGCAGCTTGGTGGCCCCTCGCCACCAAAGCCTGACTCAGTTATGTGCTGTTCATCTTCACCCTGGAGGTTTTGCGTAGATCTGCTGCTGCTTCCTCTCTATTTTCTTATTTTCCATGAGGAAAAGCCATCTCTGCCTGTCTAGTGATGTGGACAAGGAATATGCCAGAGGAAGAAATAACCTGCCACCACTGTCTCACTTTCTATAGGTTATAATTAACCGATACTAAAAATGTTGCAGGAATGCTAGCAACCTGGAGCCTAAAGATGAGCAGCTTCATGTTGTATTAATAATCCCTGAGGGTTATTGTGCTGGAATCCTGCCTCACAGAATCACAGAGTGGTTGAGGTTGGAAGGGACCTTTGGAGATCACCTAGTCCAACCCCCTGCACACGCAGGGCCACCCAGAGCACATGGCACAGGGCTGCATCCAAGCGGGTCTGGAAGATCTCCAGAGAAGGAGACTCCACAACCTCTCCAGGCAGCCTGTAAGAGGCCTCCCTGGAGTAAACATATATTTTCCCATTGACTTCAGACTGTTGCCACTCACAACTCCAGAAAGCAACCAGAATTTTGCTCTGAACTAGCTGGGTCCAGGATTGAACAGTCATACTGCACAGAGCTGACCTGAATATACTTATTTCAGAGATTTTTGAAGAGCTACCCAAGGACAGCATGGACTGCCCTGGGGCTGTACAGAGAACTAAATTATATTTAAAAACAACAAATAAAATCATAATGGTAATGGAAAACAAAATGAGTCAAAAAATGCACGAGTTCTCAAAAATTCACTGCAAGATTAAAGAAGCATAAAATGATCCCAGGTACTACAGCTGTATGCGAGTAATGCCTTGTGCATAGCTCTTCCTACTAGAGGTTTTTCATTTAGTATGTCCTTCATACCAGCATTTTAGAATTAATTTGTATTCCACAGGGTCAAACATCAACGTTTGAGCAGCACTCAGCTCAGCAACACTTAGTGCCCTTCAGCGCTGCAACTGTTAGATGCAAATGAAACACAGGGAAGGGGACGGCTTTTATTTTTGTTGTACAAAACATGATCAAATTCACTTTGCAGGGAGGTTTCAGAAGCCTGTTTGCATTTAGTCAGCTTGATGCTGCCGAGGGGTACCAGCACAAGAAAGGCTTCTCCAGCTCAAGCAGACGCGGGTAGGTGCCTGCCTCTCTTGATTGCCTGATGGCAGCTGCGAGGTGTCTGAAGGGTGTTAGCTCTCCTGTAGCTGATGCTGGTGCTGCGTGGTACACGTGCCATCCCCAGGCCGCCGCCGGTTGTGTCTCCTGGGTGGCTTGGCCTGTTCTGCAAGCAGCCTGGCTCCTGGCTGGAGCCGGCGCTGAACGCTGCAGTTTGTCTCCTGCCCTGGCTCTGGCCCTCTTTGCTGTTGCTCCTGGCTGAGCTCCTGGTTGGACCTGGTTCCTCACTCGCTGTGTCTGGGGCTGCCAAAGGGCCCCAGGAGCAGCCGCAGTTCTGCGAGCCCTGGGAGATGCTGCCTTGCTGGCACGGCCTGCGCTGGGCTCAGCTTGCAGCTCCACTTGCCCTGCGGAGCAGATGACCCTTGCTGACACATTTGGAGAAGCCTTTAAGTCAGTATTCTCATTAAAATTAGGTTACCTAGTCCTTAAATCACTTTCCATGCCTTGTATTACTGCCATGTAACTGGTTCCCCAGGTCCCTTATTACCCTTCTGTTTGCAGATGATGTGACTGGGACATTCAACAGCAGGGGTGGATCCAAGGCAGTTCCTACATGAATGTTCCTATTCTGTTTCTCCTCCCAAACGTGTTGGTACATCACTCTTTTGTAAATATTCAAGTGCCAGAGGTCTCCAGTATAAATGTTCCGAGGAGGAGGAGGAAAAAAAAAGATCAAAGTACTTTCAGTTGAAATTTCACTGTGGTTTACACGCAATGCAACAATAAGACAAAAGATTTATTTTGATACGCATATTGTATTACTCAACTGAACCATCAGCGTGAATTTTCTGAAGCAGCATCCCCAGGTCACAGTTGCTCAACACTGATCTGGATCAGGGAGTCAGGACAGTGATTGGGCCATTTTTAGGTACTGAGCACCTGTGATTTCTCTGGAGCTTGGCACTGACGCTTGCTTTTTTCTGTTGTGTTCCTGGTTCTCCGTTCTTCTCACAGAAGTAAAGAGTCTTAGGGGATTCTGGGCTGTTTCCAGTTAGCTGGCCTCTCGAACCAGAATTTTATCTTCCCAAAACACAGAAAGCCAAAAACTTTGGGAATCCCAGATTCTGTTTAGTAAGAAAACAGAAACCTACCAGCTGTGCTGGGCTGATTTATAGCAGCCCCTTTGAGTGACCTTTATCTAAGCAAAATGCACAAATCCTGCAAGAGCAGAGGACAAACGTTTCCTGCAGCCTGCTGGGTTTGCGTAGACGATAGGTGGCAGTGAATCTATCAGTTAATCACCAATGATCAGATTGTATTCCAAAATTAGTTTAGAAATGATGGGGGGTTGCATTTCTTAGGGGTGTGTAAATGTAGATTTTCTTATAAGCTGAACATTCGTTTTGTTCAGTGGAAAAAATACTGCCTGATTTCCATATGAAAGAGGACATCAGATATAAGCCCTTCAGAATCGAGAAACATTTTGTGCCTGAAACATAATATACGTTATTCTCTGAATCCTAATTTATAAATAAAAAATGAAAGATACTAGTAAACGACCTTCAGTATTTGGAAGAAAGTTTTTCCTGATGCCTGTTGTTGAAGGATTGTCGTTCCTGAGGCCAGGGCTGGTCCTGCAGACGCCGAATGTGTGTGCCTGCATACACGTCAGTATATGCAATGTAGTGCTGTGGGTGATGTTAGTGGTGCTGTGACCTGCTACCTGTGGATCCTAGAATGGAGCTTAAAACCTTTATTGTTCACACTGCTCACATGGTGGCGGTGGGTTAGCAAGAGACGATTTTTCTGGCCTCTTTTGCATCTGTCCTAGTTACCTTCTCTGCGTGTTTTCCATTACAGAAATACAAGGCAGCAGCTCCTGGCCACCCTAACCCGGCGCATTTGCTCTGCAGCAGACTGGTGTGGGTTCATTTCTTCCTCTCTTCCCAGGTTCCCTTGACCTGCTGTGAAAACTCAGATAGCTTAATGTGCACTGGACTTTTGTCTGTGTGCTCTTAAAAGGATGTAGCTTAGCATAAACTTCCCATTCTAGGAAAGCGGATGCTCAGGAAGCTGATGTGGTAGAAAGAAGGGCATTTTACTTCTTTTTTTTTTTTCTGTAATTGGTGGTGGTTTCATACCTTCAAAAGTAGTTCAGCAAAAAATGCCAACATTCAAGGAATTTTTCCCTCTTCAAGAATAGGAGAGTGTATTTTTAAGCATAACCACTTGAATAGTATTTCTGGCAATACTTATGAAAAATAAGATCAGATATCTTTTCTGATTGGCATAGAGAGTGTATTTTTGAGGCAAAGGAGAATATTTGTTGAAGAAGAGGGAATAAAAGGATGGCCGGGTGCATTAGCTGAGACCAGTTTCTCTGAATAGCTTGACAGTGCTTTTTCCTAACCACCCAGGTGAGAAACCTGCCTGCGCCACTGACTTCTTGCCGCCTCATCCGGATCCCAGAAGTGCTCCTGCCTTACAAGGCAGCATAGGTGACTTTCCACCTCAGCCCATCTCTGCTGTTTTCCTGCCCTCTATGCCCAAGACAAGGTAGGTAGGCAGATTACAAACTTTAAACTGTTTTAAACAAGTAGCAGACCTACGCAGCCCTGTTCACAAATCTGTTTTTACTCCCTAAAACCTGCCACTGCCATGGTTGCAAAGTTCATTTTTTCATTCTTTTTCCAGTGAAAGATATTTAGTGCTGGCTATTGGGAACATAGTGCTTCATCAGCAATTTCTTCTCTAGCAGAGAAGAAGTTACTCTATATCCTTTCCTCCCTTCTGTGCTTGCTCAAATTACGGCCAGGGATTGGGGTGTACTCCTGTGACAATTTCAATTTTTCACAGGAAAAGCAAACTTTGCTCTTGTGGGAGAAACATATGGAACATAAGCTGTTTCCTTGATATTGTCTATCCTTCACCAAGATCTATGTGTAAAGAACCAGACCTCAAATGTCTTGGGAGGGCTTAGTGATATCTCTTCATTTAATCAATTCTTTGAAAGAATTAATGAACAGACCTTCAGTAAAATTGTTCCTAAGAGTTATGTTGCCGTCATGTGGGTTTTGTATATGTTGCTTTACTGCCACGTGTTAAGAGTGCCTACAGAAGACCTTTGTTCTGTGGTAGGGAAAAGTGAACCCTCCACCCACAAATAAAGATTCCTAAATATCTGAGTGATGAACTACACAGATCTTCAGTAGTTTAGATAAAGTGTTAATTTTCTTTATTAAATATGGTAAGATCGCATCACTTGAATTCAGACAACGGAGGGAGGGATCAATGAATTCATAATGTCGTCATAGTTAAAGTAACTTTTGTTCTAAGTAATGTAATAAGTGTTGTCATTCAGGTGTTTTAATGCAACATTTCCATGGATTTTGGTGACATTTCCAATCCCATCTAACTATGCCCCTGACCATAAAGGATCAATGAGCTTCAGGGTAAACACATGGTCCAAAGAAGGAATTTTATATCGTGTCAAAAGATTTTTTTTTTGTAAGAAAGGATTTTTGAGCTGAAAGCAGCATGGGGTACTGCCACTCGATATTTTTAACCTGGTGGCCAGTTGCCACTAATAACAAGTTACCAGCAAAGAAAAGATAGGGAGGTTTTAACATTTCATAAGAGTAAGCAATGTGAGGACAGATAATAGCATTGGTTTGTCATGACAGAGCTAGAGAACTGGAGCCAAGACCAAACCTTCCCATTCTCCACTGCTTTTTGTTTGAGACATCTTAATTTCCCCTTTGCTTTCTGTGTGATGAATTAACTATACAGTCCACGGTCTCCTGGAGAACCGTGACTAGGACGACGCTCTGCCCTCAGTAGCTCCCGCTGAGTTGGTGACAATTCTCTGAAGCAATTTGCTAACATTAAGGCTCTAGGTTTAATACAGGAATGTGTTGAATTTGGGGGGCCAGGAGGAGGCACTGAGAGCCAGGGCTGTAATAACAGGCCGGGTGCGAAACAGTGAGCGTGTTTTGTGTAGCCTGGGCTTCCGTGTGCGAGCTGAGCTGGGGCCTGCGGAGAGAGCAGGCGCCTGGGCGACAGCCTGCAGCAGGCTCCTCGAGGGAGGCTCCCGTCCGCAGCCTGCAGCCTTCGTCCTGCTCAGAAACTCCTTCCTCTGCAAGTCTGACTGCAGCAGGAGCGCCCGCTCTTGTCAGCAGGCTGCGCAGGAGGCCGTGGCCTTGAGACTGCTGCCGGCTCGGAGCCCGGCCAGCAGCACCCCCGTGGGGGTGCAGGGACTGGAGGTTGCTGCACACAGCTCTCCCTGGCACTAATGTCACTATGGGCACCCGAGGCCTCTACAAGCCTCCCTCAGAATGATACTTTATATTATCGAAAATAAAACCGATGACAATGATGGACATGATCAGTAAGGGATGCTCCTGTCCTCTTGGAGGGACACGGTTTGCTGCTGTGCTGTATTTGTCACCTGTGACTTCTCAAAAGACTCAGGGGTTTAACACCAAGCTTGCCTCCAGACTTTTTTTTCACTTTTGACATGTTTAATTAAGCCTGGCTCTATCTGCCGTACTTTCTTTCCTTGTGAACTCTTTTTAATATAGAATTGTTGCTTCCTGCAGTTTCTCATGCAGCTTCCTAAATTACCTAATCAGTGCAATCGTATTTTATTTCTGAGAGTTTATGACTTAGTATTTCAAAGAGGCAGAAATAGACAGCCTGCTCCTTTCCGAACTGAGTGATTTTGTTTTTCTTACCAGACTCTATATAGCAATTTTGAAATTGCACCTTCTGGTGGCAGTGGATGTAAAGACTTTTCTAGGCCTTCTTGCTAAGATTTTTCATATTTTAGTGAGAGCATGCAGATACTAACATATACATGTGGGAGAACCATTATGATTTTGTCAGAGCATATGTTTCCAGTTCAGAACTTACCAGGGAGGCGCAGAAAGTTCTGCATCTGATTATTTCACTGCGGAGTGGAGCTGGGGGCGACTTATTTTGAACTCAGAATTATTTAGGAGAAAAAGTTTTCCTTCCCACCACTGCTTCTTCAGAGAATGCCACTGCCTTCACCTCGAAGCTGGCTTTGTCGAGCTAGCTAACCTGTCAAGTTAGCTTTGCGGGAGAGCGAAGAAATACATTAAAGGAATTGTCAGCTCCTTCTCCTAACATACGAAAACAATATATCACTGTGAAAGGGCAGATCAAAAGAGTTGAGAAAGACAGCGAGAGCAAAGAAAATTTGTGATGTCTCTCGTGATTGTGGACCCTTTATGATTGTGCTCATTCCCATGAATATTAGTGCCAAAAGCAGAGCTCTGGGATGGATGTGTAGCACATTCCTGTGGCAGTCTTTTCCAAGGAGTGGCACTTGCAATAAAGAGGTTGTTTGGGGTATCCTTGCATGGAGTTGTGATATTTGTAATAGGGGAGGAGGCTGCAAGTGTCAGTGTAAAACCATTCATATTATTTGGTTGGTATGGCCAGGAACTAATGTTCTGGAGGAATCCTTGCCACATCTGTTACAACTCTGGAAGGCTATTAAGCTGTCATAGATAACTACAAGATGTGGTATGGCCTTAGATTTTACCCACTGTCTCTCTTTTTTAATACATTTTACATTCTTCGATGCTCTTACCTGTCATGGTTCAGGGCTTTGATTCAAATAAATATTTAGAAATCAAGTTGCCTTGTCTTAAACTTCTTCAAACTCCATTGACTAGAAGTATGTTTTGATAAATATCTTGGGCTTTGTTCAGCAAGGACTATCTTGAGAAAAGCCTTTAATTTTTCAGTAGTTTAACTCTGTGAAAAACAGGCATGTGTCTATTTCTGGTATATGAGTTCAGTGTTAAGTTCTGAGTAAACCTTTGCTTTCCCTGGTAAGTACCGCTGCACACTATCTATATTTTTAGTGGGAAATTTTTGAAGAATTTCTCAAAGTGACATTTTATTAGATAAAAATTTCAGAGTTTGTCGCTATTTCATATGATGATCACATATGATGTGGGAGCACTGCTGAGGGGGTCCCCCTAACTGCAGCGTTGCTCGGGCTGTCCTCCCTCCTGGCCTCTCCCGCTCCTCTGCGCTGCTTCGCGGCTGCAGCTTCGCCTGGCGCTGCTCATCCTGCTCATCCTGCCCTGGCACTTCACATTCTGGCTTGGCCAGATCTTCAGAACTTACCAGGGAGGTGCAGAAAGTAACGCATCACGTTTACTTCACTGTGGAGAGGAGCTGGTGGTGACTTACTTAGAATTCATAATTATTTAGGAGAAAAAGTTTTATTTCCCATCCATGTCTCTCCAGAGAATGCAACAATTTCCACTTTCACCTTGAAATTAGCTTTGTCAAGTCAGTCATATTGAGCTTGATTGTAGCACAGCAGACCTTAGACCAGTATCTAGCCTCAACAGAAAAAATATTTTAATTTGATATTGTTTATTTCAGCTAAAATAAAATGGTCTGAAACTATGATTTTTTTAATAGCTTTGGGGCATCTAAAATGTCTGCTCCAGAATATGAAAAAGTCCTGCTAACAGACATAGTTAAGAACATAAATGCGAGTTCCAAACATAAAAATTATTAATAATTACATAGACTGCTTTTTGTGTTTATTCTTGACATGTCTCAGTTTGTTGCTGTGGATGAAAGCCAATTGGGATGAGATTTGCTTAGGGTGGAAGATCTATTGGGATCATGTTCAAATAGTTGGATAAGTACCCAGAATAAGTACTCATGGCCTTTTACCAAAAGTAGATTCTGGACTCTTATTAAATTTCAGCCATGACCAAGCAATATGCAAAACTGGGGAACATCTGTGTTTGTTTGTTCTTGACAATCTTGAGAGTAGCTGCAATGGTTAGGGAGGAAAAGCTTCTCAAATTGTGAGTCTAATTTACTCTGACTCTAGAGAATTTTGCTTCCCATTTGCCATAAATTAATTTATAGTGACACGCCTTGCAGATGGTCTACCAGCAACTAACATTTAGTGCAGCTGTCCATATATCAGCCGTACACGTTCTAGAATATAATAACCAGTTGTATTTGCTGGACACTCAACTAATGGAAACACTGGATTGATTTATTGATGTATAATTTTATGCAAAGAGAAGTTTTATGAAAGAACGAGATCAATTCCACTGCACTCAAGCTCTCTTTTCTCAGGTTCAGCGCCAGCCGCAGGTGCGTGCTGTTGTTTGCCCACATTTAATGGGTTAATACTGTGTCTTTAACTTCTAACTTGGTTCACATACCACCAACAGACTTGGATGAAACTGAGATCATATCTCAGATCTGATGGAACTGAACAGATCATCTCAGCAAACTGAGATTTCAACAAACATAATGGGATCAGAGCTGCAAAGTGAAGAGGGAACAGAACTTGCCACATTAAGGAGGGATCCTTCACGTGCCTTGAAATGAGGTATTCGCTCTTTCTGTCTCTCCTTCCAGGGAGGCCCTGCTTAATAACCAGAAGAGAAAGGTTATACTCTGAAAATTGGGAAGAAATCTCAGAGAGGGCAAAAAGGAACAAATTCAATCTCAGTTGCTATTGCATATTCCATCTCTTCTGGTGGGAAACAGGGAGACGCTGACACCATTAGGTCATCAAGCAGACTCATTTATTTGTTACAACGTACCATATTTTATACATTCGTTAATGAGCCTCATACATATTACAAAAGCTGAGCTCCTGATAGGTGCACTATTTCTTGCTGAGCGGGACTTTGTGGTCAGGCTTCTCCCCCATACTTGTGGTTCCTAGCCGGTTCTGTTTATTCTTTCTATTCCTTTTCTTATCTCAAGGACTACGTGTCCTTGTACTAAACCCTCTGTGCTAACTCCATGGTGCTGTGTCCCTTCTCACGTAACCAGTCCTGCACAAGTTCCTCTACATCTTCTGACTTCAGTGAGCTTCTAGAGGCACTCTCCACTAATTTTTCATTGCTCATCCTTTAGAGCCAAAGTGATCTCTCAGCACCATTGGAATAATTGGGAAGGGACTAGATGTCGTGACTCCTACACTAGCTCCTCAAACCCGTGTTGAGCTCCCTTCCAAATGCACTTTGGAGATTCGCCACCTACAAAAGTTACTTCAGCACCAAAGGAGAGCTGTTTCTCACCAATATGCATAGGCTCATTTATCATCAGATTGTGTTATATGTAGAAATGTCTTTCATTATTCATACTGCTGGAACAAAGGCTGGTAGAACATCTTGTCACTTTTCATTCTCTTTCAGCATCATCAGGAATCATCTTTTCTGGGTTGGCTGCTTTGTGGATGAAGGGAGGATGAACTTTTTGATACAGAGTTACTGCTGAACCCACTGTGAGAAACTGAATTAAAATTGAAAACGTCTCGAGTGTTTTCTGTGTTCAGTTAAATTGCCCAGTTGACTCCACACTTATGCAACTGATTGATGCTCTTTGACAGGACTGATTGGCCTTACTTGCCTCCTCATATAACACTTTGCTGGTTAGTCTCTTCCATCCCTAAGGTAAAAAGCTGCTATATAAACAGGATCACAGGGGTGACTGGTGACAGGACAAGATGGAACAGTTACAAAGTGCATACAGGACATTTTGTTTAAACATATGTGAACATTTTTTACCATGCAGGAGGTTGAACCCTGGAACAAGTTGCCCAGGGTGGTTGTGTAGGACCCGTCCTTGGGGGTAATCAAAACGCAGCTGGACACAATCGTGTGCAAGCTGTTCTAGCTGACACAGCTTGAGCAGAGGGCATTGGACCAATGATATCCTCAAATGTTCTGTAATTCCGTTAACATACATCAGAGCATAAACATATATATCTATATATGGGAGTGAGCCTTGTATATTCCATATTTAACACTGTAAAAAGTGTTTAACCTCAAAATAACCACGTATACATAAGAAATCAATATTAGTGTGCAACTGTAGAGTAGATGGGAGTGCCTTTAAAAGATTAACCGGGAAGATCTGTGTGAACTGTATGCCTAAATTTGGGCTCCAAGTCCAAACAATATGTCTGAAGCTTTGTATGCACTTTTAACTCAAAGTGACCGAAATTTTGTAGGACCATCTGCTTTATGTGTCTTGAACACTTTC
Organism: Crypturellus undulatus; assembly: GCA_013389825.1. Taxonomy (NCBI): domain Eukaryota; kingdom Metazoa; phylum Chordata; class Aves; order Tinamiformes; family Tinamidae; genus Crypturellus; species Crypturellus undulatus. The sequence continues at coordinate 198,799 of VWPW01020729.1, forward strand.
TTCCATCTCTTCTTGCAAGTTTCTCCTAGAGAAAAATATATTGTCTTCCACTTTTAGAGATGTGTTTTGTTGTTGTTTGTTTGTTTTGTTTTCTGTTCAATTCTGACTGTTTTCCAGTGATTCACGTTTTATTTACCTAACCTGTTTGATGGAACACATTCCTTCAGCACGCAGCAGAAGTGAATAGCTGAGAACTGAAATCAATGAATGACACTTTAGGGTAAGTGTAGAAGCATAATCTATTATTTTCGTCTTAGCATTTTCCAAAACTGCCCCTGTGGGATATTTCTAGAAATCAGTATATCAACTTTGGTTTAAACTCATTAGCTGGATGTGTTTATTAAAATGAGCACTGTTCCATCTTCCTTTTTCTCCATAAAGATATCACAGTTGATTTAGTTTTGTCTTTAAGCTCAAACATTTCTACTGAAATCTTAAGCTTCTCAGGTACAGGATCAACATGAAATTTGTGTTTTAATGTTGAACGAGACTGGTGTATAGATCAATTGACCCTACTTCTCATTTTTTTAATCAATCAAGGTTTTGCAGGCTTAGAGGTTTAGATGTATGGACATACCTTTTCTCTAAGCAAATTGGAAACACTGTTATAGGCAGTTATATATTTTCTGTTATAAAGACTTTACTTGAGATTGCTGCTGCTACTGAGCTGTGCTGTGCACTTATTCAAAGTGCTGCGGATGATAAGCTGTACTTTGGGGCGCCTGACGACTTAGAGTTTTGTTGTTGTTGTTACTTTGAGGACAAGGGTACATTTCTGACACATAACTGAGTTTGAAAGAGTGAGGACCAAAGAACTCTGCTTATAGCCTCAGAGCAGTAAATGTTACTTCTGCATTGTAATACATGGTAGTGAAATAGGTGCTCCATTCATATCCAGCTCTCCTCAAAAGTTTGTAAGCTTTGTCCATGTGAAAAGGCGCAGATATAAATTTATCAGCTTAATTAGAATTTTGTGATTCTGCAAACATTCAGTCTGTATTTCCAAGATATTCCATCTGAGGATAGCACCAGAGTTTGTAAAGATCATGTAAGATTTTTGTGCCCACATAACAAGTTGTTGTTGTTGTTAAGATATTCTGTGTTTGGACTTGACTGACTTGACTGAATAATTAAAAGGGAGGGAATTTATCTGCAGTGATCACTTGCAGAAAAAAAATCCTACTCATACTTTGTCTTTTTATGACTGAGTGTTATGCAAGTAGTCTGCTTATCAACAAAATCCTCTAAGATGTTCCCAGCAAGTTTGCAGAATGTTTCTAAATTTCAATTTGATTCTCTTTGTTTAAAACCACTGGAGGATTTTTGCAATATTTTATTTGTAACAAGAGACTTGTATTGCATTCAGATGGTGATAAACTTCCTTTGCAAAGCTATCAAGACAGCTAAGGTTGTATTATCTGAGTGGTTTTAGCTCCCATCCTAAACATTTTCAGGAGCTCCCACAAAAAAAAAGTCTCGCTAAGTTCTGGAGCATTGTAGGGAGCTTTTACTCTTGAGACTTGCCCCTTTCCAAAGCTGATCGGCAGCATGCGCATCTCCAAGCAGTGATGAGCCCAGACAGGGGAGCCTTTCAGAACAGCACCTCTGCCCAGTAAGAGTGGCACATGCTCAAGAGCAGTAATTTAATTCATAAGGCAAGCAACTGGGAGTAGAAATGAGGGAACAGGAAATATGAAGTCCAAGGCAACTGGACCTCTGCTGCAGCCTTCCCCTGCTCTCTATCCTCACTAGAAAAGCACTGGCTTTTACTATACTGGCATTGCTAGGGTTGTGTTCTCTCTGACAAAGATACATTCAGGTGAGTGTAGGAGGTAGAGAGCACACTCTAATAATTCACTGATCCGTCCCGAATGGCCCACAAATTAGGGTAAAAGTTCTTGTTTCCGTAGGTCAGTGTTGTGCATGTGGTCTGTAAGCTGACTAGAGGCACCTTGACAGGGAAAGGGCTGGGGTTAAGCTTAGTGTTGGAGGAGGTGAGAGTGAGTAAGATAATTCCTTCCTGAATCCAGTAAATCCTGCCCAGTAGTAAAACCATGATTTCCATGCACCAGTATCATATGGAGAGTTTGGGTGGGGTGCAAGTCCCTCTGCTTAGAAAAAGTAGAGTTGCAGGTAGGTGGCAGCTCTGGAAAGTGAGCGCAAAGGATATGATTTGTTTCTGAATCCTCCAGGGCTCTGAAAGGAGGTTGAGATTTGATGGCTCCAGGTGACTGGTAATGTGCTGGGTCAGGTTCACTGATAGACTTAAGCCTAAACTTAGGGTTGCACAAGGCTGTGGTGAAGAAGGTAGTTTATTGCAGGACAGAGGGGACAGGTATTAAGATGGGCTGGTATTTCCAGAGAATGGTGTTGTATTTGTTCTGGTAATTGCTACTCAAATTAATCCTGTCATGGGAAGAGATGGGTTTAGAAAGAAGGGGCCAGCACACCAGCATCTTACATGGACCTCCCCTGGAGTGGCGTGGCTGGAAATGTCACTCCTTGCTCTAACTTTGTGGAACACTTCAGGATGTGGCAATGAACTTGTCAACTCCTCCTTCCTCCCCATCTAGTTCCTTCCTTAGCACTGGTGATGCCAGGTGATTGAGAAACCTTTGATACAACTTCTGTGAAATAGCTGGGTCCTACAGAGAACTGGTTTGGCCCAGCACAGCAGTACATTTACCACAGATTATTTCAGTGTGCAGGAACCTGTATACTGCTGACATACGGAGAGGGTAGTTTCACTTGTTCTGTTCATGATCTGTTAATCCTGAGTTATATGTTTGGATCTAGTCATCTTGCAGAGAAAATGACCTAGGAGTATGCAAACATGCCCAGGTCAAATTCAATAGCTGTTTTATTATGTAACTGGCCACGTGTTCAAGGATGGCTGCTAGAAATGTTTCTAGACCAACAGCTCCATCAGATGCATTGTATAAAGCAGATGTCTCTGTCAAATAAATTCTACTTTAGTACAACTGAAAAGAAAATTTTTACGTGTGTATGGGTTTGGGGGAGATGCAAGAAAAGTCTTAAGCAGCTGTGGAAATGTGTGATGTTAGATTAATGAGATAAATTACGGTTTTTACTCGATTTAAAATGCTAAGGGACTTGGAAATGTGAAGAAAAAGTATTTTGCCTCTTATAATGATGTGCTGCAACTTACTCCCTGGCAGAAAAACAAGTACCTGTAAAGCACTTTTGAGTAGATGCTGACTGCGAGGGGCACTTGGGGGCTCATTCCTCCTCAGCACTTGCTTTCTTGACTTTAGTAGGTAATTAAGTTGCAGTGGTCCTGAGCTATGCACAGGGGACTCGAAACCCAAAATCCAACCGTGTGCGCCCTCCTGTTTCCTGACTAAACCCATAACACGCAGTGGACTGAATGCACGACCTGATCACTGAGTCAGCTCACTCTTCTGCAGAAATTAATAACGAAGGCCCACTGAAATAAAGAAAGGAGTGTGAAGGAGTAATCCATTAAAACAGCTAAACTGACAAACTGCCTATTGGGGAATCACCTCGTGTGAGCAATTGTGCTAAGTACAAAGTAAATCCGATGTGCTGCATGTACTTGTGCTTGCTAAGTTTCTCCGACGTGCTCCCTCTGCTGCCCTGTTGATAGAAAGTGACACAGGGACATGGTTTCCAATAGCCCATCGTTCTGAAATCTGGGGGCCCAAATCATTTGGAAGTGGAAACACACCTGTGATTTGCTCACTGGCCAAGGAAGTTTGTAAATCGCCACATCAATGCATATGCCTATGTGCCAGGCCTTATATTTGTCAGTTGTTAGGCTGTTTATTTCTGTAGTTATACGGCTCACAGCTAAGAGCTTTCCCCATGCTAGGGTGAAAAGCTAAACAAGGAGGATATTTTGCAAGCTAAGGAATTGACTGAATACTATCTGCAACACTCTGGAGAAATCTGCAGCAAGCAAATTTACTTTTTCACAAAATTGTCATCAGCCCTTCCCCCTTCTCTGCAGAGCAAACATCCCTTCTCCGATCAGCTCCTGATTCACATCGTGTTTCCACCTAGAGCTAAACAACTTTCTCCTTGCCCCCTGGGCTTAAAATCCTCCCTGCCTTTTGCAGCTCATCTCCTGCCAACCCTCCTGAGCCCCTGACCCTGCTCTTGCCGGCGGAGCTGGTCCAGACAGCAAAAAAGGGTGTAAAATACAAAATGCAGCTCATTCTCCACTGCAGTTTCTTCAGCTGCTTTGGCAGCAGCGTGATGGTGCTCTCTGGCAGCTGGCACAGTTCACCACACTGCAGTCCTGCAAGGCAAATCGGGGCCGAGGCTCTTCAGCTGTTCTTGAAAACTTAGGGATGACCTTCCCAGAGGAGGAGTTCAGCTGTTGCCGTGGGACTCTGCACCAATGCTTCTAAAAGATCATGAACTTGGTGATTTTTAGCAACAAAATCTACTCATTGTGAAATCTTTTGTCAATGGAGGAGACTGGAAATTTTGTAGAGCAGTATGTATCTCTTTGCAGGCACACATATCATGCAGCTTTCCTATTCATGAAACCACAAATCTGCAGGTGTCCATTCCTGTGCAAACAGTAGAACTTTCTCTCATATATAGCTCAATTCAGGCCACTTCTTAATTGCAGAATATTGACAGGCTGAAAACATTTCACACAGTTCTTGGCCAAAGTCAGTTCGATGAAACTCGATTATAGTTCTGTGCAAAGAAAATCAGACTCCAGTGACTGTGGAGGCGTCACTGACATATTAGCAATATTTTCTAAGTTCCAAGGCCATTTAGGCACCATATATCTCACTGATTTTGAACAGCAAACAGGAACTTGGAACTGGATATTGCTCTACCACAAATAGCAGTAAGGTTCTTGACTGTAGAGTAATGAAACTGGGCAGGTTCATTTACTGAAGCAGAAGCCTGTGGTATAGCTCCTGCCTTGGAGGCAAGGCCTCTGCTTTTCCACCAGCTGGGTGAAAAACTGTGGGGTCCAACACCAAGAACAGGAGGGAAGGAGCTGTTGGTATCCACTGGCTGTGCTCAGTTGCCTTGGCGTGTGTGCTTATGTGAAATGGCTGCGTGTGTTCATTCAGTGTGAACGTATCCTGTGTGGTAAGAGGCCCTGCTGTTTGCCTGTAGCATCCGGAGGTTTCAGTGATACCTCGGATCAGTGATACACCTAGTTGGATTCTTGAGTACCCTGCTGTCCATGGAGTTTGCTGCCCGCTGCGTGGCAAGCCGCTGGTCAGCAGCAGGTCGCGCTGCCAGGGAAGAGCAGTGCACGTGTGTCAGGGGGTACGTGCCCACAGGGACCTTTCACAGAAGGTTTCGTCCGAGCCCTGTCTGGTTACTTCGCACCAATGGGAAACAAATGCTCATCCGGCTTGTGGTTCAGCTCTTGTTTCCTGGGATTCGGGGCGTTAAATTCATCCCTACTCTAGTTCTGGAGAAGTCGGAGGAGGTTCGTCTGGGGATGATTAGGAGCAGTATTTGAACTCCAGAGCCAGAATTAGAGCAGCTTGCTTTCCAAGAGGCTGAGCTGGTGCTGAGGCTCATCCTCTGCGTGTCAGAACAGAGCCGTTGGGGCAGCTTTGTCAGATCGTGCAGGGAGGGAAGGGAGCAGGTCCCAAGGGTCTGGGAAAACCTTCCTGGGTTTTCCAACAAGGGGTCTGCTTTTGTGGTGCATGTGTTTGGTCTAGTAGGAGCTGACCAAACTGCAGGCACCTACTTGCTTTCTGTCAGTCATCCTTTGGCTTGTCAGGATCACAGCCTGTGCTGGACTTGGACCTGTGTCTTTACCCTGAGGAGCTTTTATGTCATGACTACAGGAAAGGTCACATCCTGACTCTACCAATAACTTCTACCCTTTACAGGAGGGGCTGGCAGATCTTTGCTAATGTCTGCAGATCAGACACTAGCATCCTTCTTGGGGAAATGTCTGTCTGGGGTTTCATTTCATTTTACTAAGAGTCTTTCCCTTTTTTTTTAACTGCAGAACAATGAAATTTGCATATGTTAAATGCTAATCTGAGTTTAGCTTTCCATTGCATCCTAACTTAAGCACACATTTGGCACAATGGTAGTTGCTGATACCAGGAACACTGGGCAGAGACCCGGTCGTGTGTCAGACCTCCCTGCTTGGATGGCTGGGAAGGGGAGCTGCAGCTCCGCACAAGAAGAGGTTTAGCCCTCCCTTACTTCTTGTGTGTCCCCACAAGAGATGGGCATACACCAGTTCTTAATAAATGTGTTTTCCCTCTTAGTTTATATTAAGATCTATAAAATGAATCACAACACAGTCCTAGTGCTTGTATTATACGCCTACTCCATACGCCTACAGCTATCTCACAACAAGTCAGCTCACAAATTATACTTCTCCCTGCTACTTTGTCACACTGATACTGGTATTAGAATGGTAACTTATTAGAAGACAGTTCTTTCCGATCCCATAACAGCAACAACGCTAATAAGAGAAGTGCGTGACGTCTGACTGAATGTCACTCATTTTAGGGAGGCCAGGAATAGACTAAGGGTCAGGAAGACAATAATTCCCGTGATAAAGTAAGCTATGAAAGATTTTCTTTCTGTTAAAGGATTGGGCTTGTGATAGGGACTGTTAAATTGTGCAGTTCTTCTGTGTATGTTTTGTTACTCCTCTTGATGTTTCCCAAAGACCTAACATTTGGGTGGAAAATACATGTGTTCCAGTATGGATGTCTTCCTACGGGGTAAGGGAAAACAGACATACTGTATCATCAAAAATAGCATTGCCTGACAGCCTCTAAAAGTATACATCACACATTGCTAGTTATTTTAAATAGCTGGCTGAAAGAAGAAAACCTTTCCTACATATTTCAATTATAAAATAATGACACATTAACACTTTACATAAAAGAAACAGCTCCTCATCAGGAGGAAGGTAGAATGAAGATGCTAAGCATTTCTTAGCCATTTTGAATGATGGAATGGAAAGATACCATTAGCCAACTCAGATCCTCTGAGGATACATGCTCAGGAAATGCCCAGAGAGAAATTAAATGAATCAATAAACGAGATACTCACTCTATCACCTAGAGAGTGCTGCTGAGTTATTATAACAGCTCAAAGCTTCCCTTAATGACCCACGATCAGACCATAACACTGAGCAAAAATCATTGCTGAATGGGAAAGAAGACCATACAGTTCATCGAATGCAATTCTGTGCCCTCCTGTCATCCATGTGTATCTTCATTTGCTTCAGGAGAATCTTTTAACATTTTTATTGGAACAAATTGAGAGAAGCATGAGGGCCTTTGATTTTTCTGTCATCACTCTTGTTTGCATTTTGTAGCTGGTAAGAAGTGCAGGGTCCACAGGTACTCCAAGTGGCAAGATGAGGATAGGGATTAGGATATCTGGTTAGGATTGCCTTTCCTTACTCTATTCACTCTCCAGAGCAGCTGGTCAATTCTTTTAAGTGCATAGTATGAAGGAATTGCCACGTTATTGGCAAGGCTTTTGCCATTCTGAGAGACCTTCAACAAAAGGTGAAAAGATGGTCCCTCGTCAACCCCTCAGCGTACCTTCCCAGACAGTTCTGCTCTATATATCCCTTAAACCTTCAGAACACAGTTCTTCCCTTAGCATAAAAATAATGAGCAAATCTTCATGCATAGCAGCTTTGTGGTTGCAAGGAATAGTAAGACGTTTTCTGTTTGCTTGCTTTTGTAATCACTGATTCCACGGACCTGCAATAGGGTTTTACTCCACAGTATGCAGAAGCGAAAAGAGCCATGAAGAGCCACATAGCTCTATCTGAGAATACTAGAATACATGGGATGTGCCCTCGTCATGCCAGGAGTTGTTGGCAGACTGGCTGCAGCCAGATGGGTTAAAAATAATGTACTCAGTAACTTAACCCAAATTGTGAATGTGCTCAACTAATGAAAGTGCTCTGTATTTCCTAGAGAATGGGTAAGAAGAAACGTACACTTTAAAAAATAAAGTTCCAGAGTAAATGAAACTTTGTACTATTACAGCATTAAGGAAAGCATTGTGGTTTGGGAGAAACTATTTTCCCTGTGTTTCTATGTCTCCAGTTCTGTCTCACTCTTGAAAGTCATCCCATCTCCAACAGCAGCAGGATCTTGGTTTTGCCTTTTGTTATTATCCAGAGAGCATACGGCAGAGTTTACTGGCAGCACATAAAGGTTTAAGTGAGCTGAAAAACAGAATAACCTGGTCATGCTCTACTGCTGTTTCTCATCTCTAGATGTGTTCTCTGGACAGCATCAGGAAATGTTGGGTTTGTCTTCCAGCAGTGATGTGAAAGGCTTATTGCCGATACCGTAAGTTTGCTTTCCATTTGGAGAACTGTGTGATGAATTTACAGGAAGCTCAAGACAGTGTTGTCCAAAAAGACAACAGGAATAAACTATTCTTTATAGTCATATGGGAATACCGCCCATATGTATGGATGTATGGGAATCATCCACCACCGAATAGAAGTTACTGTATTTCAGAATACCTATTGCCCTTTGGAAGTAAAGACATAAAGATTTGGAAAACTTTTTTTTTTCCATTTTTCTGGAGTGGAGTGTACACAGAGGTAATTATCCTGATACAGCTATCACTCTGCCACTCAGTTTCACCTGGTAGACATGAATTATAGAATAATAACATGCAATAAGCAGAGAGATGCAATCCACTCAATCAGGTCACCTCCTTGGGGAAGACCCTTTTGGAATGTAAGCTGAGCCAGGCAGAACTGGCAGGCCAATCCTTGGCTTTACATGAGAAGACAGCAGGCATGTTAGGTTCATTGGCTCTGAGCTATACGTTCAGTCTTCCTACCACTTCATGGGTGGAAGGGTTTCCTGTTTAGATTCCTATAGCTCTGACAGTGGGAAATGTTTTCTATACTCTAGTGTGAAAGAACAGATAGATATTTATGCATAGCTAGAGGATACCTTTAGGTAGTGCCCAAAAGAGTAAAAGTAAGGACATTTCAGAGTCTGCTTATGATGTGTATTCCCATCCCTATGTGCAGATATGTCTGTCTAACACCTGTCCATTTTGACAGCTGACTATGGACCATAGGGCAGAATCTTAGCTTTCTTCTTTGCAGTCATGTGGAGGTTATATTATATTAGTGTTTGGCTGAATTTTGAGTAGTTTTGTTTTGTTTTGTTTTGTCCAGACTCCTTGTTAGAACCTAATTATCTTTTTTTACTTGCAGATGAGGCGTTATCTGTATGTGGGAGGAAAAACTCAACAAACGCAATATTATCTGAGGAACTGACAGACTGTGGAGACAGAAGTGTGGACAGATGTGGAGCTCCTGAATTGTAATTGTGGGTTTGGTGATTCCTCAGAGGTACATTGGTTCAGTTTTCCTTATTTTGATACCCTTGTTTGTAGAGTTGCAAGGTTTGAAGTGTTAATGGATGTAAATTGTTTTAGAAATGGAAAAAGTTGTCCAAATGCTGCTGATATCATTGTTACAGTGGCAGCTTCAGACTAAAGGGAGTAAACTCTTCCTTTGCTGTTCTATAGCCAGTAGATAAAATTAAATGCAGACCCAACACCTTCCCAAGGCTGGAGTTAGGGGTCAGTCATCCTCTACCCACAAGTTTCCACAGCATTTTTTTGTTGTCATGCTTCTAAGGGGAAGAACGTCATGAGGCAGAGTACTTCGATAGGCTTCTGAAAATAGATGTGTGCAGGTGGCAGCATATTTGGTTGTGAACTGTTTGTGAATAATGAATTACACCTCCCCTTAATATTGAGCTTGTGCAGCGTCAGCAGGGGAAAAAAAGAAAAGAGGGAGAGAGAGGATACCTCCTAATAATTTTGCAATTCTCCAAAGAGTGCCTTTGGCAAGATACCAACAGGAGTTAATAAACATTAATAAAACTGGAAAGAAACAGTGCAAAGGGTTTGCTCTGGAGGTGGTGGGTACTTGCCTGTCACCACGAGTGATGTGTGCTCCCCATGGCTGCGGCGGCCCGGGGCGCAGAGCCCAGTGGGGCCGGGAGCTCAGGGAGGTGGCCCTGCCAGGGACATGGACGTCTCACCTTTCCAGTGCGCCGTGTGCGGCTGATGGAGAGTGCCTGGTGTTAGCAGAGCAGCGGGAGCAGGGCTGGGGGGACGCTCAGAAGGAGAGTCTGGGAACGTGGCGGGTGGTGGTGATCAACCACCAGCACTCCGCCCTCTTGAGAGGAGGCGCTAATAAGAAAGTGGAAGACAGATGCTCTGGGGAAGAGATCTCCAGCCGAGGTAGGAACGTGCCGCATGCTCAGCTTTCATGCAGTCGAGAGCAGCGCCTGGGAGCTCTCGCAGAAACAGCTCGTGTCCGTTGTTGGTCAAAATCTGCTGTGGGGCGCCTGCTTTCACGGAGGTGGTTGGTGCTGTGGACCCACCACGCTCCTGGTCGGGCAGGCAGCAGGTTCTCACTGGTAGAGAAAACCCGGGATGAATCAAGACCCACAGGGATCCAGGCTTTGGAACGTAGGTAGCAAATGATGTGGCCATGGTACACACCCCGCCTTGTGCCTCGTCTTGTTCTGTCGCGTTTGAGAGGGCTCTTACAGAGACTTCACTGGGACAAGTGTGGCTGCCCATGGAGCCTGGAAGCGCCACCTTCACCAGAAGAAGAAAGGAGGCCCATGGAGTTCAGTCAATAATTAAGACTTCTGAACTGAACTGCAGCAGGAAAATGAACTCGCTAGCTGAAGAGCTGATGGCTGCAATACCTTCATGAGCTTGAAATCCTGTTCACGTTTTCCCTTTTATTTCTTACCAAAGATCTGTATTTGTTTGTGCCTATAGCTAGGGTAGGCCCTTCATTTAATAGCTTCTCTTTGGTAGGAGTTTGGTAGAATCTATGCCCAGAAATGAGAGCTTTTGTTTAGCCCATCAGTGTTCATGAGTGTTTTCAGCATACACAGGTTTTATGGTGGTCATGACCAGATGCTCCCATGGGCTGATGTTAGCGGCCGCGGCAGCTCCTGGCATGGAGCAGCCGCAGGGACAGGAATGGGCTGGGCAGTTGCCTGTAAGTCGGGACTGGGAGGCCCCTGGCAGGCAGAAGATGGAGCCTGGCACCACCGCGGTGCCGTGGGACTAGGGCCCCCTCGGCTGGGCCGAAATAAGGACGTGGAGCCGGGCGAGTGTGGAGGAGGCCCCTGGGGCTGGGCAGGGCCGTGGGCGCCCTCACGGCCTGGGCAGCCGCTGCTCCTTGGTTTGGGAGCTTCCTAAGGCTCTGGGAAGGCTTCGGGATGGAAGCGTGGCTGGAGCGTGGGGTATAGGAAGCAATGGGCTCTGGAGAAGAGAAGGCTGAGAGGGGATCTAATCCGTGTCTACAAGTACCTCAAGGGAGGCAGTGAGGAGGATGGGGCTGGCCTCTTCAGTGGTGGCCACTGATAGAACTAGAGGCAATGGCCACAAACTGAAGCACCAAAAGTTCCACAGGAACTTAAGGAAAAATTTCCTGACAGCCAGGGTGCCAGAGCACTGGAACAGGCTGCCCAGAGAGGTTGTGGAGTCTCCTTCTCTGGAGATCTTCCAGACCCGCTTGGATGCAGCCCTGTGCCACGTGCTCTGGGTGGCCCTGCGTGTGCAGGGGTTGCACTAGATGATCCTTAGATGTCCCTGCCAACCTTAGGCATTCTGTGATTCTGTGATTTTCTGTTGACTTATAGCTGATGATGATCCTTGACTTATAGCTAATGATGATCTCTGTGGATAACGGATGATGTGGGCTCCCCTGCAGGAAACATGTGCAAATCTTTTGACAGGAACTGCTGGCTCCAGTGATTCACCAGCGATGGAGTAGCCTTTGCCGTGGGCCATGAACACTGGGAAGGCCAGGAAGGAGCCAGTGAATAGGATGAGCTGTATTCAGAATGCTTTAAGCTGTTGTTTTTAGAGAAGAATCTTCGAGGGGAACACCTCTTTCTGGAGGTAAGCCAATTTGCTGCTCATGCACAGGAAGGTAATTATTTCCCTAATCGACTTCAGCAGTACAGCAGATGCGTAATGAAAGATTGTTAATAAAATGATAAAATATGTCATTAACGATAATGCTGATAGTCCTGAATATTTTTGGGGAAGGAAAATTAACTCAAACCCAAAGTTACTGAGACAGAGTTGGAAAAGAAGAATTAGTAGTTATGGGGAGGAAAGAAATAGAAGAAAAAAAACAGAAGTCAAGAAGAACTGCCTGAGGCAAGATTCATCAAAAGAGGCAGGACACATACGGAGAAGATAAAAAAGCGCCTAAAAAGGATAAACTAATGAATTTCTGATTCTTCCATAGGCTTCCTGTATGAAGCAACAGCACTATTTTAAGGCATTCATTTTACTAATGAATTTAAACCTCAACTAACATTTTTGATCTAAGCAAGGTGTTATACATAAATTGCTTTTTGCAAATATCCTCTTTGTAGGTGTCATTTTAGGTACGTCCAGGTGGACTCTTCGAAATATTTTCTTAACTTGCAAAAAGAGGAAAAAAAAAAAAAAGGCACAGTGGGAGATAACCCTTTCTCATTAAAACTTAGCTATAAATCACAGTGCCCTTGAAGTTCCTCTCGTTACCTTCGGCCTCCATCTCCAACAGCTGTGCAGAAAACTCTGAGCTCAGCAGCGTCAGCCACAGTACAAAGGAAAGCCTTCCTGCAGGAAATCTAAGGATTCCTCTCTCCTTTTATTTATAACACAAAATGACTGAAAAATTGTAACATCAGAGACCTCATTTTTGGAAGCCCTGCTATAGGCTGAAAACACACACGGCAGTCTAAGACTCTCATCACCTGTTATGGCTCTTTCTCCCCCTACCTTCACCCCCGTCTTTTTTTATCTTTTTTTGTTTCACTTCTACATGAACTAACGGCAGGTAGAAAAAAAAATCGGTGCTTTGGGGAAAACCTTCAGCAGCAGCATGTAAGAACTTTTGTGCTGAATCAGACCAACGGTTCATCTTGTTCTGGCACCTCACCCAGGCAAATGCCTCCACGGAATCAGTGGGTAGGTGATTGATAAAAAATAGCTTGTGCGTGGACAAAATTTCCTCCTAGCACCTGTCAGATATTGGATGGAACCTCCTGAGCTGCAGGAACTCCTGCACTCCTTCTGAACACCTTCATTTTTAAATAGCTACTGATTCTGGAAGATGTGGTTATAAATATTGTGCTTTCTCAGACCGTAGCCTCATCATGTGATTAACGGGGAGCGATCCCCATCAGGTTGTGCAGAGCACTCTTGAAATCTGTCAGAGCAAGGATCCCCTTGTAAGGGTGACCTTATACAAGCCTCACAAAGCCTATTTTTATTTTTCTCCTGAAAACCTGTCAGTCATTCGGATTTAAAAACATTTCTCCTGTTGCTAGGAGCAAAACAACAGGAGAGAAGCCGTCAGCGTTCTGCTTCCTGAGTTACTAGTTTAACACGTGACACATTTCATGCATCTTCTTGGGTAAACACACATTTAGTGCATATTTTTCCCTTCTCAGAAGGTCCACCCCCTGCCACTGTGCTGGACCTTCAAGTCCTTTTCTTAGGCCACCAGCCACAAGAGCTGGCAGGGTGGCTCAGGCATCTCTGGGCACATGTGATATCCTCCTCACCGTGTCCCCGCTATAGCTGTCCCTATCCAAATGCAGAAAGTGTGGTGCACATCTGTATTGTAGGCAGCTCTTTTGTGCTCTTTCCTGAAAATCTGGCGCTCGTCCCAGTCCTTTAACAAGGTGGAAGCTCCGATCGCTCGAGGCGGCTGGCGTGTTCCCTGGGTAGCGGCACACGCAGGCTGCACAGCTCATCCTCCTCGTGAACGAGGGGGCTGCGTGGCGGTGCGCGCTCCTCTGTGCGGGAGAGCAGCTCGGAGGGCTCCGCTGTTCTTGGCAGTTCAGCATAGCGGGCGCTGGGCGAGGAGGAGCCCTTGAAAGCTATAGATCTTCTTTGGCTTCTGCCACTGATTTGCTACCTAAGAAATGCTTTCAACATTCCCTCTCCTTTGGAAAAGGACTGGCTGTTTGTTTTATTCCTATGAAGCCCCCACCCAGAGAGGGCTTCATTTGCTGCTGAGATCCCTGTGTGTCACTTGCAATACTTGTACTTGGCAGTTATCTTACTGATTTATGCTTTGCAGGAGGGGAGTTGGTATCAGGCTAGCTTTCATGACAGCAAACATTTAACTTGAAGTTTAGTAGAACTAAATCCTGGTATTAAGAAAGGAGAGAAAAATCCACTCTCCATCAGTCCTGTATTTCTCAAAGCGTTCCTGCTAGTCCCCTTATGGCTATATCCATGCCTGTGAGCTCCTCAACCTTGTTAAGAGCTGCCCGTTTCGCAGCTTATTCTCTGGAAATCTGTCCTCTCCGACCTGTTCCAGGTGGCCTCTTCAGCAGCCTCTTCAAAGTGAGGGATAAAGAGTAGAAGCTGCCCTGCATAACAGCAACATTGCAGATGAACATACCAGTAATGCTGCACAATGCGAAAACTGAAGCAGGCCGAGTGCTTCTGGGTCAGCTACGGGAAGAAGTGACACGGGTGTCACTGTGACTAGCGTGTGAATGCACACAGCCAGGCATCAACGGATCTAATTCTGATTCTCTGGGTGCTTTGCAGGGGTAGCTGATAAAGTTGTGTCCTTCTCTAAACTTTCCTGGCGCGCAGGGTATTCCTAAGGCTTTCCAGTTTTGCCCACACTAGAAAGAAAATAGGCCAGAATGTTTTTCTATCCATTTCCTTTCCGGAATACCGCCTTTGTGGTCCCTATTAACTCACACCACACATCAGAACTGGTTTCCCACTTGTTTCTAAGGGTGAGAAAGAGGCAGCCATGGTCTCCATAATCACTATTGCTGCAAACAAGACATTACTCGATAGCACGACTGCAAGAGATTGGGCTAGATTTTGGCCTGATGGAGCTGTGCGTGCAGTTTAAAATGAAAAGTAACAAAAGTATTAAAGAATCGTACCAATAATGTTGGAATTCACCAGCTACATTAAAATGTCTCCTCTTTATGTTGAACACTGAATAATTAGAAGTGTCATCTTTGCATCAAAAGAGTCTAAACCAAGAGAAAAAAAAATGTTTTTTCTCTGTTATGTGCATGAGAAGAGACATATAATAGTTTTTTGTTGTGATAGTAAAGGACTTTACCTCACATCCCCTATCTTATTATAGAGAATAGAGAACTGTGTCTTTAATGGTGAAGATAACAAGATATTTAAGGGTTCTGAGTGTATTTTTATTAGTAATTTCACATCTGCTGTAGTACCTTCTTATTCATGTTCTCATAAAAATAAACCACAAACTGTAGCGTACAGGGAATACGGGATATTTAATATCTCGTATGATATCAGGGCTGCAGGATTTGCCAGGAACCGTGGAACATTATAGAGAAACATCTCTGACCCTGACAACAGAGGCTTTTTATTACTGAAACATTGAGATAGTCTCCTGCTGTGTGTGAATCTTCAGCACAAAAGGAGCGGGGTGTTTTTAAGCAAACCATTATTTTTAACAAAAGATGTTCTTTCTCTCAGCCAATTTTGTTGAGAAAAAAAAGCAGCAGACACTTACTGTTAAACAAGCTTTAGAGTTTTCCTTTCCAGGGAAAATAGCATGAGGCTGGCATAATCAATTGCTAATGGACAGAGTGATAGAAATGCACACGCTATCGAGTAGCTGAAAATCCAGCAGGAAGCAGCAGGAATGGCAAATGGCAGAGCACATTTCAGCATCAGCATGGCCAAAGTGTTGTCATCTTTACACTTGCTTAGCAAAATGCATTTAAACTGAACCTTTTTTTCTATGTAAAACATCGAATTTCATCTAAAAGCAAGCTATGATGGACCAAATGTTCTCAACTTCTTTTAAGCTGTGACCTTCTTCATCCTATACTTTGCTCTCAGGAAAAATGGCAAAATGGCTTGGGAACTGCCCAGCAAGCTGGTGTTTTTTTCTGTCTATCTCAGAACCACAAGCCCTTATCACTTTCTGTGATTATCTCCCTTTTATCATTTTTTCAAAGGCGGATCTTTTTCTTTGAGTGGTGAAGATGTTTTTGTCTCTCTGCCAGTCTTTCACTCGGCGGCACTTCCCAGGGACGTCAGATAGAGGGTGACGCTGCAGTTAATACAGCCTTGCCCAGTCAATGGCATCAATTTCCATGCTGGTTATGGCTTGTGATGGTCCAGCTCTACAGCAGTCTTGTCCCCTGGGAGCTGCTGAGCGGCAGTCAGTCTCCACGCCATGGCCTGAGTCCCTGCAAGGCAACAGTGACAGGGGCCACAGAGGATGTCACTTAGTGGGGCCCTGTGCCAAAAAACCCTGTCTAGAAATCACAGCACCTGCCCTGGGGTGAGTGGGAAGCTCCTTCTCTGTGGCATTACCCAGCACCTGATCCTAGAGGCACCAGCCGTGCCAGCTTTATGGCCGTATTGTGCCACAAAGATGTGCTCAGGATAGGTGGATCTCGCCTTGGTGGAAGCCAATATGGTCAAAGCACTGTCAATGAAATGACAGGAGGATTCCAGTAGCTTTTTATCCGCTAGATCCTGCTGTTGAGGAGTGATGAAAAAGCAACGCACCAGATCAAGCTCATGGTGCAACTTTGTTGTAGGAGTTGTAATCCCTCAAACATACCTGCCCCACCAGGGGAAGAAAAAGTCAAAAATCCAAACTAGCAGAGACAAGTCGAGTACTGCCTCAAGTTCTGGATTTCTTTCCCTGCAGAATTACAACCTTTGTTTTGTTTAGCAGTGGAAGTAAAATGGGGGAAAGCATATGAAAATTTTTGAAAAAATACTGTAAATTAGTTTCTTTACCAAGGTATCAAAAGGCATTTAAAAAAAAAAAATTCAATACTGCCTATAGCAATAATAATGAAATAGGTAATAAAAGTTGAAACAGAAAATTGATCAAAATGAAAAAAAATACTTTTTTGTATGAATACTTTAAACTTATGAAAAATCTTTCCCTCACCTTTTTTTGCAATAACCAACATTTGATATCATAGGTATAGGTTTAGGAAAGTTTTGTTTCAAAGAAAATGAGATGCAAGCTCCAATCAGCTGCGAGGTTTTCAACCAGCTCTGCTCGAGACAAGCCTGACGCAAGCTCTGTGTCAGGGGTTTGGGAGGGGGAAGCGCTGTGTTCCCCGCCGCAGAATAATTTGCCTGCTCTTAGCCAAGGTAAAATTGTCATTGTTCCCGCACAGTTCTGAGTGGGCTATTTGTTGCCTTTTAACTACCTCACAGTGAAAACACAGGGCTTTTCTGACAGGGGAAATAAAACCTCAGCCGTGTCCTTTAACAGTGCATGGGCGGCCTGTGGGAATTGAGAGCACATTTGCCACCTCTACCTTACAGAGAAGCTCAGCCCTCCGAAGTCACTGCAACGTTCATGTAGAGGGTGAGTAACGAGGCAGCGCTGAATTTCAAGGTTGTTATCCGCGGCAAGGGTTCAGGCGCTGTCACACATCGCCAGATCGCCTAGCTGATACGTATAACCATTCTGATCCCAAGCTGTAACTGTGGCCCCAGATTTTTTTTTAATCTCTTGTCATTTTTGTTTTCTCTTGCATGTTTAGTTCAAGGCAATGGTGTGCTGGCAAAGGCTCTTGGGAATTGCTGGTTAAAATGCTGCTGCCAAAATGAAGAGTTTTAGAATAATTTCCTGGACTCGGTGGCAATCAGCTCCTGTCTGAGTAGTATCAAAGCTGCCAAGGCACATCTATTGTGACTAACCATGACATATGTTAGGACCTTATACTAACCTAAAAATAGCATCACTGCTGACAAGAAAGAAAAAAAAAAAAAACACCCAAGTTTCTGTGCCGCCTACTCAGGACCACTATTGTATCCGCAGATTCATAACACGATCTTGGGAAAACGTATCTTGGTTTTCTTTGAAGTAGGGATTTCTCAAAAAAAAAAACACAGGAGGAAATGGAGAAATGATAGATCACCATTGATGAGAGCTGAATTTTAGGGCTCTGTATGTGGCTACTGATCCTGGAAACAAGTTAAAAGAAACTGATTTTCAGGAGGTAGTTGATTAGTGCTGTCAGATTATCAGCTTTCCTCCATGTACCTAAGGTTTAAACCAAAGATGTCCCACCTCTCCAGTCACTGTGCAGATCATCTATTTAGTCTCTAAGAGAATTAATCCAAGCTGTTGGCAAGCAACCATGTTAACCATGGTGTTGCCAGCAGGGCAAGGAGGGGATCCTGCCCCTCTGCCCAGCTCTGGTGCGGCCGCACCTGGAGTATTGGGGCAGTTCTGGGCTCCCCAGGGCAAGAGGGATGTGGAGCTTCTAGAGAGGGTCCAGCGGACAGACATGAAGATGATTAAGGGACTGGAGCATCTATTGTATGAGGAAAGAGTAAGTGAGCTGGGGCTGTTCAGCCTGGAGATGGCTGAGAGGAGCTCTGCTCAACATGGTCAAGTACCTGAGGGGAGAATGTAGGGAGGACGGGGCCAGGCTCTTCTCCGTGGTGGCCAGTGACAGCACAAGGGGTAATGGGTGCAAGTTCAAACACAAGAAGTTCCACCTCCCTGTGAGGAAGAACTTCTGTGCTGTGAGGGTGCCCGAGCCCTGGCCCAGGCTGCCCAGAGAGGCTGTGGAGGCTCCTGCTCTGGAGATCTTCAAACCCGCCTGGATGCCACCCTGTGCCCCTGCTCTGGTGTCCCTGCTGGAGCGGGAGGGTGGACCAGATGATCTCTAGAGGTCCCTGCCAGCCTCAACCATTCTGAGATTCTGGGATTCTTAACGAAATATGAATGTTAGGTAGACCTTGCAAAGACAGTAGACCGACATGTCAATTAAATTGCTTTTAAAGCGGTTTAAAAAAGAAAAAAAAATCCTGATGTGTTTTGAAGTTTCTGTCCCCCTTCCCCTTTTACTGCTGGTGATGATTGCTGGGCAAAAGCCTATTAAGCCTTAGTGTGGTTCTGGTCTCAAGCTGCATACCTTTGTGTTACAGGCATCTTAACAGTACAAGTCATCACTTGAACCCCAGAGAAAATATTCTGAAATTAGGACAAGAAGAAGCTTTAGATTCTCAACTTCCACACTCAAGAAATGCACAATCAGTGAGCTAACTATCAAAGGTGTACTCCATAGGTAAGCAAGGCAGTCACTTGCTCAGCAGTTGCCCACACGCTGCTTTGGACATCAGTGCCTGAATGTTTGAGAGCGTGTGTTGGCTTGGAGGGACACACTGCTTTGTCTCTGTAAGCATGGAAAGGTCTTTGCTGAGCTCTTCAGCTACCAGAAAAAAACATTGACAACTTGACAATGTGAGAGCACAGGACAAGCCTGCTCTGGATACCAGTGGAAACGTTCAGAAAAGCTGTTTAAATCTGTGGCCTCTGACATCTTGGCTTGCGTTTGTGCTTCTGCGTCCTGCAGGAGCGCTGTGACAGATTCACTCACAAATGCCAGGTTGTAGCTGTCTCACCGAGACCTGCGTAAAAAGATATGAAACTGCTTATGGTGGTGATAAAGTTCTGATTTTGCTGAAGCTGTGGAAGCGGGAGTTTTAACGATGCATCCTCCTGGACAGCCTGCAGTGCGCACAGCCACGCATGCAAGGTCCGATAATCTTTATTGTCGCAATGAAGAGGGCTGATGGAGCGATGCACATTCCGACCCCTCTCCGTCGTTCGCTGGATTCCAGCGCCTTCGTGGCTCCCATAAGCGAGCAGCCCTGGCATCCCAGGTTGGCGAGCCGTCCCTGAAGAGGAGCACCGCTCTCCCCGCTCTGAGCAAGCCTCGGCCCGCTGGAGATGTTGTGATGCCACCCGCAGGAGGAAGCAGGTACTCCTAGGAGCCCTGTCCCGGTGCTGCCAAGCAGGGGTGCTGAGCAGGGCCAGCAGGAGCTCGCAGCTAATGTCAGCGGGCAGCGGGGCTGCCAAGGCGCGGAGCTGTGTGGGCTGCAGGGTGGGTATCAGTATGGGGCGATGTTCAAGGCCGTTGCTATATCCGTGCCGTGGAGTGGGCAGTGTGATTTGAGTGCCGCAGCCTAAGGTGGAGGACAGAAATCCCATTTTCAGCGTTCATCCTGAATCAGTCAAGCAGGGGTCTGGGTTGGATCCTTCTCCTTCCTCACAGCTTCCTCCGGAGCAATTTGCAATCACACATGGTCCTCTCCTGGATGCCCGATGAGCAGATTTCAATGCTTGCTTCTCTTTGAGCTTCAACTGCTCTTAGTAAACTCAAGGATTTGCAACATTCAAGTAAAACTAAGGGAAACCTTGGCTTTCTGGAGAACTGGATTAGTTCTGTAGTTGGGATATAAGGCACAAGGTGCTCTAAATGAGAAAGAAAATCTTGGCCTTTACATTTGCAAAAAACAGTAACAGAGAAGAACTAAGTGGAAAAGACAAGGGAAATCAGTGTCTGTGGCAGAGGATTATGTAAATCTCACTGTACTATAAAGGTAAATTAAGTTTACTTCCGTAGGGTGCATAAATACAATGACCGATCTTTGATTTTAGTGCAGTGAGCAAATTACTGATCAGCATGTTTTGCGTGGAGTGCTCAGTAAAATGCTGCTTTTAGTTTGCACTTTACCCACACTGATCAAAGCTCAGGTTTACAGTGCACATTCCTAGCACGTGCTTTCAGTGCTGGCAGCGTGACGTTAAAGTCTCTAATTAGAGAGCCAGGGCTCGCTGGCAGGGGGATGCAGCTGCCCTGCCAGTTGTTCCTGGTGTTTTTAATGTGGAGAGCTGCAAACACCTGACGGGAAGCCGCGGGCGCCAAGGGCGGCTTGCGCTCCTTTCCCTTCCTTGGAAGCTTCCTCCCAACGGCTGTGTCTTCGCGTGTGTTTGCGGGAGGACTGCACGCAACCGCGGCAGCTCTCTCGGTGCCCGCGCTGCGGGAGCTCTGTCACTGCCAGGTCTGCGTGTCTCACAGGGGCTGCTCAATTTATCTTCATCAGACGTCGTGAAATGAGAGTGTTGAGGTGGGCAGCGGCGGCACGGAGATGGCGTATCCCACAAATATTTAGGCACGTGTTTAACCGAGAAGTGCAGGCGTCGTCGGAGCATCCCTGGGAGGGCGGCCAGGCCCTCTGCGGGAAGGCACCTCAGCGTGGCCGCAGCAGGGACCGAGCGGTCTCCTCGGGCAGAGTCGAGGGGTGCTCCCCGACGCCCCAGATCCTCGTGCCATGTGTTAGCCGTAAGAGCGATTAGGAACGTTCAGGAAGAACTGCGTTCTCCCACCTGGGGATCACAGCAGCGGAAACAGGAGACCCCTCGGGCACAGCTGATCCAGGCTGGAGGGGAAGGGGTGCGCAGGAGGGGAGGCTCGGAGCATCCGTAGCACCCACCGGGCCTGGGCCGCACGGCCGGGGCGCCCCCTGCCGCCCTGCTGCTGCCAGCGGGACACGGCCAGGGCCAGGCCCAGCACCGCAGGGAGCGGGAGCGGGCCACAGGGATGTCCTGGCCGTCCTGCGGGCACCTGGATCCCGGCACAGGGATGTCCTGGCCGTCCTGCAGGCACCTCTCGGCGGCGGTGCTGCCCGCCGCTGCCTCGAGCTTCGACGGCCTCCGTGGCCCCCTCCCCTCGGCCTTTCAGAGTCGGGGCTGAGGCGGGGGGCGCAGCGCAGCTCTGCCGGGAGCCGGGCCGGGCCGGGGGCGGAGGGCACGCGGCGCCCGCCGGC
>VWPW01020729.1:224888-399926 GCA_013389825.1 Crypturellus undulatus
GGAGCCGAGCCGGGCCGGGCCGGGGAAGCCGGGCTGCTGCGGGGCGGCAGGGCAGCCGCTGCGAGCGGGGAGGCGCGCCCGGGTGCCAAGGAAGATGATGGCTCCGCTGCTGTTACCTGTCACCACTGCTGGGATCTTCCTAGGTTGCAGAAGTCTGCAAAACCCCGCTCAGTGGGCTTAGTTACGTTACAGCAGCTTGGCTGGTCAGAAGGAATTTGGTTCTCTGGTGTCCAGGCTAAGTTTGCTGTCCAACCTTTAGTTCCTGCCTGATGTCTCCTTTAATACTCATGTTTTCTACCCAGGCCTTCCGAAGTAGGATAAGAAAAGTCTAGCAGCTTCCCTGGTAGCCCGATTGAACGGATTGCAAGAAGCATCTTGGCTTGAGGCGCTAGGAAGCTCCTCAGCGGCCTGACTGCTTGTGCTAGAGCACTGATGTCTAGGCAGAGCTGTGCGCAAAGCAGCTTGCACAGTATCTACAGTGTTTAATTTGCCTGTAAGTGTCATTCATAGCTCTGCAAAGGTTATTAGTAGCTGTTGTGGAGAGTGGAGGTGGTAGGGAGTAGGTCAGGATGGCACAAGTTGAAAGTGGATGTACCCCAAGCAAGGAGAAGCTTTCTTAGTGGATAGCACTGAGACGTGGAAGCTGCACTGCTGGGACAGCCGGGCAGTGGGTTATTTACTGTGAATGAACCACTCGGTGTTATTTGGATTGTCAGCAGTTGGGCAGCAAGATAGGAGTCATACAGACAGAAAAGGGTGAGAGACACCCAGCTCCCAGGCAGCAAAGGGCAGTGGTTTGGCTATTGGCTGCACCCAGGACATAGGTGACATTTAGAATTTATTTCTTGTGCTGGTTTCATTGCGTATTTGCTTCAGGGGATTTCCCTTCCCGCATCACATTGCCCAGAGATTTCAGGGGAGGATCATGTTCTTCAGCAATGCTTTTCACTGTGGCTTCTACGTAATGTGAGGGAAGAGGGTTGTTAATACAGTAGTTGCTATCTAGAAGAATTCTGTTAAAAAGTAACAGGTTATTTTGGTACATTACAGAAGTGCATTTTTGAATAAAATTATGTAAAAGATAAATAGGTAATAATAGGTAGAGGTAAATAATAAATAAAGGTAAATAATAATAATGAAAGGTAAATAATAATAACTAAAATAATCTCTCCTGTTACATGAAGTCTGTAAACAACTGGCACGTGGATGTGTATGCCAGTAAAAAAAAAGTGGATAAATGAAAAACCCAGGGCTGACAGTGTGCTAAATAATGTGGACAGCTGTTTCTTATTTGGTATTATGTTAACTGCTACAAAAAACTGGTGCTGTTACCACTGCATTTAGCAGCTGATGGTGTTGCATATCGCTGGTGGGACCCTGCTATAAATGTTGCCTTTCTGCATCATGTGCTGCTAACATACTCTGCAGATGCTTTGGCTGGATTGTTAATTTACCAACAAAGTTTTGTGCGATCATTAAGTTTCACTGGGATTAAAAATGGCTTGGAGAGCCTGCCAGATACTTGGCCAGATAGGCTTAGCTTTGCATAGTGATCAAATAAATGAAAAATACCTAGTTTATATGGAATTATTTGTATGAAGAAGAGAGTTCATCAGGTAGAACTGAAAGCTGGCCAGGCAGTGTCAAGAGTAGGGAAAATTCTCCAGCTTCTTGCACAGGCTGGTTCTCTGGTGCTGAGTTGCTGTCTTCTGGCTCCTTGTTTTTTTGGATTAGTGCTGCACAGGGTGTTCTCGCCCAGCTCTTGCTTACGAATTAGCAGTTTCCACAGAACTTTTATCCGAGGTTACACACCTCTGCAGTGTCAAAACGATACGTTGGATCCTGTCAGTGTGATCTCGTTTGTTTGACACTAATGTGCTTTATAATTAGTTCTTTGCCTGGTCTTACACTGTGACAAGCTGCGCTGATACAGACTGCCTAGGCTGCGAGAACTTGCAAAGAGTCAAGGAGCAGCTGAGCTGAAATATGGAGATGTGAGTTATTTTGAGTAACTCTTTACACCAGCTTACTATATTTTATACTGTTTGAGAATGAGGAGAGAGTCAGAGTCTAGTAGGTAACACTGGAGGGAAAGAAAAATAAGAACAGATTTTTATAGAAAGGTGATTTTTTTCTGGGAAAGTCAGTATGGAGCGGAAGAGTGAAGACACTTTGGTATTTGGTGAGGGCTGGCAGGAACTGAAGTTGCAAGTGGTTGGAAGAAAAGCAGTGGTTAAAGTCCTGACTCTTGTGATATGCAAAGCAAAACTTATGTTGCCTTCACTGGTGCTAGAATCATGTCTGGCTTGAAAGTCAGGAAATGGAGCTCAGTCTCTTTTGGATCTGCAAATTTACATAGTTAGAATATTTGTTATCTGCAATGGAAGATGTGGTCCAACGCAAGGAAAAACTTTCTTACTGGAAGGGTAGTGAAACTAGAACAAACTCTTGAAGGATACAACATGTCCATCATCAGGAAGCTTTAAGAACTTAAAACAAATACCAGGAGTTTTTGAGATACAGTTTATTTAGTCTTTGGAAAACTTATATATTTGTGGTTTTATAAAATTTTTCAGAAATCTGATTTATGTTTGATCCTCTCTATGCATGAGGTAAAATTTTCTTAAACGGTTAATCTCTGTGCAGCAGGTCAGGGAAGCCAATGTGTTTTCGGCATAAGATCGCATGAGTTAAATTGTGAAGATAGGTCAGTGGGTAAGTGCGTGTGTGTGTTTGTTTTCTTCTTTCCTTCCTTCGTGAGTTTGATTAGTGTGCAGCAGCTAGTGGCACTGACTTGTAAGCTGGTCTCTTATGCCACTCTTTGCGCTCTCTTAGCGATTGTGGCTTAGCTAATGGTAAGAGTGTGTCCGTGTACATACATGCACATTTGTTCTAGAGAGCTAGAAGTGCTCTCTCTAGCTTGTTTTTATGCGTGACCATTAGTCTGGCATCTTTGCCAAGAGGCGTTCCAGTTGTGCTGCTGGAGGTCGGTAGAGTTTGACAGACCTCCTGCTTCTAAATAGACTGTTGTCCCTTATTTAAAAGGAGTCACTTAATTGGTGGGGTTAGTTGCATATGTGCTCATCAAGTGCCATCAAGGTGGCTGGCGCCTCAGTCATCTTCTGTTTCTACTTTGGGGATAAGATGCAAGTATTTACAGCGTTAAGGACACTTATGCATCAGAGTTCCTTTGAATAAGGAATTTGGTTTGAAGGTCATGAAATTGTAGTAGTTTTAATATTTCTGTTAGTTTTGATTTGGGAAACAATCAGTGGAATGGGTGACAGGACTAGATTCTTGATCAAGTGCTCCGGCTTCCCCCAATGACGATGAAAGACAATGGAGACATCTTTGGTTTAAACACTCCAGTGTTGTCAGAAGGCAGTTGAGCAATAGAAAGGTTCGTTTCCTGGCCTAAGCATGTCTTTAATTTCTATGTGTTACCACACATGGTGTTAATACACAAATTTCTTTCCTCGTCCTGTTAAATTCTAGTCAGCGTTCTTAAGAAATAAGCCTGTTCTTGCTGGTTTTACTCACGTAATCAGTATTAAGAAATTCTAAACCTGGTCTGTACTGAATAAGATGAAATGTGACTTGTACACATGATGATGATGAAGCCAAATAGATTTTGCAAGCAGTTTGGATCTTAACTAGTGAGATTTTTACATGCCTTCAATTTTATCACCTTCTTAGATAAAACATTTTTCACAGTAGGCAAGTTGTTATATAGTCATTAACTTATTTGCATTTATGTCTTGGTACCGCTTATTGTGAAAGCGGTTGTGCTTAACAACCCATTTAGCAGGCGAGTGATTCTCGTAGGCTGTTGTATCCATTTCCCGGTGGCCATCCGTGATTTGTCAGATACTAATTTTCCAAAGGGTACAGTTTTATATCTGTGACCAGAGGCTAAATTGGAGTTGAATGAAATTTCAAATTGATCAAACACTCTCTTTGCTATGGTCCATTTCCCTGCAATTCATGAGAGAAAACCAGGGAAGGTGGGTACAGCAAGTGGCTCCTGTTGTAGCTGATCTCCTTAGCTTTGCTACAAAATAGAAGCTTCCCTTCCCTTTTGACTAGCTACCACTGTGTGGATTGATGCCAGAATGCCTAAGATGGGCACAAGTGGCAGTGCCTTGCTTTTTGAAAGATATGGGAAAGCTAGGGAGCAGCCTTAACATTTTTCTTGTAGCTGTTGCCAAGAAACTTCAGCTGAACGTAATCCTGTATTGATTGTGGTTTCCTTGACTTAGTTACGATGTAAGTTAGAACAAAAAATTCAGTTTCTGTAAACTGATTCTGATGTGCCCCATCCTTGGCCCTAGTAGCAGAGAACTCTTGTGCTGAGATTTCTTCCTTCTGCTCTCGGGTAAACATCTCGAAGGATGCTGGCATGAGGCCTGTAGGACGAGGCTGTTCCTGTTTTAAATGGCTTGCTAGGTTGTCCTTGCTGCTTCCAGCATCCAGATATACTTCTAGCAGAGTCATCTTCAAGGCACTCTGACCTCAAAGAGAAAAGACAGAATGAGCTTTGAGCACCATGGGATTTAGCAAGGCAGGTTTTCAGGCCGTTCTTTGGCCTTGTCTCTGTGCTCCATTAGTCACTTCTGAGGTATTCTGAGAAAAGTAGTGTGGTCTGAGAGCACTGATTTTGCAGCCTTAGTGCTGTGGTGAGTTTACCTATGTAGCATGAGAGAGGCAATTAAACCATTTTGCTGTTGTGGGAAAGGAGCAATAATGGGCTAAAAGAGAAGTCCTAGCTCATATTTCGAAGAAAAGACAAAATCCTTGCTCCACTGCTGACATTCTCAATGGCTTCAGAGTCGACAGCCTGTACTTTAGGAATCTGTGGTTTTGTGACATCCTTCATGGTAAGAAAAAGGAGGCAAAGGTGTTGAGAGGCTTTTGTTGATTCATTCTAACTTAAGCATCATACTCTGAAGTATCTAATGCGTGTAGAATAATTTGAAAATAGTGAGACAGGAAAAAGTACAGTCTGTCTCCTTTTTCTGGGAATTTATAATGTAATATGCTAGCTGATTGGCAACAAAAGTTTTTCTGAGTTTGACCTGCTTATGACTTAGCTGTTCCTCCTTACTGTTGTTAGATAAAATACCTGTTGGTGCAGTCTGTAAGCTATAGGTAGAATTCATAAATAACTTGGGGTGAAATTTTCTCCCCCTTTCATTCCTCTTCTCAAAAAAAAAAAAAAATTCAATTCCTCTTCTCTGCTGTGGAGTTTGCAGGCTGGCAGGAATGGAGAGAGACCAAGGGGCAGCCGTGCAGGGTGGCATTTTCAACTCCATTTTCTGCCATGGTCTCACTTTTGAGTTGCACATTTGGGAGCAGGTTTTAATTCCTACGGAAGGAACAGGCATTATGGAAGGCTGAAACAAAAAGAAAAGAAAGAAAAAGTTGTTATAAACAAAAAATTGCCTTTGCCACCATCTAACCAACCTGTGAATTCTCACAAATGTTGAATAGTTTTGCTCCTGTTTTTTTATAAAATGCATCTTTGGTTTGTGCTGCCTCAGTCTTTGAATGAGTCAGAAACATTGCTGTCGTTCTGTAATTCTACCCAAACGGTACTAATTGGGAGCTAAGGAACAGCAGGGTTATATAATTTGCCTGCGATCGTACCAGGGATCTCTGGCAGCGTGTGGCATCAGAACAGGGATGTTTGGGCTTCCAGTCCAGCACACAGCCATCTGTAAATACAGATTTCCCCTAAAAAAAGTCTCTGTTATATTTTATGCATATTGCAAAGACAGTGGAAAGTGTGATCCAAAAATTCCGTTTCATTTTTATTCTAACGTACTATGTGGCAGGCTGAAGTGTGATATTTCAGTAGCACAGGGTAGACTTTTGGGCTATATAGTAGCACTTGTGGAAAAATTACAATTTATGAAGAGATTTAGAGCTATTTGTCTTCCATGAGCTATTTACTTCATCAGCTGAGCTAACATCTATTAAACATTCATTCTAAGTATAATACCCTCAAGAGTCAATTTAGGTAAACTGCAGTACCTCTTGCTAGGCTAAAAAATTGCTTTGCATAATGCATGTAGAAAAATCCATTAAATCATCTTTTTTGCTTTCCCCTCTGTCTGTCTTGTACTTTGAAATTAAAATCCTTATTTTTATTTTTTATGGGGGAGTAGACAAAGGGAGTAAGCTTCTTTGTCAGCTTCATAAATGGACAGTTGGAGCTTTGGTGCCTAAGGGTTTTTTTTTTTTTTTTTTTAATCATATCATCAATTTTATTCTCTTTTAAGCTGAATATGTTATCATGACCGCAAACTTTTGTGCTGCCATTGTAGTCAACAACAGCTTAAAAACCTTTAGTGCTTTGGCATTTACCAGCCTGGCACCCCAGTGAATGTTTGGGACGATCCTGAAGACAGTGGCTTAAACCACATTGCAGTGCACAATTAGCCTGTCCTTTCCTTCAACTACCATATGGTATTTTTAAAGGCTGGTGCCTGTGGCGGTGAGTGGTGTTTGAGGGTCAGCATCCCCTTTGCTGATGCCGCAGAAGCCAGGCAGCTGTGTGGGGCTGCAGATGAGCAGCAAGACCCTGCTGAGCCCCACAGGCCCCCCGGGCTGGGCCTGAGAGGGAAAGCAGATCCAGGTGACCCCAGCACGGGGAGGTGTTGAGCTTGTGCGGAGCTGAATCAGCTCCAAAGGAGCATCAGCTGCAGCCCAGCCCTGCTGTGGCACCACTGCTGGTCATTCTTTCTGCCACAGGTTCCCCTGTCCTCACTGTTGGTCTGTTACTGGGTGCTTAAAGGAGAAAGAAAGTCTGCTTTACCTCCCAGAGCTTAAGACATAGCAATTAGGTCATAAGTGGTGCAGAAAATGTATGCAAATAACTTGGGGAAAGGTGTTTTTATTTATCTTGTCTTTTTGCTTCTTCATCATTAACCTCAAGCATATTTTGATGGTATTATACAATGATTTTAGCAGGTTGGGTATTCCTGTACGATATCCTAATCCTAGTTTTACTAGGATATTTCAGTGAGTCAAAAGTAAAAATAACATTGTTGGATTTCCCTGTGTTTAAGTGTGGTGATTGACCTCCAAATCATTTGCCATGGCAAGGAGTGGGGGAACACCACCAGACAACTCATGGATATTAATGTTGCTTTTGTTGCTACTGCTAACAAATAATAAGCTCAGTAATGCTTTTAGCTGCCTGAACTCCAGTGAACCTCTTGCCACAAATACCACCAGTAATTCCAAGCACAAGAAAAGGAGTTCTGAACCCTCTACGAAGAGAGCTTGCAAGGCACTGAGTTTCTCCATGTTCATGCTTTTACCTAACTTGCACTTCCTATAGGTTGTCTGAAAGGTGAGTTGCATGTTGGAAACAGAAATCTTTGCCTACAGACAGCTGTTCATCTTGCCCTCTCTGAAGCCGATGGCATCTGCTGATAGGTGCCAGTGCGAGAGACTGCATCTCAGCAGTCCTTCCTCTTGATTTATAACTTTAACTTACAAATCTCCAAGAGATTCATAAGAATTTTCTAGTTTTGTATTTAACAATAAATCAGACTATTTTAACCTGCTTTACATGTGGTGGTGGGCTTGAATTAGCCTATAACCCGCTAACTTTGCTGAAAGGAGATTAGAAAATACCTTTTACCAGTGGAGCTATAGGAAAGCAATTACGACAAATTTAAACGGCTGCTTACAGAGAACAGCATCTGTTTAGAGCCTCTGATTTATCACCATCACATAAATCTTAGGTCTATTAGCATGACATTAAAAGTGTACAGAAATGCTTTTTGCATGTTCTCATAAAACTATACTAGCAGTGTTTGGTCTGTTTTATCCTAGTATAAGTTATGAGCATGGTAGGAAGGTTCTTTCACTTTGATACCGTAACAAAACCTTCTAGGTGTAGGCAAAGGCAAACTTGATCATGCCTTGCTTATTTTAAAAAACTTTTATGTAATAAGAAGCTAGTCTTAGCAACTAAAGCAGCTTCACCTGCTTGGGCTTTGCTGGGACTTGCTGGGCAAGCCAAAAGCTATTTTCAAGTAGTCAAAACCATGTAGAAAAGACTTCTCTATGTAAACTGTTCAAAAAGCCCAGCAAGTCCTGCCAAGCCATGGTCCCAGAGCTGCTGATTGTTGCTTGGTTTGAGCTCCCCTACCCTTCACCCTCATGCACCATGTAATGCTGGCAGTGTTCTGGCAGCCAAACTGCGGCTCTTCGTTCAAAATTCGTTCTTTTTCCCCTCATCCTCTCATCTCTCTCTCTCTCTTTTTTTTTTTTTTTTTTTAAACGACCTATCTTTATTTATAAAAGAAAACTGGAGTACAGGAGCAATATTTTCCAAGCTAAGAGCATTTTTTTTTATTAGCAGGAATTTAATGCCACATAGGAGAGTAGCCATAAAATGTTTTGCATCCTTTTTTTCCACTTCCTCCCCTTTTAAAATACCTCTAGCACACTTTAAAAAAGCAGCAGTCTGCAAAGATGTTTTAAATAATTTCTGAAGTGCTATTTTTTCATATTTGCATGTTTCTCCACATGAAATATGCTATTAAAAGGCAATGTTACAGCAAGAACTAATGGATCTCTTAGCAAGACAACTCCAGACTCATTATGTTTAAACAAGCCCTTGTAAGCCGATTATGTGTCAACTGGAAATATTCTTAAAACCAGAGTCTTTCAGTAGTATTTTTTATGAGAGTAGTTAACCTTTGGAAGCACTTAGTTGTGGATCTAGTGAATTTGGTGTTACTGAACATCTTGTTTGCAGTCTATTTAGAAGTCTCAGTGAAGCTCTAGGCTTGCCTTCAAACCTCACAGCTCTTGCGCAGAATATCCAGCTTATTCTTCTGCCTTCAGCTGGTTGCAGACGGAGAGCTGCCGGTGGCCACTCTGCGAGGCCTCGGGCTGCCTGCGTAGTTGGCATTCCATATTAGTGGTAAGGTTCTCGGCTAGTTGTATCCTTTCTAGGGGTCGGTGTAAATAATATATGACTTTTCTATGGTAAAATCAAACTTGCAGCTTTGGGGGAAAATGGAAGTGAGGAAGGAAAAGTTCAGAATATTCCACTTCGGGGGTGGTAGAGGAGGTTAGCCGCAGTGGTTCAAGAAAGCAGAGGAAGATTTCTGCAGTGACTCATTGTCGCATCTGTGGCAGCCATAGAAACAGAACTGAAAACCCTTCTTTCTACTTTCCAGTGAGACTGTTACTGTGTCTATAGTAAATTGGTTAATAACACTTGCAAATGGGTCTCCCTTCAGGGCTGCCTATTTGTGAGGTGGCAGGAGGTTGGGGAACACCCCTGTTCCCTGTCTGCTTGGACATTTCATTGCATAAATGTTTCTGCAGCTCTGTCCTCGGGGCTTGTGCTTTGCTGATTACAGTGAACCCAGCCTACCCGAGAAAGTGTTTTCTTTACAGGACTATATATCAGACAGGGCTGCAAATGGAGGGAATAGAAGAGCCCCAAAGAATCTCTGTGTTTGGCTCCATCGAAGCGTCGCAGAGACGAGCGTGGCGAAGTCGGGGCTCCTCGAGGGCACCGCTCGCTGTGGGAAGGACTCCGCTCTTCCTGGTGCCGTGCGTGGTAATAGTGTCCTATTTTAGTCTTGCTCTGACCTGGATCTGTCATCTGAAAGGGAAGACTGGTTTACAGTGCATGGAGACTAAAAGGACACTTTTCCCAGCCCCTACTGCGCATCATTTAACTCTCTTTATGTTAATGGGGGTAACTAAAATATAAACAGTATGCGCATCCTCATAGTTGAGGGAATGTTATGACTGCTGGGTGTTCTAAAAAGAAAAAGCAGTTTTAGGGAGAGGTGGTTTCATTTATGAGAGACTGTAATCAGCGAGTCTGTGACTATTGTAGTACTGCCAGATGCTGCTCATGAATCCCAAGAGGAGGAGAGGAAAGACCTATTGACAGCATTAATTCTAAAGACCCAACAAGTGCAAGATGAATTTTGAATCCTAGGGTGGAGCTGTGCTTCATGGCGGGTTCTGACGTGAGGGCTCCTCACAGGTGTGGAGTTCCCTGGGGTGACTTTGCCCGTGCCAGGAGCTCGTTCTGCATTTGCCTAACAAACATTGGGAGGAAGATGGCAGGTACCTGTCAGCAGGCGGCACAGGGCACGCGCTGCTGCCCCCGGAGCCGCCCGCACAGCGTGCTCCTGTTGCTAGTTGCGTTGCACAGCCACCCGCTTATCCCCGGGTGAAATAAAAAAAATAACCCGAGGATGTTGTGGAAGTGTGTGAGGATACTGCTTATTAGAAAGAAACATGGAGAAATGGCTCTGTGATGCCTTTGATGACCTCATGAAATGAGCCTGTTAATGTCCCTCTGTCGACCACCACCACCTCAACTCTGCAGTGTTTGAGCAAGGTGCTCTGAACACCTCTAGAGCGCCTGTCACGTCCCTCCCTGTTCGAGGCACACTTGGAAAATGATTACAGGGTATTATGTAACTGCTAGAGTACCTGTCGTTGCTAATGCCCTGTCCCTAATACTGCTGCACTGCGTTGCCTCTAGATACTAGTAGTGGGGAGAACTGCTTATAATTGACATAGTAATGGAATCCTAGATATGTTTGTGCCTGAGGTGCCTTTTTTTTTTTTTTTTTTTTTGGTACTGACAATGCCATTACTTCCTTTGCAAGACAGCTAATTTGGTTTCTTGAATATAGTTTTGAAATGTGGAACGGGCATTTCAAAAATAGGGATCTGCAAGTGCTGGTACAAATTCTTAGAAGTGGTAAAGAGAATATCCCAGTAAGTCCTTATTTTATCCCATTTCCCTACCTAAGCGTTCCCAATGTGTGAATGTGTCACTGAAGAGCTGGTATAGTATCCCAATAGATACTTTCCTTTTAAAGCGTTAAAGGGGCGAGTGTATGGTTACCATCCTTCTTATTCAAGCTACACACACGCTTTTTCTCCCTCAGTTTCAGTTCAGCCAGCCCTGACTTGCTCGTGCAAGTCCTTTTGATTAGTTAATTCACTGCCTTTATTGAATGTCATTCGGAAATTAAAAGGCTGGCACATGAAAGCTTCAATACAGGACCTTTGGTGGTCCTATTTGTTGAGCTGCCCGGTCCTTTTAATCAAGTAACTGAATTGCTCTGTTCCACCAGGCATGTTCTGCTCTCCTGAGTCTTAAGGAACTCATTTGCAGGAAGAGAAAATGTTAAACCTATTCTAATTTAATAATCTATGTTCAGAAAAGGGTAAAATTGTTATTTAGGTAAGTAGATAATGAGAAACCAGTTTTTTAAAGGAATTACTAAGCCTGCATACATGCTTTGGCAATTTTTCATGGCAAATTCAAGTATTAGGGTAATGCAGTTTTCAGGATTTTGATTCATATTGCTAATTATATAGCCATGCCTTCCTCTGTAGGATGGTCCAAAGTGCTGTGGAGAAGTCGCTGGATGGAGTTGGTTGTGGTTGTTTGAGGCTCTGTTGTACAGTCTGTTTGGCTAATGTGTGTTTGTATGCTATGGTGGGAAGGGGAGTGGTATCTGCTTGTTGCTGTAAATAATGGAAGATGTTTCTTGCTGAGACTCTAGGGTGAGGTATAGAATGCATGAGCAGGATTAGAAAAGATAATTGGGAAATAAACCATGTGGAAGGCAAAGGCGCTGCAAAACACTGAGTGCTCTGAGTCACAGCTGGCGCTAACAGCATTTCCAGGATGCCTACAAAAAAAACAACTGAAGAACAGCCCACTGTGGCCAGAGTTGGTGTTACAGTATTGGGTTGGAAATAGCATTTTAACCCAGGCATGAAATTCATATGGAAGGTGCAAAACCAAGCTCCATCTCTGTGTAATCCCTTCTTCCTCGTGTCATCTGCGGAGCTGTTTTATTTCTTGCCCCTATTTCCATGCAGACATGGTGATAAACAAGATGCAGGGACTTGCTGTAGCTTTGTGGCAAACTGCCTTTTCCTGCACTCTCATTCAGAAAAACGCTCCCTGGTCTAAACTTTTTAAAAGAAAAATTAACGACGGACATCTACAGAATTAGCTACTTGCCCAAGTCCTGTATCTGCACCTGGAGAAATCAATGGGAAGCCAGGTACCAAAGCAGTGTGGAGCTGACCTCGCTCTGTATTTAATGACTTTTATAATTTTGTTTTTGCTTGCAGTCATCCTAAACTCTGTCAGAGTTTTAGCTAGACAACAACTGAGGCACACGTGACCACAGCCTTGCTTTTGCTTGTTTTTTGCCTTTCTCGAGTGCAAATGCCTGGCTAAACATCCTGCTCATCCTGGTTTAGTTATGTAACCTGAGCCAATAATAACGCCATATGTGCTTATAACACTGAAGCCCCATGTTTCGTGTGTGGTGCAGACACATGTGATCAGAGAATTGATTTGGAAAGTAAGCAGGAAATCTCAGCAAATGGTATCACACAGTGCAAAGTATCTGCTATAGACTTAGCTGGGGTCATTGCCCCCTTACAGGACAACCACTGCAGAGTTGGTAAGAACAGAAGAATGCATGGATTTTTTCCCAATGTCATAAAAGAACCTATACTTTCTCTTCCTAGTGTTGTTTTTAAGGATGGCTCTCTTAAGTGACAGGACTTTAAAGGTATGACCTTTGTAGTTAAGGGCTGTATGTATTTCAGTTACAGTATTAGTGTTGCAGATTAAGTATTTGTCAAGTCAGTTTAAAGTTTAAACATACTGTGATTATGGGTGTTGATAAAATTAATTGCCAACTCCTCAGTGGGTGCCAGGCACTTAATTTCATAGGGAATTCAAATGCCAGGAAATAGAATCCATATAACTTTCCTATTATATTCTGTCCTTTTAATAAAAAGCACTGGGAGTACTATATGATTCTGTGGAGCATATTCTGGGTTAAATAAGAACTATCCTTGATGTGAAGGGAACTATTGATCTCTCTGAAGCTTATCCGTTCTGGGAGCACTGTTCCCCTAAAGGCACAGTTGAATTACTTCTTGAATGACATATTTGAGTATACCGGCTGTGACTTTTATTTTTTGAAACCATATTAGATTATTTAAGTTGCAAGATTCTTAATTTTGCTGCTGTTGTGGGATGGCTTAAAGTCATTGTGGATGTAAGTCTGGGCAGAGCCCCATAAGCAGTATCAGTGGGGGAAAAAGCTCGTCAGGGTAAACTGAGCAGTTGGTGTAAAATAGGACTTTTCTGCATCTTTAATGGAAACCAAACTTGTTTTCAATCAGCATCAAATGTTTCATTGGCTAAATACTTTTGAAATTTTGCAATTAGGAGGTTTAGATTTCTTAAGTATTTCTTAAGTATTTCCTACCTTGGGGTTTATTCAGGGTCACTGGCAATCTAAATTACTCTGAATGTCTCCCTTTCTCCCCCCCCCGCCACTGAGTCAAAACTATGTGGTAAATTTAATCTTGAATAATTTTGTTTTCCATGAAATTGTTTTGTGAAAGATGGACTGCTTGTTTGGTGCAAGCTGTGTTTTCCCAATAGTGAATGTGAATGAAGGATTGAAGCGGACTGTGCTGCCGAAAAGAGTGTCAATACAGTGGGTGGATATCAGAAGTTAAGATGAGATGACGCTTACAGAGCTATTTCCGTAGCTGTTGCTGTTTGGCACAGATTTTCTGGAAATCAATGGCAATTACATCAGTGTTTTATTTGGCCCTGTGCTTTTTTTTTTTTTTTTTTTGAATATATATAAAACCAATAAATTCATCTAAGTCTAAAAATACTTTTAAATTTATACTTGAGTTATTTTTATATGGTACAATAATAGTTTCCCTAATTTTGTCATTCTTTTTTTGTACTGAAGAAAGCAACCCCACTGTTAACATGTTACTAAGATTTGTGCACTGAAAGGTCACTTCCCCCTGGAGTCTCCTTTCGTCTGGAAGATGGCATATATTAAAATTTTATAACGGTTCCCATTAGTTCCAATGCTATAATCCTGGGATCAATCTGCCTGCCCTTCCTTGTAGCATGTCAAGTGTAATGAATGCTAGAGATGAGCAATGGAGAGATTGAAATTGGATTCCCTCTTACAAGCAAGACCTGTTTGCGTGCTCTGAGCCTGGCCGCTGTCGTGCTGGTACTGCAGGTGGCCGCAAGCTCGTAGCCATAATTTCCTTCACCTCCTATTCCCAATCCTGGTGCACAGGTAAAAAGAAATCATCTTGTCTTGGTGTAAGTGCACACAGAAAATCCTTCCCAAGGTTTTGCTTTGACTGTGTGCGAGAAGCCCGACCTGTGGGGAGGCTGGGATGGAGGCAGGAAGGTTCAGGGGTACTGGGAGCGTTTCTCAAAGGGAGTCTAAATAAACTGGAGGGGTTAATAGACGTGCTGGGAGTGGACTTGTGAGCACAGGCCGGAATCCTGCTTTCCTTCACAGTAAACAGAGGGCTCTGAAAGAATACCCAAGGATGAAAGGCTGGATTTTCCATCAGGAAGCTTTAGATAAGGTCGGTGCAATTATTTTCCTGCACACTTACCCTGTAGTAGCTACCCCAGCTGTCCGGTGCCTGTGGTCCCTATTTCAGTGTGATAATAATCTGACTGATTTAACTTGGGGAGAGTCAGTAAGTTCACACCGGAATTACAGGATTTTTTTTTCCCAAACAGCCTGACTTTTCATAATTGCTTGCATATTGTGAAATGTTAAGTGTCCTGCTAAGTTCACATTCCATCTATTGCATTCATCAATAATATTAAGGGGAGCAAAACCACAGCAGTTAACAAACAAACGACCGTTTTCTTTTAAGCCTTCATAAAAGGGGTGTTCCTTGTGTGGGTGTTCTTTTCAAAGAACATTTGAAGGGGTGTTTGAAAAGTGTATTATATTTTGCTTTGTATTTTGGAATACACTCTCTACCCTCTAGGCCAGTTCTTTAACGGGGAAGATGTTTCCTGGGCCAGACCTCTGTGCTGGTACCTGCCTGCACGAGCTGCTCCTTTACACTGCTATAAGGAAAGCTGAACTGTTAAATACCTTAACATTAAAAGATTTATTGAGATTATGCCACAGTTGTGAGCAGGTTGGATGGCTCTTATCTCTACCATCTGACGTGGGCCCCGTCGGGATCGACTGATAGCCCAGTGCTTCCCAGGGTGCAAGTGTGTCAGGTGATAGCCAGGTACCACCGCAAAACTTGAGACGGTTCTGGCATAGGGGATGTTGTTTTCTCATATTATCATTGCTTGACTGTTTTAGCTTGTGGGCTTTTGTTGTTGAGCTTGGATTTGGGGGAGCAGGGGAAAAGAGGGGATTGGGACCTTTCTGGCTTCCTATACCCACTGAGTTTGCCCAGCAAAATAAACAAAAATGGCAAGTGCCTTCTGGCTCATCCTCCGCTTCTGTATCTATAAATAACTGCAGACCTGCAACCTTCTGTTCTCGTGGATAGATGAATAATTAAAAAAAAGAGGAAGACGCCTAGATTAAATTAAGCACTTAATTTCTTCAAAGTATGGAGAGCCTTTCGGTGTCCTGTGCAAATTGATGAGTCACATGCAATTACTTCAGGCAGTAAGGCCAGCAAAAGTTCATCTTGAGGGATGATGAAAGTTAGTGTGTTATTTTAAAGAATGAAAATACCCACAAGCTTCAGGGAGTTGGCTGATTGTCTTCTGCTGCGTTGGGGAGGGGGAGAGAAATGACTCCCTTGAATGTAGGCATAATTCGATGTTAACCTAAACCTGCTGCTGCGTCGGAGTGGCTGTGTTTCTTGCCCTGCGCTGTGTTTCCTTCAGAAGCTGTGACCTGGGAAGGGGCCGTTGCTCTGCGTGCCTCTGCGCTGACGGTTCCTGTGCCATCCCGCAGTGCTCGCTGCAGGGTTTCCTCCTCTCATCTGTTTGACTTTGATAACTTCCAGAGTGAAGTTTGTGTCCCACACCGAATGATGCCTCCTAATTGTAAAGGACAGCCAAAACACCCCTCAACTTAGGTTCCAGAAAAGTGATATTTTTATGCTTTTTAAAAACAAAATGCAGTGCTCTTTTGTTTGAGCAAAACTAGGCTTTCTGTGTTTGAGAAGAGAATTCAGTCTTCCGTTTCAACCCCAAAAGGTGAATATAAAAAGCACGTTAGGCGACTGGGCGCTCTGAGCTAGGGTGCTAACCCAGGTTACGTATGTGTCTGCCTCCCCGCCACTTAACAAACTTTAGGCCAACGCTGCAGGGATTAGAGCAGGATTTGTGTGCGGTGGCTTCTTCTGGAGCTTCCAGGCTCCCTGCTGCTGCCAGTTGCGCTCCCTTCTCCTCTCTTGGCAGGATGAGGCAAGAGCTGTTCACAGGGAAAGAAACAACAACAACAAAATGAAACTGTTGTGCGAGTGAGGCTGGCAGCAGAGCAAGGAAACTGGATGTGAATTTGCTCTCGTTAAACTGGATGAAGAGCAGAGATTGAAACCACGCTAAGGGTGGAAGAGGCAGCTTAGGGAGAGGTTGTAGAAAACAGTGTAGGAGGGATGAGTAAAGAAGCTGTGTTTCTTTCTGTAGTCTGCAATGGAACCTAAAATTTTCTTTTATTTTTTTACCGTTGCTGTACATCTAGCACATACAGCAGAGCTCCTGACTTAAAAATTAATAAATGAGACAGCACCTCCCCGCTATAGATACCTCACCGCACAGCATGCAGCTGTCATCAGGTAGTTAGCTGCACTCCTGTGTGCCTGGATGGGGATGGATCTGAAAGGGGTGGGAGAAGCTCCGTGGCACAACCGGAGCCCGTGCTTGCAGCAAAGCCTTTGCTGCGCTGTGCACTACGGAACAGGAGAGTCTGTGGCTGCTCCCAGCTTCTGCACTAGCTTGAATGACAGATGTCATGAGCAAGAAACTCGGGCTTGCCGAAGCCTTCTTTGTAAGTGTTTGGCACCGCCAAAGGTTTGCTGGAATAGACTGGCTGTTTATGCGTTGCTTTCTAATTTATAATTACATAATTTATGAAATATTCTAGATATAAATCTCTCGGCCTCCCCTTTTAAAATACAACCCACAGTTAAGATGACAAAGCCAAGCACTCAAGGATCGGGAAATGCCAGGAGAAAGAAAAGAAAAGAGAGAAAAGCTAAGTGGGACCATTGCCGTTTTAGGGGCTAATTTTCCTGCTCCTTCTGGGTATACGGGCTGTGGCTTTCTTGCACCAAGTGCTGCAAAATCCTGTGGTAGAGGGACTCTACTGCCTCTTGGCATTGAATTCAGTAGGCTTTGGAGCAGGCTGAGAATTCAGATATTTGGCCTGTGATTTCTTCCTTCTCTGACCTAACTGATGGCAAGACATGTCAAAGGTCCACTTCAATGCAGACAAGCAGCCTTGCCTGTTAGAAGGACCCTTCTTCAGTTTGTATCTCAGCGTCAGTCATTAGAGGGGAAAAATATAGGTGTTTGTCTAGTTGGTTCACTGCTGATTTGTGGTTTTTATGCATTTTCTTAGACTTTTCCTGTAGAGAAAAAAAAAAATCATGGGCAGTAAAGATTTATGTTCCAATCTCTTAATGTAATTTACAGTGTAGTAAATGATCTATAACTGGGTGAAAAATCAATTTCTCCCATAACCAAGGGGATAAAAGACCAAAGCATTTGGTAGCACAAGCTGTATGTAATAGCAATGGAAGAGTCATAGCACTTCAGTGTTAGGATGTCATTGGACAACACCTTAAGGATTCGAAAATCTGCATAACTGTATTCCTATCCTTTAATCAAAGGATATTAAAGTAAAAGAGAGGATAAATTCATTTTGATTTGCTTGGAAAATGGTTACTGCTAAGAAGTGAATCTTCTGAAGTGTATCCCATTCCCATATATCTCTGGCAAAATTACTGTAAGGATCTTGCTCTGTGCAGCAGCCCTTCTAGGGGTAATACTATCAAATCAAGGCACCTCAGTAAATGACGGAAGTCTCTGTCTTGGAGACTCATTGGAATCCTAAAGAAATGCTGAGGAGATACCATTTTGTAGCCATAAAATAATTATAACTAAGCAAATAGTTTTGAATGAATACTTGATAAAATGGATTTTTGTCTCTCTCCTCTGCAGAATGTCTGTGAAGAAGGTGGTAATGGGCCCAGTGCGTTTGCTGTTCAATAAAATTTAAGTAGCAAACAACATTCTTCAATAAATATTGATTTCCGGTTTTATTGTGTACTTGTGACTAGATACTTCATTTTGATTTGACCTTGTGTGGCCAAAATCTCAGAGAGAGTTGTTTTTCTTTCAGTAGCATAGAAGGGGCCTCCTTGAACAGTGTTTTGTTGTTCGCTGCTCTGAAATTTCCTCACTTTTGTGAGGAATAAGGTGGCCTGTTGTAGTTGTGACTTATAGCAACAATCACACAGCCTGCTCCAGAACTGGAGTTTAACGGCCTCGATGTAGCTGGCTCAGCATTGCAGAGCGGTGTTCACCTCTGCGGGGCTGCGCTCCCGCGCTCTGCCCAGTGTCTGCAGTCCTGCTAACGGGCTGCTTAGGGCCACGACCCGCTTGCTGTGCTCGCAGCCTCCTCCGAGGGTGCGGGTGTCCTCTCCTCTGCCTCGGCTTCGGCACGGCTCCTCCACTGCCGTTGCTGTGTTGACACGGGCGCTCTCGGCTAGACACCCGGGAATAGCTGGGTAGGCGCCTTGTGAGTTGTGGCTGGGTGTCTTATGCTGCATGTAGGACTGGCCATGAACAGTCCTCACTGTCACCCCCAAAGGAGACCCTTGGTCTGTTTTGATTATCGCTCAGACGAGCTGTAGGATGTCACATACTTTTAGTCACAGCGCTGCCGTGTTGGCAGTAGAGGACAAAATGAGTACCCCAAGTCTTACCTTAGGCCACATCACTGGCTACTGGAAAAAGAGTAGTATTTGCTTTTTTCCCCACCACGCTCTTGATTTCACAAGAGCAGCAGTAGAGCATTTATCTCCCCTAATATTATGTCTGAAGAAACCGCCAATTTATTTTTTTCTCAGGTAAAAAGAAGAGATTTAGCCTTGCCTTCTCAGTGTTTGGAAAGACTGGGATGTTTTTTTGAAGAGCAGAGTCATTTGCTGTCTTGATGATTACTTGAAGGATCTCCTCTTGGAGTCCTGGAGGCACCAAGCGAGGGAAGGAGGCTCTTGGCTCCATGTGTAGATTGTGTCCTGACTGGGAATTTGTGAATGGGGGAAAATGCCTAAAGTATTTGTTGATCTAAGTGATTCTCGAGGGAGTGTAGAAAATCCCAAAGATAATTTAGTTAAATAAAAAACAACATGAAGGGGAAAGCTCTATAGGAAAAGGATATGCCTAGCTGAATTTGCCTACCAACTAAAGGTATTTTCCCTTACTTTAAAATGTAGATTGTGGAAGGGATGATGGAGACAGAAAGAGCCAATTTCTTATGGATGAGAGTCATAAAAGAGAAAGGCAGGAGGAAAAAAAAAGGCAGTAGATTTGTAACTAGAAAGTGTTGTAAGTGGAAAGACTAGGACTGTAAAAAGTTTAGTAATGAAGAATATATAAGTGGCTTTCCTAGCCTGTTTCAGCCTTTTAAAACAAAATCTTTTAAATACAACAAAACACTCACAGTCTCTCTTGATGACAGGTCCTAATTTTGATGATAAGTTGCCTGTTTAGTACCAGGCAAGGTAAGGTCAGACCATTGGCTAACCCAGACTAGACTGAAGTGTTTCCTCCTTTCTGCTAAATGCTTGTTTTCTTCTTATGTGAGCTAATTGGCTGCTGGTTGTTAGTCAGGTAATAGAGCTTTGCAGATTGTTAGATATTTGTATTCACTGTTGTACTTTTTTTTTTTTTTTTTTTTTTTTTTTTTTTTNTTTTTGCATTTGAAGGAGGGGAAAAAAAAAGGTAATGACAGAATATAACAGTTTCACCTCGTTTTGAGTCTGATATGTCATCCTAGGAGTTTGTGGTGTGCATGAGGGATAATTTCAAAGATTTTTCCTTTAGATTCTAAATGAAGATTAGCATTTCCAGAAATTAAATCACTGCAATGGAGTGATTGAAATATTCTAGGTTATGTATATCTGTGTATATATGCATATTTAAATTCTTGCTATGAAATACATATTTCAATTTAAAAAAAATGCCTGAATACTAGATGAGAAATAAACTGGTATTTGGCACTTTTTTTTGTCCTACTCACAGTTTTTTAGGAAATACTTTCTGCTCCTCTTTGGGCAGGAAACCTATATGGAGGCTTTGACATAATTCTAAGGGTAATGTTAACTCTTCACTTGCAAATGGGGAGAACAAAATTAACTTTTGGTGACCTGAAGATTTTATCTTGCTGTTAGGGAAGTTTGACACTTTTGTTTTGAGAAGGCTAGAAAACAAACAGACAAGGAAAAGCTTTCAAAAATAAAAAAATCAAAGATAAAACTATAGAAAATACAGCTTCTGCTCTGGGCTAGATTTTTGGTTATTGCTTTTACTACTGAGGAAAGGCCGGCACAGATGAGCCGGGGAGGGCTCTGGCAAATTAGAACCTATCTAGCACATAAAAAAACTGTGATGCTGTTAACAGACAGACTGGTGCAAGTGAATGAAGAGCTTTAGTTTCCAAACATCTCTGGGTTTTCCTAAGCAATTTTATATAATCATTTTTTTTCCATCATTTTTTTTCCCCTATAAAACTGTTGAGTTCTCAACTTAGTCTGTCCTCTGCAATAAGAAGCTGTAACTGTACAGAGAGCGCAGCACGTGTAGAGAGAAAACCTGAGAAACACAGAAAGATTAATATCTTCATGACTGCAACTTTAATTGAAGTTTTAACTTTAAAATATTGCAGAGAGAAGTTATAATCAATTTGAAACACTTGGGAGGTAAAAGCAGGTTTAAATATTTCACTTCCTTAATGTAATCTTTGAACACAGTGGTGGAAAACAAAAAAGCCCTCCAGATGCTATATGTCTGAGTTAATATGTTCACTGACTGAATGGAGTTACTCAGGAACTCCAGAAATACCAGGAGCAGAAGCAGTTTTAAGCAAATGATGTAAACATCTTCCTTACTTATCACTGTTCTAAGAAGCCGCTTTTCTCCTCAGAAGTATCTCTAAAACAACCCAAACTAGACCCACGCTTCTCTGTGTGCCCGTTATGGGAATGCCTGGGAAGTATTAGGCCCCCATGAGAGATGCTTGTCCCTGTATTAACAGTTGCTCTGTGGGCAATGTGCTAATGAGAGATGTTGGGAACTCCTAGTTTGTCTGCCCAATCAAAGCTGTGATGCATCCTGTAAACAGCTTCTTACGTGAAGCTCTCCGTTTGTGCTTGTTGTTTAAGGTATTGTTTTTTTAAACCCTGTTTTCTGCCCATAGCATCCAGGGAATTGTAGTGATCCTTTTCCATCTTTATCCTAAATTGTTTTAACTGAGTTAACTAGATGTGTTTTTCAGATTTCTATCTGCTGAGTAAGTTGGTAAAGTCCCAGAGAGCCCCGAGAAGATCCTAGGATGAGGTTTCTTCGGTGTTGAGGGGAGAAGGCAAAAGGGAGGTGAGGGAGATCTTAGTGATCATCAGTCGCCTCATAGGAGGGTATAGAGAAAGAGAAGCCCAACTCCTTTTGGAAGTACAGTGATAAAATGAGCGGGATCAGACTGTTCCAGGCACTCTGGTAAGTTATTCACCGAGAGAGTAAAGCCACTGTTCCACACTATAGCCCTAGCAGTTGGAATAGAGAGCTCCAGAGGTCCCTTCTGAACTAAATTACTCTGATACAATTTCTGTATTAAATGTGCAATAGTGCACACTTAATCTAGACCCATATTTTGATCGTAACTTTTTCTGAGAAGGTGGCAAAAAAACAGTAGCATGTTTAGAATTAAAGACATAACTGTCCTACATAATATGGGAATATTTAGGTTGCTCTGAGATTTATCTTGGAAAACTTGTCTCGTGGAAGTGTTGCCTTGATACAAAACTAATGTGGAAAAGATAAAGTACTTAGCGCAGATAGAGAGAACATAAACTGCTTAGAAGCTGAAAGAAAAAGCAAGTTGAAACTTCATATCTGAAGTAGCTGCATTAAAAAAAGGAAAAAAAGAAAAAAAAAAAAAAGAAAATCCAATAATCACTTGAATGCAGCAGGTCTCTTAACATGTTGCAAAGTGCCCATGTACCTGGCAAAGGGGAATTAAGACCTTGTATAAAGGATAATTCAGCTAGGAAGTTTATTTGCATGCCAGGTTTTCTGGCTTGTGCCAGGTCTCATAATAAGTAGGATTTTCCTCCTGTAAGTATTAAATCTTTGTATTCTTTCTGCCTCTAATTAAGTTCATGTTTAAGACATCCCTCTTCAGGTGCTTCGTGTAATAACATATTACACAAGTGAGCCATTTGAGGAA
Organism: Crypturellus undulatus; assembly: GCA_013389825.1. NCBI lineage: Eukaryota > Metazoa > Chordata > Aves > Tinamiformes > Tinamidae > Crypturellus > Crypturellus undulatus. Next base: position 247,205 of record VWPW01020729.1, read on the forward strand.
TTCTTCAATGAAGTATAGAAGTGATTTTCCTATCATACACCAGCAGTTTACTCTGATGTATTATTCTAACTTAATATTCAATTTCCGTCTTTGTTGATGTATTTACTCCAAAGTTGAAGCAATTTAGAACAGTGATGTGGCTGCATATTCAGTCTCATTACAGAGCTAGTACAGCAGCAGCTGAACACCTGGTTATTGGATAACCTCTTTCTTGCAGGGGTAGAAATAATAGGTAAAATTTGCATCTTTGCTCCACAGGATAAAGAAGGTCATTCATCATTTGCCTGGTCAGTTCCAATTGCTGTAATGCTTGTAATTGGCAGCCAGTGCTTCTGACGGATGAAATAACAAGAAGATACAGAAAGGGCAGATGTTTTCACAAGGTATTAGAACATTTTAATACATCTTTGGGTGCCCAAGGCTGATTTTGAATAGCACAAACCTATCCAAAGTAGAAAGGGAGGAAAATATTTATCAGGTTATCGAAACACTTAAAGATTATTGAGATTATTGAGGATATACTTTTCTTTGTGGGATGATATGAATTTATGAGAAACCATGCTCTTTAGCTTTCCTCATTTTTGTTTTCTGGTTTATTCTTCCTCCCCCTCAAGCAACTTTGTCTATTGGGAGTCCTGGCAACAGACAAGAAAATAAAAGCTAAATCTGCTAGCACAGGGGAACCTTAGGTTGCATACGCATTAAAGCTTTTCAAATGTGTTCTGTCTGGGTTCCCCTTACACTTGTGTAAACTGAAGCATATTCATGCATCGAACAAGTAGTTATAGTTACGATGACAGCATTCTTGGAAAGTCTAGGAAAAAAAAAATCTCCGTCATCACTGGACCTGTCTGCACTGGATCAATGTGGAGCAGGGCTGAGGCAGATAAACACACAGCTTTTTTTTAAATATCTTGGCTATTTGAAGTATTCAAAGAAAAATCTGTTTGTCACATCAGTGTTTGTACAGGGGTATTTTGATTATTGTCAATATGTATGTTGGCTAATTGTAGAAATGCATGTGTAGAACCCGATGGCTTCTCTTTTAGTTTTAAAGTTAAAAAGCAGATATAAGTACTTAGAAGGAAGCGATTGCTTTGTGCTCTTAATAGTGATCAGGGTGCAGCATGTTCTTAGGTTTTTTTTCTTTGTTTTTTGGCAACTTTTGCAGGTGCTGGGAGCCCTGTTTAGTCATCACAGGTTCATTTTTGTATCAAAGCCTGTCTGCCAGGACTTCTTCATGGGTTTCTTCTCTTCTGCTGAGTGCCTTTGGGAATGTCAGTCTTCCCATGAGCTGAACAGTTCTGGGCAGGCTTGTTTCAGTGTCTGCTTTTTGGAGGTGAGAACAAGAATGTGTTGGTAGATGTTCTCAGTAAGGTGTGGGGTTGTGTAGCATGTGTGAAGGGAATGGCAGGCACAACCAGATGTTGCAGATTTGCACCTTTATTTTTTCCAGAACTCTAAGCATCACTTGTAAGAGAAGTGCTGACAGCTCCCTTTCTCAAGCTTATAGAACTTGCAACTATTTTTGATGTTTCAGACAACCAGCACCTTGGATGTTCGCCGATGAGTGTGCTTAAGTAAAATGTTTATTTTCTTTCCTCCATCCTTTGCGTGTGCTATTGCAGCTCTCCTTGCTGTCAGGGTTATCTTCTTTCTGCATTCACCTTGTGAATGTGCCCTACTTCCTTATGGTGGTCTGTGCTGCTTCCTCGTCTCTGTGATCTCCCTGACATCTTACAGTTGTGCTGTGTGTGTGTTTATCAACAGTACAGGAACATTTCTGTTTGGGATATCAGTCATATTTGTCCTTTCTCCATAGAAAGCTCGGGGGGTTACGTGTTGTCTCAGGTTATAGTCTTCACAGTTCCTGTAGTGTTCTCTTGGTTTCTGAGTGTGTTTTCACTGCAAAATATTTACCAAGCATCCACTGTGCTCTTGATGCATTGTGCAGAATTCACTCTGTGCTTATCAGAGCAAAGAATGCCATGGAATTAGTGTCCAGTGATGAGTGCGGTCATGCCAGTGTATGTATGGAAGGATCCCTTTCCTGTCAGCTGAAAATAACGTTCACTTTTAAGCTAAATTCCCACCCACCTTGGGCTCTTTTTTTTTTTTTTTTTCTTTTTTTTTTCTTTTTGTAGTGCAGGAGAACACCTCTTGTAATTTTTTTGAAGAGCATATATCCTTTTCAAGGAACACTGTTTTACACAAAGAACACAGTAAATAACTCCTCAAATGCATTTCCTGGAAGACATAGTCTTAAAAATATTGGAGACCAGCAGCTCTGCAACACAATTGCACAATGTTACCTGTTCACTTAAAAATAAAGATAAATCCTTGAATGAAACTCAGTGGGCTTTATCTGATGTGTAATGGATCCTTGCTTTTACATTATTTTCCCCCTTGTAGTGATACAAAAGAATGTTTTGAACAACTGAAGACTGATTGCCAGTTGAAATTTCCTATCCTTAAACTTCCTACAATAGCAGATGAATGTGTTTCTGCAGCGCACCTGTGGTATGGAATTATTGATTTTGCAAGTTTGGAGAGAACCCAGGAATCGCTTTAAACGTTCAGTTCACAGAGCACAATGTCTTGGATATTCTTGACCACTGCAGTTATTGTGAAGTGGGAACATCTGGCAGGGATTTCAACACCATTCTCTTGCATCCCTTCTCAGCAGAGTGCCATCACTTTGGGCTTATTGGGACTGCTTTCTCACTGTCATTTTTAATAGCAGCTCTAGTGGGTGGCTCACTCTATAAATTTGTCCTTTAAAGACAGATGAATGTAGGTGAAGTCCTCTGCAATATGTGGCCAAATCTTAAGAGTTTGCTTAGTGTTTGCTTAATGTGAACTTTATGAAATGATCTCCTACTGGGTAGTATTGCCAAGATCAGCAAGTTTTATGCTTTAATTTTGCATGTCTGGTGGCAGTGGAGCTTCTGCCAATACTAATGACAAAACTATTATTGGATTTTACTGCATTTCTGTGTGCATTATTTAGGAACTGAAAAAGTGCCCCACTCCCAGCACATAGAATCATAGAACTATAAAGGTTGGAAGGGACCTGTAGAGATCATCTAGTCCATGCCCCTGCACACGCAGGGGGCTCATGTTAGAGCTATGTGCACGTGCACGCACACACACAGGAACTCCATAATACCCAGCAGAGATGATTTATTTTACCTTTTTGTTGTTCATAAATGCTAACAAAGGTTGAGGGTGACATTTGGATTTCACCAGGAAAGCACAACTGCTACATGTGTTCATAGCTTGTGGGGAGTGGTGGTGGTGTTGCTTTGAGATGGAGATTATAGCAGTATTGCAGGGGATACAGATAAATCTCCATTATCTGTCTCCAGTCAGACAAATCTATGAAAACAAATCTAGAAAAGAAATGAACCCTTCCAATAAAAGTGCAGTTTTGCTGGCAGAGTTGCTTTAGGGCACGCAGTGGGAGCAAGAGAGTGCAGGAGTGACTTCTCACAGCAGTGCTGGACCCTCTTTTCCTGGCTCCTCTCCCACCTGACAGTCACAGCAGCCTTGACTTTAAGGCACAGTCCTGGTTTAGGCTGAGCTTGGGCTCAGGAGTGTTCTTCAGTAGCCAACAGCATCCGTTTTGCCCACACTGCTAAGTGGCCTCGAGCCAACTTTCCCTAACTTACCGTTCATGTTGCAAATGCAGGAACTGAGTGGCAAATTGGAAGATCTTCCTCACTTTCATTCTTGATGCTCCAATCTTTGGAGTAGAGGCAGAAACCAGCTGCCTCTCCTAGAAGAGGCAGCCTAGAAGAAGCTTTTTCTTCTAGGATCATTTTTAAGCTGCAGGAAAAGCCGTTACAGCCATCTGTTGAGTAAAATGAGCAGTTTGCAATATGCTATCTTGGTAAATGAATAAACTCTTCCAAGCATTATATGTGTTTATATACATACTGCAGGGTAATTGAGTATAACTGAGGAATGCAAATCGCATTTTCATTTCCTTGTAGCTGGTAGTCGATGTGGCTTTGCAAAGTCAGTAGTAGGATATTATCATTTCAAATACATTTTAAATCTGTGTAGATGATGATGTGAGGATTAACACAGTAAAGTTTTGGGCTCTTTATCCTTCTTGTTCAGAACTGCTTAGTTTTTTCAAAACAATTATTTTGTCCCAAATATATTCTGAAGGCCCTCAGTCAGCTGGAAAGGTTTGTTGGGAGAATTGTGACTACCACCCCTCAGAGCGCTGGGATCATTTTCTTCCAGTTTTATCTGTCTTAAAAAGTATGGTGGAAGAGAAGAGTGTGATTAAGCTTTTTTTTTTTTTTTTTTTTTTTAAGATTCTCTGATAAGTAACTGAACTGTAAGGATTCAGAATTTGTCTTATTAGGATGCATACTTTTGTTTTCTCTTCAATAACTGATTTTTTTTAAAAGGAGAAAGCACATCCCTATAGTGGATACTTTTTTTTTTTTTTTTAAATTCCTGTGTTTTTTGATAATTGCTTTGTGCAAGCAGTGAACTGAGATGGGAAAAGTTTAAGAACATCTTACTGGATTTTAGTGAGAAGTAAATATGTATCCCATGTTAACAGGACACTGTTAAGTTGATCAGAGAGAGATTCAATTACACTTTAGTGACTTACAGGGCTTATGTATTACTTAGCTTCAGGTGTGGAAGGTGAATCCATACTTGCAGTTACACCTGTGCTTCCATATAGTGAGCTGTTTTATGGAGAAACTGCACGATCATACGGAGACAAACTTATTACTGGATCACGAACTTTTCTGTATAGCAATATCTTGTCCCCATACTTACATGTGCCTCTGTAAAAATCATCTAAATAGCAGAGTGGGCTCCTGAGACCCAGTAGGCAATCTCGTACTCGTATCATGTACCTCCTCAGCAACCGAAATTTTACGGGCACTTCTTGTTACTCAGTACGGTACGTAAAACCTAAGCACTTGGAAATATGTTGTTATAGGATAGTATGAGCTTCTACATTTCTTTCCTTACTTCTTTAACAACATTTTTTACAATTACAGCTGTGAGAAGGCTCTTGCTTTCAGTTCTAACGGCTTTGAAAATAGAAGTGAAATTAAAAGAAATCATTTTATTTTATGTTTTCTTGAACAAAATATGGAAGAGGAAATACAGGAGCTATTTAATGGTTTTGTTTGGCAGCTCTAAATTCCAAGTGAAGTTTTTGGAGCGGATATTTAAGGAAACAAGGCTGAGGTTGAAGGGGTTGGCGGTGGGGCTAGCTGTTACAGTGTGCCAGGATATAGAAGAGTCAATCTGTCTTCTCTCTGCCTTATACACTGTTATTGTGTGTTATTTTTTCTGTCTTCTTTTCCCTCCTTTAACTGAAACGAAGTTGTATAGTTAAGGCAATCTTCTGTCATGTGTTAGATGTCTCAATTTCTCATCAGTGACTTTCCTGTAGCCTCTTGTAACTGAGCCAGCTGGATCTATGCTAACGAGTCCTTTTGAACTGTCAGTATTTCTGTATTTCCTATACCCTGCTAGCGCTTTGTTCTGAACCTTCTCCTTTTCTGTCCAAGCAAATTACACCAAAATAACACTGCTGGAGATTCTCCAGTTCTCTTTTCCTTTCTGAATTTATTATTAGTGCTTATTTTGTGAATGAGGCCTTTCAAATTTATGTAGGTGTAATTTGATACAATCCTCATTAATTGTTGTACGAGCCAGAGAATCAAAGGGAAAGGGTAAAAAAACCTATTTTTAATTTCGTGAACTATTCTGTGGAAGGGACTGGCTAACCTATGCTTTACACGGTAATTTACATTCTAAATAATTTTGCCAACTGGCATTTTGTCATTTGAAAGTTTATATATTACTTTAGAAATAGCATTTTATTTGTGCAGATCATCCTTACCGATTGAAGTTATTGATTGCACCTAAAAAATAGGTATCGCTACTTATACCTTTCATTTTGCTGGGTTTTACACGAAGTGAGACTCTAGAAGAAAGCTCGAGAGTATTGTGTTTGTAGTGCTACAAGAGCTGCAATTCTTAATAGCGTGGAAAGGCGGGTTTCAATCTCTTTCAATCTGTGGAGCACTAAATGTTTTCCAGCGGAAGCCCACAGTCCTAGTTGATGAATTTTAATCTGTTGACAATGAATTTGCTTTTCGTATTTAATTTTACAAGACCATAAAGCCTTGAAGAGTCACTAACCATAGGTTCAAAGCCCTCTATTTAGAGAGTGTAGCTGCTCCTGTATTCTAAAGGCTCAATGTCTCTCCAGCCTATAATTTATAAATAGATAGCAGTTAGTGCTACAGCTTTCAATGCTTATAGGTGTTGCCCTAATGTGGAGAGGTTTATTCGCAGGTCTTGTATCATTCAAACCTACCATCAGCATCTCCCTCGGCTGCACAGACTGTAAATATCACTTAGCTCTTGAGCAGTGGAGTCTTGGTGGTTATTAGTGCAGAAGCATATTACTGCATTTACTGTAGGCTCCTTTTCATTCCTTCTTTTCATTACCAGGACACCGGTGAAACAAACGATTCTGACACAGCCCTCAACATATGGTGACAGGAAACCTCCAACCTCACAATCCATCTGCTCGTACTTTGATCTCGAGTACAGGTTTCGAAGTAACAAGCCCTACTTCCAAAGGCAGATGCACTAGTAACTGTCTTTAATCTCAGAATCTCTCCCATTTCCTACCCATTTATGATATGAAGCGAAGGCGAGGCTGAGCGGGGTGCTCCCCTGAGCCTTTACGAGAGGCTGTCGAGAAGCTTGCAGATAAACTTAGAGATAGATGTGCTTGCTGAGGGTGTGTGCAGAAAGCAAAATGATAGGTCAGGCAGGAGGAAACCTGCAGTTTGGCTTCGGGTACTGTTAGATTTATTTCAGCGAAGAGCCCAAAGAGCCTGCTTAGAGTTTTGTGCTGAGGCTCTCCAAGCGCTGCTGTGGGCTACTGTTTTGCAACAACTTTTCCCAAATCCCTTAATAATGTCAAAAGAATCCGCAGTCTACTAACTAAGCTCTGAATCTCCGAGAAAAAATTCCTGTATTGGACGTTGGAACTGTCTTCCAAAATTATCCCATCTCTTCATATTTTGTTGGGTGCACGGTGCTCTCAAGGTCTCTTGCACATTTTTTGTCGTTGTTGGCTTAGTACATGCTTTTATTGCGGCACAGTAAACTTTAAGACAGCAAATAATTAATCAATTTATTTACAGGTGTTACTGCCTTCTTCCTTGTCATTTCACCATTGAAAGGTGAAAACATGAGGCCCATTCTTGCCTTCTCGTTCTGCGCAGTCTAATGCTGGCTAATGAGTTTGTGTGGGAGTGCAGTGTGGGTAACCTATGCAGATAGAGATGCTATTTTCCTGTTTTTAGCACAAAATGAAAGAATGTATGCAGCAGGGAACGAGAAAGTTCAGTAGGATGTGACCTACCATTTAGTTTGTTTGCTTTCTTATCTGCTCCACGCTTTCTCCCTCAGAGATATAATTCTTAATTAGTGAACAGAACAGCTGTATGGAGCTTGAAAGAATAACAAGGTGCTAATGAAGGGAAAAGGGAAAAGTTGGTAGCAAGGAAAAATGAATACTCTAATTTATTCCTCCATCAGGAGTGAAGCCAGCTAATTGACAAAAGGCTTCTTACGCAATCTTTGTCTAACTTTATATAAAAATAATATTTTTCTTAAAAACCTACTTTTGGTAGGCTCCAAAGCTGTTTTTCAGATCCCAGCTTCCGGGTAACATGACATCAGTTCAACAGCCAAAACTGGTGATTATATTAAAAGAAGAATATAATGAGACAAAAGAATGGCTTGATCTTTCCTGTTGATAAATTTAGAACTTGTAAAAGCTAAAGTGCTGTAATGATAAAAAGAAATATAACTTTATACTTACCCGCCGTTCAAAAAAAAATCCCTAATATATAATTATTGCAAGATGAAGAAAAATACCTCTCTCCCTCTCATTCTGCTACTTCTCCCTGCTTCTCGTTAGTATTGAAATCATCCAGTTTAATTAAATCACCGGCCCATTTCTGCACAAAGGATGACATTTCATTAATGATATAAGATGTGCATGAGACAGAATTAACCCAATTTTCAAATGAATTTCAATTTGGAAAGGGCAACGTGTAAAAATGTCTTGTAAATGTGTGGGATGAGGTTGTTGAGCAGCTTTTTCTGAAGGAAATGGGATTATCGGATGATGAATAATTAGGCAACAGTTCTTCCCTTTCCCCCTGTCCTGCTGGCTTCTAATGCTCGTTTTGTAATCTGAATAGATGGAAACCGGGGTGACATCATATGTTGTGGATATATTAGAAATACATTTAAAAAGAGGAGTCTTGTGACGAATGCTAGCAAAATATATATAATTTTCTCAGTAATTTTTAGCTAAATAGTAGACTTCAGCAGCTCTGTCAGAGCTACTGTCATCTTAATGATCTTCCTTGGTGGCAAGGACTTGGGAGAGCACTCGGGTCTGGGCAGGCGCCGGTCCTCTCGGCTTGCCCTTGGTTTCAAACTCAGACCGTGATCTTGCCTGCTTTATTTCTGTGCAGAAGTTTGCACTCTTTTGGTTCCGTAAGAGCTTCTATCATCTCCATATTTTGCTCTGTTTTGCTGATGATGTTTCTTGCCTAGAGGTAAATACAAGGGAATATAATTAGATGGTAGAATTTACCGGTAATAGGAAGGGCTGAAGGAGGCTGTCAAGACTTTGGGCTGTGAGACACCCCCTCGTATGGTGGGGTCTCCAAGGAAGCCTGTTTTGCTTTGAGGCTACCTGCCTCTGGCTCCAGAGCTCTAAGGAGAGGCTTGAGTTTGTCCACATCCATTGGATTTAGACTCCTACGGAGTCCGACAGCCTGAGGGCTCTCCCAGGAGACACTGAGGAGATGGAGGAAGAAAAGCAAACCAAACCCCCTAATAAACATGGCGAGTGCTGATTTGAAGCACTCTTTGGAACAGGTGCCGTGTTCTCCTCTGCACGGAGAGCAGGTCTGCTTCATCGTTCAGGCTTACATTTCTGAAGCTCGGCTGTGATGGAGAGCTCCACATGGTATCACCACTTCTTACTTTGAATTTGTAAATATCTTTCTAGTTTCACCTTTATAGTTAAAAGGAAAGCTGCATTTTCAAGACTTTTTTTTTTTAATTCTCAGAGCTGGTATTTCAGTTTCATTTCCAAGTTGCTGGAAGTTAACTTTTATCAAAGCAGTTTTTAAAAACCATTAACCTCTGAGCTTTGGGTGTTTGCAAGAGACAATGAAGCGGATGTAAGCAGGCCATAGAAAGCCAATTAATAATCTAATAACCTGAATCTGCCTTCTAAAAAGTGTCAATTTTTTTTTGCAGCTTTTCCTTTTGGGGGAGGGAGAGGAGCAGGGTGCTTTGCCTCCTGTTGAGGTTTGGATTTCTAGGGGTCAGACGAGTAGCTCTGCTGCCCTCCTGCCCGCAGGACCAGCTGAACTCCTCGCCTGGACGTGGGGGACGTAATGGCCTGCGGTGAGTGTGGCCATGGAGAGAAGTGCCTTTTGGAATTGAAGTTCGATGTGGAAAGCGCCGCCTTCTCTTGGATTTGTGCAAAAATTGGGGGTAAAATGGTGTGTGCTTTTAGCTGGAGTACAGAGAAATAACTGAAATGAGGTGCTATCAGGAAAGTTTGCAATTACTGTTGTCCTTTGGCTGAGCGAAATGTGGCTGCAAAAGCAGGAACAGAGCAGTAAATGAAGTTCACCCCTGGTTCTTCCCCAGAGATGTGGGGACAGTGGAAAGTTTCATTCTGAAGCTGGCTTATTTCTAAATGTGAAAGATGATAATATATTTTTTTTCTTCTATGGGCATTCCTTTGATTTATTTTTTTAAATTATTTCTATTTTTCTTTTGCTCTGGATCTTTTTCACAGTTACGGGTCCCATTCGTTAGCAGAACTCTCTCGGTTTCCACATGGAAGGAAGGTTTGTATTGTGCGTATGTTGTTCTTAATGGGCCCTCTCTCTTCTTACAGAAAAAGGAATGAAGAAAATGAGCAACATCTATGAATCGGCAGCCAATACCCTGGGAATTTTTAACAGCCCATGCCTGACTAAAGTGGAGCTGCGCGTTGCATGCAAAGGCATATCAGACAGGGATGCCCTCTCGAAGCCAGATCCTTGCGTCATCCTCAAAATGCAGTCCCATGGCCAGTGGTTTGAGGTGAGTGTCTAAAAGTAAAAATGATTCTTCTGCTGCTTTAGGGATTATATAGTGAAGCTCAGGTAAAGTTCAAATAGCAAGTGCAATAAAGAGAAAAAGTGATTTGAAGCCTGTGGCGAAATCTTTTTTTTAAGATTGGAGGGAGATTTTCCATTAACTCTAACACGCTTGAAACCAGATCCTTAATGATATTTTGAACTTCTCCTTGTTGGAGTCTAGATTAAAAATGAGGATGATAAGAGAGTAAAACGATATAGAGCTTTTCCCTCTAGGCACTCTTGTTTCATAAAAGCTGTATAATAACAGAGGTAATGATAGTGACCATTATAAAATGCTCTCGAAACTAAAGGAGAAAAATGCTGTGGAAGAAAAAAGTATTAATAGTTGGCAAAGAATTCAGCAACAGTGTAGTTTGATTTGCACATTTTGAATTTTACAGCTGGATTCACAGTTGACATTAGTAGCTTAAACTAATGTCTTTACCTAATCAGCTTACCTTGTTTCATGTATTCTATGTTTAATTATAATCCTACCTCATATTATTTTAGTTAATTTTATAAATTATATGTTTCTGGAATGGAAACAAGATGTCCTAGAGACATGCAATCTGTAAAGGTGGTATGTTAGAACTGAATGTTATATTTTAATAAAATATTATTGCTTATTTTAGCTAAAACGTATACTCGAATGTCTGTGCTAATCAAGCTCAAATCTGTGAGGTTTTTGTGTAAAGTAAGCATGCCAAAATTAGGAATATGTCAAATCTAAATTTTCTCTTAATTTGAGTGAGTATTCATCCCTCACTTTAACAGCTTCAGTATTCAAAATAAGATTCGTAGTTACCAAAGAAGCTATCTGTAAGCACATGCAGAAAAAAAGAGTTGTAAATTGATGTGTCTCTTAATTTTGCATTTTCAGTCAAGTCTCTCAGACTTTGGGAAATCTTTTTCCAAATCAATTGTTTAGAAAACTATTCATTTTGACTTAGAGACCTCTGAAACTTTTTCCAATGCAGGATCATCACTAATATATCAAATCCAGGTTTTCTGGCAGTAGTCCTGCTCTTCTTAGCTACCTGCTGTGGAACCACTAGATGGGCCTTTGGCAGAAAACCACACTGTATGTGGTTTTCTTATGCATCTCATGCTTGTCCCAATGCTACTACAAAAACAGTGTCTTCACATAGTGAAATTGAACACACTGTGCTTGTTAATAAAAAAGGTAATTGTACTTAGCCACATAGAAAGGAATATTTAGCTATTCTCTCTCTCTGTAAAATCACTCAAATAGTAGAAACTAACCAAACAGTGGATTATTGGTCAAAACAAGGGAAATCTTTGTGTTTATAATGGAAAGACCCAAGACTTTGCAGCCATTTCAATTTTCTGAATAACTCTGAATTTATTTCACAGTTTTTATGCTACCCTGCATGTTACAGGCAGGGTAAGTAGATCTAACTTACACATTTTTTTTTTTTTAAGTTGCAACTGAGATGCCCTTTCTTTGATGATTGTTTTAATTTGGAAAGTGATTGTCTGACTAGAATAATCTTGCAAAACGGATCAGCTCACTGATCCGATCCTTATCTCACATCAATTGCTTCCAGTGTCTGATGAAAGTCCAGGGTATTCGTTTCAGAATGAACAAAAAGCTTTTTATTAGTTCATGTTCCCATCAGTGCTGCAGTGCTAATACAGCTGTGACATGATGAGCCGTTTCCTATTCTGGGCCACATGTTCTCAGCAGAATTTTTAATTAAGTTCCGATTGCTGAGTAGAATTGAGCAGAGTCACTCAGGTATAGCTGAAGACATAATTTGGCTGGAGGAATCTTCTGCTGATGACAGTCATTGATCCAGCAAGACCTGAGGTTGCAAACAGACTAGTAATTAAAAAAAAAAATAAAATAAAAGGAAATCTAGCTATTGGTGAAATAAGTGTATTCGGCAGAGACGTGACTGAATGGTAACACAGAGGAGTGGAACTCTAGATTTTTCTTTCAGTTGTTTCCATGTCTGTCCAGCAGCACCACTTTTCATCATAAAGATTTATTACAGAACTTTTTCTTTTGGGGGGAATTGCAGTATAACATCATCTCAAGTTTTTCCAAATAAGTCTCTTCTCTCCTTTTCCTGCCCCTCTCTCACTTCAGAGATTTGCATCTATGAATGTAATGACTCTATAATCTTTAATTTCGACATACCTGAAAGCCCTTGCAAGTTGAATGGCTCCGATAAGGCTGCCGAAGTTTAGAACCATCTAGTGTTCTTAAAACGTGCGTGTTGAACACATCCTGTATGCGTTCTGAGTGCATGGTGTAGTTGTGCCTGACTTCTTGAACAGGGAGCAGCTGGGCTGGCGCCGCCTGGGCTGCAGGCTCTGGTGTGTGGAGCTCTGCAAGTAGTTGATGTTGAGACGTGAGAGGTACCAAGGAGCAGCCGTGCGGCCCCTGCGTGTGCCACGAGCAGCTGAGGTTGCTCGTCCGGGGCCGAGGGAATCGCACCAGAGTGTGGTCAGCTGGAGACGCCGGCAAGTGGTGCATTAACTGTGCAGGTGCAGGCCGGCCTCCCAGAACGAGGAACCTGCAGCTATCTCTGCCAGCGAGCATTTTGGTTAAAACATTTTGGTCTTAGTTTTAGGCAAGTACAGAATTGTTTGTTGGAATCTGTTAGTTTCTGCTTTTCAGTATTGGTTTGACCACATTAAGGAGTTCAATTACCAGACTAAGGTTCAGGATGGCAGATGGCTGAATAGGGTAGTGGAAGCAGACAAAGGTGTGTGGTGATAAATTCATCCCCTCTGGTTGTTTTACCAACTTCCAGTGCAAATATTTTTGCGTAATAACTGTATGTTATGTATAACATTGCAGCCTTGAGCTAAGGTGTGCTAGCACTGCGCAGTAATTCACTATTCCTGAGAAAATACCTTGACCCTATTTACAGGTTATCTGTTTGTGGCAAGTAGCCCCGTTACTTTGGAAGTTTGGTAGGCTGCTGGGCTATGTGGTCACACAAGAATTGCATGAGATCAAGAAGTGTAAATATAACCTGATGTAGCCAGAGACCACATGAGCTCTGTAGCTATGAAAACAGAAGAGCAGCTCTGGAAGATGCTAGACCCTTCTGATAATGAGGAGGAAGGGAACAAGTGGCCGAGTGAGTCCTTTAGCTGTGTTCTTGCAGCTTCCTGCATCAGCACGTAGAGCGGCTGCTACCTTGTGGATTTGTTCAGCCTGCTGGAGTCTTTTTCCCTCAAACTTTTTATTAAATTTGAAGTGCACAGCAAATAAATAATGAAGCTCTCAAAGACAACATGTAGATGCTTAAAATTTGTGTTAGTAGAGGTGGATGAAGAGGTATATTTATTGGAATAGGTTTATTTATTGAAATGTTGACTGAAATCACAAACTGAGCGAGCCGAGGGAGAAATTTAGTGAGCTTTAACAAAGGCTTTGGCTTGCTGTTCAGGATGAGAGTGGATTCAAAGATTAGCTTGATTTGATTAGAAGGCTGAAGCAGAAGGCTCTCTTTGACCCAAACAGATGTCTGTTTTTGTTTTTTTTGTGGGGTTTTTTTGTTGTTTTGGGGAGGTTGGTGGTGGTTGTGGCTTGACCGCTCGCCCTTCACACCCTCTCAGAGCTTGACAGAAAAACAGTAGAGATCAGTTAGTCTAAAAAGGCGTTAAACTAGTCCATCCGTAGAATACAAGCGGACCCCACTAAGTTGTTTTCTACCTAGAAATCACGCTGCAGGCAGGACACAGTCTTGCTCTTCCCTCTTATTTATTTTGCTGTTAGACCTACTCTCTTGCTTCCTTTCTGAATTAATTCTTCCTTCTCCTACCTCCTCCTCCTGCTTTCTCACTTGCTGCAGCTCCTGCTCTCCCTGTCCAGCACCTGCTGCATTATTTCGCTCCACTGTGTATTGGAACACGGGCAAAATTCCCTATCCCTCCCTAGCATGGGAGAAGCCTAAAGCGAAGACCTTAAGGCAGACTTTGTTTCCATGGATACCTAAAAATCTCTCTCATTTTATCCATTTGTGGCTGTTCCAGCCCACAACAGAGAGGGAAGTGAAAGAATTAGTTAGCCATAAAATTGGGGAGTTTGTGGGCTGTAATGAACTGTTCCAAAATAACTTTAAAAGTGTTGAGGAGAATGAATATATACATATATATATATATATATATATATATATATATAAAAGTAAATACATATATCCTTCTCAGTTCATGTAGATGAACACAATCATACATGAAGCAGTTATATGGAATTGAAACTTTAATTATCAGAAAAAAACTACTAAAACCAGCAGCCATGCAGAATCAAACTTGAGGCTTGTCTGAACCACCCCGTCTTGCTCCTTGGTGACAGAGAAGGGTATGTGATCAGGGAGGTTTGATGGTGTCTTTCCAGTTTGTTCTGCCGACCGAGAGTTTGTATCATGGGAACTAACAAATGTTGGTGCATTTTTTTCTTCCATAAATTTGATCATTTTTATATATTTATATATACTTATATATGTTTATATATAAAACTTTTACAAAGTTCTTACTAGATTCATTTTGCCAGATTCATTTTAAGCCTATACTAGTTTTACTATATTCAAGCCATGCGGTCCAGGAGGATGGATTAATGTGAAAGGTTGTTTGAACCATGTTATAAGCAACAGTTTTCAAAGGTTTTGTCATTGCAATGGTTCAGAAATTATCATCTGCTTAAATGCCTCTAGCTATTTGCTTTGTAACCTGTGTTGCCGCCAAGATTTATTTTAGTTTCTTCTTTCTTGCTTCCTCAAAGTCTTTCTGTGTGGTGAGAATAACAAAGAGAGCTCGTCTCTTTGAATCATTCCTGGCAGTCTGTGGGGTCAGGCTGCAGGCTAATTGAATATTTTGTGTTGGTCCATTTTCAGTCGAATTTATCTAATTGGATATCTTACTTTCCCAACTTTGGTATTTTGAAGGCATCTTCTGTTCCAAGGGTCTGTCTCTTGAAAAGCTCTTGTCATTCAATCAAAAACAAAAGGAAGCAAAACCAACTAACCAACCAACTAAAAAAAAAAAAAATCGACAACCATTCTCAAGATGAACAAGGTCTTACTCCACACCAATTTAAGCAGAACAAACCTCTGATGTTGACAGCAAATCACCAGCTATCTTCTGAGGAAAACCAGATTGAACAATTTTTTTTTTTTTTTTTAACTCTTACCATAAACATACAGTGGGATTTTTTTGTTTGGTTTGTTTTTAAGAAAAAAGCAGGTGCTCCTTGAGAGTCCATTTCATTATAATCAGAGCAGGTGGGGGATCTCCTGTGCAGTTTTACCTTCTGTCTTTCAAACATCTTTCATAACCTGTTCAGCTTCTAATGCACAGAGTATGTTTGTTTTGAATGTGCACATATAAACTTGAAACACAGAGTTGTGTTTTATGCCGTTCTGCTTTTTAAAATGAAATCTGACTCTCTTCCTATCCCTAGTCTTCCCCAACTTCTTATGCAAAGTCAGAAGTCTGAAAACTAAAGGCATTAAAACTTTTGTGGTGGTAAATAAATGATTAGAAGCTGATAGTGGAAAACACTGTCATGCGTGCCAAGTTCAGAGAAAAGAAATGGCCTACATCATTTTTAAGTACACCCCAGGTAGTAATAAGTGATTCTTTATTTTCAATCCATTTTCTAACATCCCTTTTTCACTTTCATCCATCACTGCTGCTTTCTTTCAAGCTTGCTTTGTGTCTCAGCAGTTAGGCGTAGCCACAGCGGTCTTTAAATTTGAGCACATTTGAGTCAGGTTGTCTCAACTGAAGGCAAACGCTGTCCCTTGCCAGTAGAGATGACATATCATAACAGTCCCCAGCTCAGCCCCCAGTCAGTGTCTGAGATGCAAGTGTGTCCACGAAGGAGACCCAACCCGCGCTCTGGCAGTCCGCTTGCTCTCTGTGCGCTCGTGTTCGAGCCGGCGGGACCCCGGAATCCTGGTTTAGCATCTGTTGGATTGGGGATTGTCAAAATGATTCAAGAGCACTGTTCACTTTTTGTGAAAAAATTCTGTATAGCGATACTCCAGCTACCGTCTTCACTTAGCGCAACTGAGGGTTTTTGCAAGAAATGCTGGGGTTTGATCCTCTCATTTGTATTTGTGAAGGAGAGAGCTGGCTCAAGTATTTAATTACCAGATCTCTGGGTGTCCTCACCAACACTTGTGTGCTGCTGCTGCTTTAAAAAAACAAAACAAAACATACAACCCTCCCCTCCTTGATGGTTTTTAGGCTGCTTGAAAATTTTTCTCTTGTGAATGTTGAGTAATTTGGTTCTAGACATGAAATATGAAGAAAAAAAATGGGGTGGAGGGGGACTGTCATCCATTTTTTTATTTATCACATAGTATCAAAATATGAGAGCTGATAAAATATATGATTTATTAGTCCACTTTTTTTTGCCTGAGAAACATGGTACTCGAATTACTCTTGCTTGTGAGTACTTCTTTGCTATTATTACATTTTCATCAGAATTTCTAATGATGTTAGGATATATTTACAAATACTGCCTGTAGCCATGGTGCCTATTCTATAATTCTCACTTCAAGCATCACNATATGAAGAGAAAAAATGGGGTGGAGGGGATGGACTGTCGTCCATTTTTTTTATTTATCACATAGTATCAAAATATGAGAGCTGATAAAATATATGATTTATTAGTCCACTTTTTTGCCTGAGAAACATGGTACTCGAATTACTCTTGCTTGTGAGTACTTCTTTGCTATTATTACATTTTCATCAGAATTTCTAATGATGTTAGGATATATTTACAAATACTGCCTGTAGCCATGGTGCCTATTCTATAATTCTCACTTCAAGCATCACAGACCTTTCTTGACTCTTTCTTAGATAACTTTCCATGGAAGCTGTGATTTTGAAAGCGTGTTCTTAGTAACATTAGTAAAATAAGTGTTTTCTAATATTCGCTTTTTAAGTCAGATCAATCCTTGTAGCTTTAGTTTGTGAGTAGGTCAAATCACAATATTTTCAGAATTATCAAAGCACGATAGAAAGGGGAGGTTTTGCAGTGCCTGGTGTTTCATCAAGGCTTGATGACTGGCTAGTTTATCTATCACAGTTTATATGCTTACAGATAAGTATGAAGTTGTTTGTTACATCTGTAAGACTGAATACTGGTTTATGGTATTGTTGGTATTCTTTGTTTTAGCCAGACATATATAGGGTTAGGAATAGGTCAGGGGGCTTGTGAAGACTCTCCTTTCTGTAGCTAGCTGGGAGTGATTTTCTGCTGCTGCAGGAAGAAACGAGTGTATCTTGTGTTTAAAGATCTCTAGCAGAAGGACAGGTGTATTTTCCTGTACACAAGGAAATAACAGCGGCCGTTGAGTGGATGAAGACCTCATCAGATAACAGCTTCCAGGAAGGAGAGGGATCCTGGTTGTCTGAAGTGTCCCCATGGGACAGAAGCCAAGTTAATTGCCCAGGAACATCCAGGATGTGACAGGCCTCCAGCCTTTCTCCCTTGCAGGCCAGGATAAAATAATTGGCCGCAGGGCAGGAGAAGGTCCTTTGAGGAGCTTTCTTAGTGTCCTTCAGCAAAGTGAAGGAAGCCAAGTGCTGGTAGTAAATTACTAGAGAAATGCTACTGCTTCAGCGAGCAAGCAAGCCAAAAAAAAAAAAAACCTCAACACCCCCCCGCCCCAAAACACCCATAGTTTCAACTCCCTGTGAAGAGGTAGCCCAGAATCACACTAGTTCTTGTGGCTACGCAGCCCTGAGGAGAGCTCACACAGAAACCCAGCCCCGGTGTGTGCAGTGCGAGGGGAACGGGCTACCCCTGGTAAGCCTGTCCAGCTGCTTTGGATCTCCTTTGACTGCCAGCGGTTGGGAGGAACACACTACGATTCTGCATGGGGGGAGTTATCCTACTGCTGCCAGCAGAGCCCAACACTCATAGAAATACATTTTTGATCCTTTTTACCCACTTTCTCAGGCAATTTAATTATCTGTCCATCAGTGTAAAATTTTACGCACAGATGAAGAGTGGAAGGCTTTTACCATGGACAGACAGATGCACATTTGAGATAGCTCAGCGATGTGGTTGCCTCTCATGAGCTATTTATTATAGATACACAAACTTCACAGATCTCCTGGATAGATTTTTAAGCCTGACTTGACTTTAGTACTCTGCCAGATTGTGATAAACCTGCAGTAAGGAGGAACTTTTGGAGCTGGATTGTACACAGATAATTCACTTGATTGATTCAGTACATTAGTTCTTGACCTACAGCATCCGAGCAGCGACTGGCAGGTTGCCAGCGTCCCAAACCTCTTCCCCTCCTGCTGGGAGGGATGCAGGAGTCTAACATGAACTGATTCCCTCAGGTTCCAGTATGGAAAGTGCAGTTATGAAGGAGTGAGAATAGCCCATCCAGGAAAGCAAGCTGATTTAGGATGTTCTTTGGGTTGTGCCAATATTGATTGACCAGAGATGCCAAGCTCGCTAAGCTGGTTTGCTTAAAAACAGCGAGTAACAAGATACCGTGTTATTGGTATGAATTGGTGGAGTTAAGCTTATGCCACAAAAAGCAACTCAATTGCAACTGTTTTGTTAATAATAAAACACATGTACAAAATTTGTACAGATCTCAAGTCATCTTTTTTCTCACTCGGTTCTATTCTGACATAATTTTTCTTCTGTCATGTTTGGTACTGGGCAAAACCATGTTGTATTAGGTATGCAGTAATCAGCAACCAATGCAACCGTTTTGCATGCAAACAGGAAAAATCTAAGCAGAGCCTCATTGTCTGCATGGCTCTGAATTGAGCTTTCTTGTGTCCTTGTGGTATCCATTTTGTACTTGGTGCTGGTGGGTGCTTGGAGCGCACAGGAAGCAGAATGCAGAGCACCATCTCCCACCAGGATTTGCTTTAATTAAAAAAAAAAAAAAAAAAGTGACTGCTTTATGACTGCTTTAAGGTAGGTTTCAGTCTCTCTCTTTCAAAGGTTTCTGACTAGGAAAAAGGGGCTTTGGGCCTGTGAGCTCACAGCTTGCACACCAGCTCATGGACCGAGGCAGGGGCTGCTGTGTTGCTCTAGGAGCTCTACGTTCTCCCTCTGGAAGCTGACAAGCCTCAGTCAAATGCCTAGAACTGCTGTTTCTGCTTGTGTCGTCGTTTCTGCTCCCGCGGGCAGTCCCCAGAGGAAGATCCCAGAAGGAGGTGTGTGCAGGCAGTATTCAGGGGGGTAGTTCAGCCCAGTGAGGCTGCAGAATTCCCATATTCTTAGGAGAGAGCTTGGAGTGAGTGCCACCACCATCCAGCCTCATCTCTAGTGTTACACACTACGAAATTTAGGAGCCTGTGCAAAACCTTTCCTGCTTGGGTATGGATTTCCCAGGCGATCTTGCTTGACAGATTTACCAACATTTTGTTCAGAAGGCCACCCTTCAAGACAGTAAAGTGTGCGCTGAGACAATTCTTGGTGTCCCCTGGAAGAGCGTTTATGTCACTGAAACTGGAATCATTGCTGCACTTCCTGATCAATAATTTCTAGGATAGAGTGTGTATTTCAGCTTGTTTCTGTATAACTGGAATCTAAATTCATCATGAAATATGAAGTGCAGCCATCTAAGGTAAATCTTGCTTTTTTGTGAGATGCTCAGTTGTTACTGTACTCCTGCACGCACTTGAAGAAATTTTTTTTTTAAGCAGAAAACTACCTGGTACAGTAGTCCCAATTTGTCATGATCTATCTAATCAAAGGGAAAATATGAGTGTTTAGGCTTTTGTTTGCCAAGTGTTTGGAAAATATCATTACTTTATTCTTGTACCAGCAAGATCATCTGTGTCCTAAATGCTATTTGAGGACTGGTTAGTCTGTTGTAGCCTTGTTACATGTGTAAGACGAAGAGCTCACATCTTACATATTTTGCTGCCCTTCTAACTTGACTATTTTCTAATAACATCACTCCTCTGCTATTTTTATAGGTGATTGCATGAATTGTTTTATTGTGGTTGCATTTTTTCCCCCTGACAGTGCCATCTGATGCTTTAAAATCATTTGCAGTTCTCCTAGCTAACATTTGCATGTCATATGTATTCTGTGTGTGTCCTTCCTATTCTTCATAGAAAAAGATATTATAAATGCCTATGTCTTTGTCTCTCTACTTGCAGTTATTATGTTTCCACTGTTGGTTTGTCCTCCAGCGTTTCAGTACTCTGTGTAGTTCACTCCATATTTAGTTTTGCTCTAGTTTTCTTCCTTTGTTCTTTAATTATAAATCACAAAACAGATCCTTTACTGTCTTTGCATTAATATTATTTCTTTCAAAAACCAGCTGTCTGTGCATTGTTAGGATTGTCCCTTCTTTATTCCTTAGGTTGCTGGAAGTTACTTGATGTTACCCCATGTTTAACCCAATATCTCTGTGATGAGGCCACTTTTGGAGAATTCTAGACAACTTCTATTTGCTTGTTGGGTTTATCTTAGGTTTTACACTAGGAATATGTTGAGATTCTCTGTTAATACTGGAAACTTTGGACACTGTAGCAGAGACTGAGACTTAATACGTATTGGAAGTTCAGATTTCTCCAGAAACTCAAAATTAGTACTAGTGCAGCTAGTATTGACTAGTTTCATCTAGTTAATATTTTGTGCTTGAGATTTGCTTTTATTATGGCAACCTCTCATTTTAACTAGTTTGCACTTAAAGGATGAAAGGAATCATTTTTCCCCTTTAAGGAACCCTTCAAAAGCCTGCAGTTTTCCTTCATAATTTAGAAGAACTGTGTATTCTCTACTACGCTGAGTGTCCGTGGTTTACCTTTGTTATTTTTGGAAGGTAATACTAAGAATTCCTGGGAATACATGCATCTTTAATAAACTTTGAAACCAAGGAAGTTAAATTTTTAATACACTTTAATTGAGTTGGAAATATTTTTAAATAAGATTCTGGCAGAGTGATAGAACTGAGAGTTTACGCTGTTATAGTGTGTCACTCCTGGTAGCTGTGTACCCTCCTTTAAAGCAGCCGTGTGCTCTTGTCCGTTTAACTGGAACACAGCAGATGGGGTGAATTGGTTTTTTTATCTCCCCTTCAGTGCATCTCTTTGCCTTTTCTGATGATTCCACCAGGAGGTTGGTCTATTTAAAGAGCACAAACCTTTATTTTGGTGTCTCTTGCGAACTGCTGTATAATTTGGCTACTCCTGGGGATTTTTGTGGTGAGAATACATAATTTACTGACCATCTGCCTGTCTCTGCCTTCTCCTTTCCTTTCAGCTTTTTCACCCCTCACCTATAAAGGAAGGAATCCAGTTGGCTGAGCATTTTAGTGATGTGATTGCTGGTTTTTATTCATTTTAAGAGTGTGATTGTTGGTTTCATTACAGTTGTGTATTTCCTTCAGCCAATGACCCAAGTCCAAAACCAAACATATACTTGTCACCATCATTATTTTGTGACAACTCTGAGAAAGCTACTTCTTCCCAAATCCAAGACTTCCAGTGTACTCAGCTACTAAAAGTCCTGAATGATCTGCCTGGAGGGGCTCGAGCGGGCAGTATTTGGGATGGTGTGTATGTGTGAATGGGAGAGGAAGGGTGAAAGGATGCTACTTACGTAGATGCAAAATTAAATGGAATCTGTGGAGAGGTAGGTATGGAAATTTTAATACAACTTTGATTGATAGCACTGGTAGGTGGTCCAACAAGAAGCCAGAGGCTTTTTGTTTTATGCGTTGGCTGAGGGCATTAATGACTGTGAAGGAGGGAAATACTTCTGTCCTTTGACTCCTTTATGAACATTTTAGAGGAGATACATCAAAGTTATCTGACTTCACTGAGGCTTACACAACCATTATGTTTTATTAGATCCTCCTGACTTTTTGCAATATTTTCAAACTCTCTCTGTAAATATGATTGTTCTTGGTGCGTCTGCAGTGTGACTTGTGTAACGGATTCTGGTAAGTGCAGGTATGAGGGGCATGTTTTTCTTCATTGGTGCTAAAGGTGGTCCTTAAACTCCTATGTGGACCTTGTATCCAATCTGGCAAACTGTCATATTAATCTAATGATATGTGCTTGCAAGTTAGATTTAAAATAATCTTTCTGCTCTAGGGATTTTTTTTTTCCAATTGTTTGCAACAGGGTTGTGTGTTTGTTTATAAGCTAATTAAATTGTAAGCTCTTAGAGACAGGAAGTATCTTTTCTGTTTTATATGCCTAGCACAGTATGATCCTCATCTAGATGTGTGGTTGCTCTCACAATATGAATCATTATAATAAGCCTTTGAGTAGTAGTAACTCTGACTCAGCTGAGGTGAAGGACTAGCTCACCCCGAAGTGACAGGTTTTGCTTGGAGTGGGGAGAAAGGAGAGCAAAATCTCTTCAGAAAAACATATATGGATTTAAGAAAAAAATATGTGTTTATCAGAAAATATTAAACTTCTGGTTTGACTTACCCAAGGCTATCTTGTTCTAGCTTTTTAAGCATCTGTTCTGCCATATAGCAAACTTTGATTTAGACTCTGTCTTCAAAGATTGGCATTTGTGGCATAAGCAGTGAAGAGCAACTGGAGGTTAAAAGGCTTCTTCAGACTTTTAAGGACACCTAGATCTTATTTTAGAAGCAAGTGGAACTCAGGGATGGCATCTTGTAGGACAATTTAAATGTTTCTTTCACTTTGTTTGAATACTTGGTGAGGAATTGCTTTGAGCAATGTGGTGCCAAGCTGTTTGGGCTTTGAAGTGCTTCCACTTGCCAGCCACGTCCAGCTGCAGCTCCTGGGCTTCTGGGCTTGCAAGGCCAGCCACCCTAGGGACAGCACCCAAGAAATGGGCATGGCTCTCTTGACTTATCAAACATTTTATTTCACGTATTTTTGTGGGGCTTCCCTTCCCCTTGGCTCATACAAAAGAAGTTCATTAAGTCAGTAAAAGAGATTTAAAAATTTTAAAAGAAAAAAAACTATACCTTTTTTCAGGTGATTTATGGGTAGGGCCTATATCATCTCAGGTCTGGAAATTGCTACCCTGATGACTCGTCTTCAGATCAGAACGTCACTTTAATGAAGACTTTCTGGGTGGTTTTGGAATGCCCTATATGAATACCGATAAGCAACGATGCTTTGCTAGCCTACATAAAATGATCCAGGGCAGTTATTTCCTTTGTTGGTTTTGTTTCTTATCATCACAAAATCTTAGGCTCTTGAGATAAATAAAGCCTAAGATACAGTAAAGGCTTTGCTGGAGTGTGGAGGAGGAGAATGTGAAGTTTGAATATTATGTTTTCTGTCTGAATCACTTATGTGTTACCAGGGAGGAGTTTGATTAGAATAATTAGTCATGAAATATATAATTGCTCTGAATCTTCCTACAGACTGTACAGAGATCTGTTTAAGGAGAATATGGTAATTTGATAGTTATTCTGCAAATGTTTATGCCCGCTCCCTGCTCAGTGTGCGTATGCAGTGACATCCCCGTGACTGCAGAAAGGAAGCTTTCCCACGAAACGACTTTCGCAACCTGAGGTCAATCCATGGTCTGCAGTTTTTGTGACCATAGGATCTGTGTCTCTTCTACTCTTTTAGAGGTGGTTTCATCAGGGGACTGTCACCCTTAAACAAATGCCGGTGTTTGCAAAGCAGTGAGCTGGAGGGATCAAGTGCTGGCACGTTCTGTCTGGCTGTTTCTCTCGCCACCTCCTTGGTGACGTTCCTCTTGGCTCCTCCTTGGGCTGCCTGGCGCTACAGTTGGTCCCTGCTTTGGGAAGTGATCTTAGGTGAGGAATAACTGATACTGCCTTGCCACAGGACATCATGAACAGACTGTGCTGCCCCAGACCTGAACACGGAAATGTTTGGTCCACTTCTTTTTGTTTGTTTTGTTTTATTGGTTTGCTTTTGTTATTCCTGACCTTGTGATGTGTTTTTTTTGTTTGTTTGTTTGATTTTGTTTTTTGTGCCAGAGGTGCTATTCCAAATGATTAGGTGGTGATGCCGAACTTGTTACTAAGCTACCATTTGTTCTTCCACTGGTTTTGAGGCTATATATTAAGTTTGTGTTCAGCATAAGTTATGTGAATTATGAATTCATCCTGTCTCTTGATTTTTAAAGTTGGGTAGAAGCACTTGTGTCCGCTTCATTCCTGCGGAAAGGCCTGCCCAAGTCAGCAAGGTTACCCCTTCACAGGACAGGGAAGTGTTTTGATTTAAGTGTTTGCGTGTTCAGGACTGATACAGGGTTATTGTGAACTGAAAGAAAATGCTACTGCTGTTACAATTTCCCAATACTGCTTTCTTGGTAAGAATCTGAAATTGTGTTTCCTTTCCTGTCCTGTGTGATAACATAATGACTCAGGTTAAGAGGAGATATTTTGATCCAGAAATGCATGCAATATCTATTCATCTTATCTCCGTTGCATATTCTCTAACAGTATCTGTTATAAGTTTTCAAACTTTTCTGAGAAAATCACATTCACAGCTTTGCTCTTCTTACCTTATTTGATTCTTGTATAATGTCAAGGTAAGAAAAGATTTCCTCATAACAGTTTCATTACAGGTAGTAAAATTAATGCCAAAGACGGTCTTTGAAGGTATTTAGGCAATTCTCCTACGTGCGTAGGATTTTCTGCTTAGTATATGCCTGTGTGCTTTGGTCTAGCTTGACAGTATAATTGACTATAAAAACAGATTCTGTGCATCTACTGTGTAAGAAAACCTATAGTTTTCATTAGCCTTGGCCACAGGAATAAATGCAAGCTTGTGGGGTTTCTTGCTGTTGTTTATAGCACTTAAGTTAATTCCTTTTCTCTGTTTTGACATGCTATGCAGAGCTTTATATATTACAAACAAACAAAAAAAAGCCTATGATTCAGCAAAGACTCTGTTTCATATCCTGTTCCTGAGGTGTGCGGTAAGGAGTGTACTCTGGAACAGACTGAAATTAAAAGCAGGGATATGATGCAGTTACAGGGTCTGCATTTCAAAGTGTATGTAGTTTGCATGTTTGGGATGTCTCTGACGGCAGCCTACAAAATGAGCACTTTGGGGGTGTTCTGTTTATTTTGTTTGGGTTTTGGTTCCTCCTTGATGTTTCCAAGAGATGTTCTGCATGGAGACTTCTCAAAGAGAAATTTGAGGTACTAGGATTATGAGGGGCAATGTTGGATGACAGCATGTGATAGGTCTCCCTCTTTCTGAAACAAAATAAGCTCCCTCTTCATGGTGATTTTTCTTTTCCAGTTCTTGGGGCACTCCTTTAATGGAAAGAAGATGTATTGCTATATGTAAAAATAAATTACTGTCAGTTTGAGAGCTCTTTTATGGGTTCATGCCACTCCAGTTGTGGTGTTCTCCTGAGTATTCGCTATGAACTGCAAACCATAATGGAATCACATTTCCTTTCCTACCCAGAAAAGGAGAAATCCTTTGAATGTTGAAGGCAGTGGGATATTATCTCCCATATTAGGATCAGGAATCCAGGTCCAAATATCCTTCTAATCCGTTCACTCGGGGTGAACAGAAAACAACTCTCTTAACATATTGCTTGGTTGACCTTATCTTTTAGCCTTGGTCCTGATGCCGGCGTGAATGGCATGACCTACCCCAGGAAGTGAAAGCAACGGTTTGGATCTGTTGTAACACAGCTCATGGATTTGGCAGACAGGAGTACCAAGCACAGTATCTCCTTACTGTATCATAGGAGAAAAAAACAGATTTCCTTTTTCTTGTGGATTCACTTCTGTATACACAAATACCTCTTGACTGAGCTGGACTGCCTGAGGACCTTGCCTTATAGCTTTGAAATTAGGAATCTTTCCAGTTTAATTTGCTTTTGCTGACTTTGTTCCTTCAGGATTTACCTGTATTAGAAAATGGCACAGACCAATTGGAGTGAAATTTGTAGAGGAAAACAGTTTGTGCAGAAACCTGACATTCATGTTCTGTACGTTTTGGGGCATTTCCTACCTAGGCTCTGGTTTGCCTAGTCTGATCCCAGCCCGGGAAGGTGTGCTCCCGGGGTGCATCTTCCAGTTTCATTTAATGTAAAAAGAATGTGCACCACCATGTGAGCTGTAGTGAGAGTGAATGATAAGGCGACTGGCTGCAAAACTGCGCTCATGGTTGAATTAAAACACATTATGAGTTAAACTGCCTCAGCTCGACCACAAAAACCTTCTTCCTTCTGTTGGTGCTAGGAAGATACAGTTCCTAACCGCCGCTCAGGAGAAGGGGACAGAGAGGGCCTAGATACGCAGAGGGAAGCCGGTGTTGGAAAGCAAAGGAAGAGGAAGGATAAGTCTGTTAAGAACCTGTCCTCTCAACATAGGAAAGAGAGGTGGAAGGAAGAGTATTTGTCTCGTTGTGGTTGTGTGTGTGGTGGTTCTGTGCTTCACCCAGTGTTTGCAAAGTGTGCCCGAGTAGGGGAAGCTGATGGGTGTGAGAAATATCTGCTATCTTAAAAATCTGAGGGGAGAACACTTCCCTGAGTATCTTTAAATTGAAAAACACTTTACTGAGTGCCTTTCAAGCAGCCATATGTTGCAGCATTTTGGCTGAAAGAAATATATGTTTGTTTCTACATTTTTATACGAAAGCCTGAAAACTTAATGGAAAACTGACATTTCCATTTTTACAGCAACAAAGAAAGCAATCTCCATCTTAGCTTTCATCAGCAGTGCCAGAAACTCTATAATCAATTTTTCTTCATTTTTTTGTAAAAAGGAAGATGAGCATTGTTCCCATGTGCTGATGGATGCACAACTGAGAATTAAACCTAAGACCACGTGGACTCGGTAGAGGCAGAACCTGGATTTCCGAGTACAGCACCTGGACCACAAGGCCTTTCCTTATCTGCCAGGCTTGCATGCCTCAATCACATAGCATTTGTCTACCCCTTCTGTTAGTGCATTTATACTTGCATTGGCTCCGTGAGACCAAAAAGTACAGTTCTGCTCTTTGCACAGATGGGGACTGGCAGTCTAGGTGATTGCTCAAGGTTACGCAAAAAATCTGTGGAACAGAAGGGACTTGAATTTAGCTCGGTTTTAAGTCTGAGGTGAGAACCTGATCTTTTGGGGCTTCCTTATTAGCTTGAAAGAAAAACAGGGACAAAAAGAGACAGAGGGGAATGCAGAATTTCTGGTTTACTTCTTACCCTTAGAGACAATTTTTCACCTTCTTATTTCAGAAATGAGAACAACTGGTTACAATTTTCATTTCGGAAGTGGTGTCTTTTTCCACAAGACGTTGCTTTCTGAGTTCTCCATTCTCCCAAAGACGTTACGTTGAGCAAAAAGTAGAGGAGGAGGAAAGAAAATAGAGTGGTGCTCCCTTTCTGCACAAGACGTATTCTTTTTGCTCCCGTCCCCAAGCGCTACAACTTCCATTTCAGTCCCTGTTTTTGAAAGGGGCCGAGCAGTGTCTCTTGGTCCTTGCCGAGACGCGGTGTGAATGCAGGCAGAGCTCTAGCTCCTGCCGCGAGGCACGGCGGGGGCTCCCGGTGGCATTTCGAGCAATGAGCTTGTCAAAATAAACAGCCTTGCCTTTAAAATATGTAGCCGGGATGTGTCGCCTGCTAATGCATATTCATGTCTTACATGTAAATATCTCCCTTTCCTGCACATATTGTGGAAGTTTGCCCTCTCTGTTTGGGCTGTGCATCATATGGCATGTAAATAAGAGATGACAAGTTGTGTAATATATGGGGAGGGGAGGACAAGGAGAGTTAAAGGGATTTGATTTAATAAGAAATATGCATAATTTACACACACACAGCACTATTCCACTCTGTTTCTGCATACTTTATTTGCAAATCCTATGGCTTTGTACCAACCAGTAGAAATAAGTGTACCAACCACTTATAAATTACAGTCTTTTACTAGCCTTAAAGACGAGATTCCAGTGTGGAAGTCTGCTGCTAGCCTGGCTATCCTGCAGCAGGAGTGCACTGCAGTTTGTACTTGTTTGCTTGTAAGGTGAAAGCAGGGCACTGCTGAAGAGCTGCTATCTTAAAGTTGTAAAGCCAAACAAAAGCAATGCCCTCTCGTCAGTGAATGCACTTCAAACCGGTTTTCTGACCCGAGGGGAAGAGCGAGAGCTTGACGGAGAAACCACTGAGGAAATCAGAACGCCGCCTGAGCTGCTGCAGCCCTCACGTTAGCTCAGGTGTCTGTAGGTGGTCTGCTCGAGTGCTGCAGGGTCTGTTCCTCATAGTTACGTCCCATCGCACACCTAGTCTTAATATATACATAACATGGAGAGGAGGGAGCAGTCGTCGAGTTGAATGGTGCCTTCCACACATCCTTGCGCCTGGACCCATCCAGATTGTTCCTAGAGTCTGCACTGAGTCCCAGGGGAGACACAAATGCCATTGTACACTTGGCTTTAGGTAGCTTTAGCCAGGTTTATCCTGAGAAAATGTTAGAGAAAATTTTATCATTCTGAGATTTTCTTCCTATGTTAAAAATAAAGATTCAGGGTCCAGATCTCTTGTATGAATGTCAGGAAAAAAAAATCTTAATATACCTTCTTCTGGGGTTGGTAAGTCTTTGGAGATGGATGGCTCCCCCTTCTCTCCACAACTAACTTGCAAGTGGATGGAGAATCAGGCACCAGCAGCAACAATGGAAATTTGCCCTTCTTTTCATACATACACCTTGCTCCTGAAGGAGGGTGCTTTACGCTACCTTGTCCAAATGGTACCCCTTATGATGCCTATAAAGCTCCCTTTAAAGCAGTGGTAAGAGCTGTTTCCTGCTGTTCAGCTGCTTAAGAAAAGCAAGACGAGTTCACCAGTTCAGCCCCCATCCCTCCATCTCCCCATTTTTTGTTTCATTTCCGTTCATGGTCTTTAGAGCTGCATGAAGTAGAGCAAAGCCCCAGGTGGGAACCACTGAACGCAACTGAAATTGAAATAATTATAGTGGGTTTTTTTCCTCATTCCAAAAGAGATTGAGCCAAAAGAGCAGTATAGAAATTCTGTTCTTTAAGTATATATCTAGAAACTTGTCTTCTTAAGGGTGTTAAATATATGCAGAAAAGAGTAAAAAAGTAAAATTTACTTTGCTGAATTATGGAATGGGTTTCTCAGTAATGAGCTGTTTCTTGCCTTGCGAGTACCTTTCATCATTTTTATCCCCCAAAATATGACATGCATTCATATTTATTGGAATTTTATCTTCTAAAAAGATGGAATTAAAATTGGTGTGTATTAGGGGGACTTACAAACGCAAAGTAATTGTGTTTTTATCAGGTTTTCTGACTTTGTGTTTTCTCCATTGTAATGCTTTGTGCTTTTGGAGTATCCTAATCATTCATTTGAATAGATAAAAATGTATTTTGGATAGATACAAAAGCACTAGCTCTTTAGCCCCATACCTCCCATGATGTTAGAAGAAAAGTAATCAAATGTTAAGTTCTGTTTCTCAGCATATACTGTGTAGAGCAGAGCTGGGTTTTTGAGAGCAGGCCAAATATGAGAGGAAGATCTGAATGTGATAGTTATGGAAAAATGAAGGTTTAAAGGAGGAGAATGCTCTCTTACATCTCTAACTCTGCTCTTTTGGAAGCCTTTATACCCACTGCAAAAAGACTGGAGGTGCTGGGAGGAGAGAGAAGAAAAGGGAGAAGGGCAGAACAGATGAGAGCAGCGAGGCAGCTGAGGGTAGGAAAGGGATGGTCCCGGCACAAGGGCAGGTGTGTCCTTGACCTTCCTTCTGGTATCTGGAGTCACCTTGGGTCTCCGTGAACTTGTCACCTTGTGCTGAAAGGGCTTGAGAAATCAGAGAAGCTCTGGGGCTGGTGAGCTGCCTTATTCCCATTTGGCGTGCAGCGCACGGCGCTAGAGACTTGGAACTTGCAGCTTTGCTGCTTGGCACCACCTCTTACGAACGGGATGCATAAATCAGATGAGCTCTCCCTCCCCTAGCAAATGAGAGTAATGGATGATTTACGCTCACGTTGCTGTCGTGGTATTTGTCAAACTGATTCTCGTTTGGCTTTCACGCCTTAATTTGAGTTTTATACTTGGTTACTATTAAATATTCTTTTATCACCCCAGCAACACTGCCAGCCTGTCTGGCTTGTCTTCCTCCCACTGACATGGAAATATCAGTTCACTGCTCTATTTATCATTTCTTCTTGAACAGTCCCAGGATGTATTCTCTGGAAAAGGGCCAACTCATTGTGCTGTAACTGCTGAAATCTAAATGAATATGAAACAAAGTTTTCCTACATTATGTTTCTTACTACAGAAGATTTCTGCTGTGGGCAGAGTTTTAATGGTTTATGTTCAGATTTATCTATGTTTCTAGCTGAATGCGTTCCCTCCAATCTGAGAAGCACGGGGGCTATATGTTAGTGACTGTATTACTCTTAAATATTGCTCTGGCTCAGCCGTGCATAGCTTAATGTCTTATGAGAATAGACCCGAGGCCAGAAGAAATGGGCTACTAAATCCTCCTTTAATAGATTTCTTAACCCTCATCGGTCTGCTATGGAACACTATGGAACAGTTGTGGCCAACAGAATAACAAGGGGGAGCTAATCAGAAAAAAGAGTGCGTTGAGCCTCCCAGGAAACACACTGCACTTCGAAAGCCAGTTCTTCTGGCTTTCAATGTGACTATTTTAAAACAACAACAAAGTGAACAAGCTAAGAGTTTTTTGAAGTCAGACTTATTATTTCAGATGACAACAGAATTGCAATTTCTTAGGNGCCAGTTCTCCTGGCTTTCAATGTGCCTATTTTAAAACAACAACAAAGTCAAGCTAAGAGTTTTTTGAAGTCAGACTTATTATTTCAGATGACAACAGAACTGCAGTTTCTTAGGAATTTTGGTTTACAGAGGCAAAGAGGAAGCAGATTTCAGTCTCTGATTTCTCTGGTGCTCCAGTCAAGCAAAATTTAGTGGTAGCATCTTCCCAAAGTTGGTTTTGCTTTTTCTAGCTCTTTTTCTTTCTCAACTCTGAGAATGGACTGCTTTCCTGTAGTGTAGTCCATTCTTTCCTTTCTCTTCTGTGCTGTCCTCAGTGGCAGTTTTAAAATTCTAATTTTACAATTAGTTTTCTAATTTTACAAGACGAACACCACTTGGGTTAGTTATCAGTGTCTGTGCTCTCCTCAGTGGCAGTTATTAAAATTCTAATTTTACAATTTTAATTTTACAAGCTGAACACCACTTGGGTTAGTTATCAGTGCCGCTGTGCCAAGGATGCTTTGCAGTTGCGTCCACCGCAGTGCTTTGGTGTGTGATTGCACTGCAATCCGCTTACCAAGAACTGCCTAAGCACACTCCTATAAATGAGAGTACAGCTAGGACTGTGAACACCCCTTGATGCTTGCTGTGCTAGAAACCTCTCTTCAGCTGCCTGTGGTTTTTGCCAGACTGCTACTATTAGGTTGAAACTTCTCCACGCCTGGTGTAAGCCTTGTGGTGAATTATTTCTTGGGAAAATATGAGCCACGGAAATTGAGTGATGTAATAACTAGATTAGGGCAAAATACATTCATGAAACCAGCATTTGGAATCAAACTTGTGCAGAGTAACCCATGATGTAAAATGTGCTAGAGATGAACAGGGTTTCTCTGGCTGCTTCATCAAGCCTTCTGCTGGAGGGAATTAATAAAGCAGCGTGTTGATTGCTGATAATCAAAAATGCATTGGCACCGTTGATAGTGCTTCCAAGCTGAAATTTGGTGAAGGGAATAACCTTTGCTAAATCTGCACATGTATGCCAAACTAATAAGCTGGTTTCAAACTGTATGCTTATGTTTAATCAATATTTCTTTAGTTTTAGCAGATAAACTTGCCACTGTTTGTAGAGAATTTAGTTACTACTATGCTGAGCAGCACGGCAAATCCCATCAAATTAATAATGTCTTGAGCCAGGCTCTAATTACATACAGTAAATTAGACATGGCAGAACACACTGAACAGTGAGAAGAAAACAAAAGACTGCAGAGCTGCTGCTTAAGTGAGCACCATCTCTCTTTGTGGAGTGAAGGAGGCAAAGTCCACTTGAGAAAAGACTCGGTAAGTGAATATATTCATTAAGAATTACACAGGTACTCCTAATTCTGCCATCTCCTAAGCTAAGAGGTGTTTCACATAGTAACTATTATAAATTTTTTTAAATGCACGAGTGTTATTTAATGGGCTGTGTTACATAAGCATACTTAAAATGCAGTAACGCTGTAACATATGATAAAATGATGAGTATTTTACATTGTCCTTCCATGTTAGTTTTTTTCCTGGTATATGAGGAGAAATGTTAGTTCTGCATTATATAAAATGGAAATATTAATGATGAGAAACAGAATATTTACATGCCAACCAGTCTGCACTCTTGAAAGAGGGCCACGGCGATCCTGGTGGGTGAGTGCAGCTTTCTCGTACTCAGAGCGCTACTTCAAGTCTCTGATTTTCACCAAACTTGCAGGAAGTCAGTTTTCTCTGAGGCTTCTTTCCCTCTTTCCAGTTTGGAACTGGCCAAAGTTCTGCAGACTGGATCGGGAGGCTCTTGCAGAGAAGGACGAGGCTTTGACAAGGCTAGTGGTTTTGAATGCCTAAAGGGTTTCTATGGATTTGCTGGCTCTTCCAGTTCAGTTTTCCTGAGTGTGCTTAACTGAGTTCTTCCCTGCCCTCTCTGCATCAGAAAGCAAGGAGATCCACATCTGGAATTGTTCAGGGTAAATATAGTTAGGGACCAACTTAGCTGACCCTAAAGGAGACAACCAGTAACTGGTCAACTGAGCTTATTGTAACTTATTCTATACTTATTTCTACATCTTGTAGCATGTTATTTTGGAACAAAAAAAGAAAGAATTTAAAGAAAATGTGATCTGAGACGGTGAATGGCTTTGTGTTGTTTATGTCACTTCATCTGTGAGCCTCCTTTTATGTCATAAAAAAAAACCCCAGAAACTTAATGGAGTTTTTATTTTTCTTCCAAGGAATATATTCCCTAAGAAAACTCAAAGGGAAATTGTTTTTGATGACTTTAGAATTGGTTATTGCTTTAGGACCTTATTACTTTAGGACCTTGGCATTGCCTTTCTTGCCATTTTATTAATATTGTAAAAACTTTTCTTCAAATTCACCTGAAAATCCTGCCAACCAAAGGCAGAGGGTACCCTGTGCAGTAACACACATTTGGGCACTGGCGTGCTTATTTCATGCAGCACTTACAAGTTAGGTGTCACAGACTTTATTTTTCAGGCGTGGGCATGGAAGCATGCTTACAGCTGAGCCAGTCACAGGCTAACCGCAGGAGCAGGGATGTTGGGATCTATATGAGCTGCCCATCAGCTTCATCCCGGTTCACCCAAATACCTTATGTCATCGTGCTTGTTTGGACTAGGATGCCAGACTATGGATATGTATGGATAGGAGCATCTTCCAGGGGTTGTTTCTCTTGATTGCTTGCTCTCTTCTTTTCTGCCCCACTTACATGCTGTTCTTGCGGTTATAATTTATCTTTCTCTGAGCTCAACGAGTAACAAAAAATGAAATCCCGGTTGGTAAATTTTAATGATACCTCCCTATGGAGGAATAGAGTGCAGTTCATTTCACTTATATAAAAATATATTTCAGTGGGACTAACCATCAAGAAATGAATCATCTTGTAGGTGATGCCTATTCTACAGGCTATTGCAAAACACTCGTCATAAAAAGAAAACAAATAAAAATACTGGCCATGGCACAAATAGCACGTTGATGAGGGTTTCATTCACTCCCTTTCAGCGTGGTGTTGGGCGCTGCGGTGTCCTAGCACTTTCGTCAGGTTTGCTCTTTGATTGATTACTCCCATAAAGACTTCAGAGGTTCCTTCACACAGGAGTCTAATGAAAATGTAAATGCAAGTCATCAACTCGTGTAAACTTGCATGGCTCCCCTGCAGCCCGTGGAGCCGGGCGTTTTCCATCAGCTGGAGAGCTGTGTTGGAGTAGCAGTGTGTTACAGACCAGTGCGCTGTGGTCTCACTAGGACATGAGGTGCATCCCTAATGTAATTACTGTCCAGCCCAGGTTCCCCCGGCATCTTCTGGCGATGCCTTCCCCTCAAGCAAAGGAGAGAATTCTGATCGCTCTTTTAAATCTCCGCTGGCAGGGTATATTTGTAAAGTCTCACTTTTGAGCAGAATGTAAATACGTGACTAATTGCTGTAACTTGTTATTCTTAGATCTGCTTGAGAGGAAATTTGGCAGAAACCTCACCTGTCTCCATGATTTCTCATCATACCCAGGAGCCTGCTGGGAGAACTCCGACTCTTGTCCAATTAACGTCAGAAGTTTTCTTTTTTGAGAAAATGAGT
Source organism: Crypturellus undulatus (assembly GCA_013389825.1). NCBI lineage: Eukaryota > Metazoa > Chordata > Aves > Tinamiformes > Tinamidae > Crypturellus > Crypturellus undulatus. The sequence continues at coordinate 281,712 of VWPW01020729.1, forward strand.
GTCTTTACATGAAAGGGAAAATCATCCTTTAAACTTTATGGAGAAATATCATAGAAAGAACAGAAATGCAAGGAGAACTTGACCTGAAACCCAAGAGCTGCCTTTTGGGGCAGGGAGAGGGGAATGAAGTGAAGTCTAACGTGGCCATCGGTGACACACAGATTGTGCTTTGATGTAGTTGGAGGCATCAGGGAGGCGCTCGGGACTGCTGAGGGTCAAGGACAGCGCTCATCTTTGCACTAGTGTTGTGCTAGTCCCCTTCATGTTCTAGGAAGGACTGAGGCAGGTCAGACGATGCCCATGGAAAGGGCGTACTCTCAGATCATCTAGGTTGGGCTCCTTTCTGGATACATTCCCGTGTTTTTCCCTCTTGTAAAGTAATCTTTAGCTGTCCTTTGCAGACCTGGAAAGGATGTCAGGACCTAGTCCATTTTCTCTGCCCTAAAGCAGAAGTCTTGCCTCTTCCTTAAGATAGTGATGGAGACTTCAGAGCTTCCCCAGGCCCCTGTTCTGGTGTCATGTTACTCTTTCAGCTGGTTTCATTATCCTCTTCTACGTAACCTTAGTTTTGCTTGTGGTTTCAGCACTTAAATTCCCTGGGCATGAAGAGCAGACCTTTTCCTCTTCTTTTGAAGTGGCTGTTTGTGGTGTTTGTTGCCAGTCTTTTCAGGACAGCAAACTCCGTTTGTTTTGTCTTCTAAGTCATGTTTTCCAACCCTGTGATCGTTCTTCGCTGTTTTGCCTGTGGACGTGGTTAAGGTTGTCACAGTTGTCCTGAAAGGCAGTGCCCCGGGCTGGTCNTCTCAGATCATCTAGGTTGGGCTCCTTTTTGGATACATTCCCCTGTTTTTCCCTCTTGTAAAGTAATCTTCAGCTGTCCTTTGCAGACCTGGAAAGGTCAGGACTTAGTCCATTTTCTCTACCCTAAAGCAGAAGTCTTGCCTTTTCCTTAAGACAGTGATGGAGACTTCAGTCGTGTTAGTCTTTCAGCTGGTTTCATTATACTCTTCTACGTAACCTTAGTTTTGCTTGTGGTTTCAGCACTTAAATTCCCTGGGCATGAAGAGCAGACCTTTTCCTCTTCTTTTGAAGTGGCTGTTTGTGGTGTTTGTTGCCAGTCTTTTCAGGACAGCAAACTCCGTTTGTTTTGTCTTCTAAGTCATGTTTTCCAACCCTGTGATCGTTCTTCGCTGTTTTGCCTGTGGACGTGGTTAAGGTTGTCACAGTTGTCCTGAAAGGCAGTGCCCCGGGCTGGTCAAAGTGAAACGTGAAGTGAATCCTTCTCTCCCTCAGAAGCTCTGCTTCCCCTCGCGTGTCCCTCCAGCCGTGACCTGTTGCATTAGTGATTTACAGATGGCTTTCCCCCTGCCAGGTATTCCCTGTCGTACACCAATGTGCCTGTTTATTCCTGCTGAGCTGCAGGACTTCAGACTGCTCAGAAGTGCTGTGTGCACTCTTGAACTTCACACTGTTTTTCCCATTTGACAAGATTATTTGAGTTTTTATTTCTCATCTTCAGTGTATATAAAGTCACAACCCGTTTTGGAACATCCTAATATTTCCTCCATTCTGAAGAGAACCTCACATGAAATAAAAGTCAAGCATTACTTCAACTTAAGGAAACCAATATGACAGCTATTGCTTTTCCTCTGTCCCAAAAGGCTCTTATCTGATCATAGAAGGAAGTGAATTTGGTTTGAAAGGATGCCTTCTTGACAAATCCATACTGGCTGGTTTTTTTTCTCTCTCTCTTTTTTTTTTTTTTAAGGCATTTACAAATAGTTTGATTAAGTATTCTGTTGCAAGTCTGGGAACTGAAGTTCAGCTCTTGGGTCTGTAGCGCTGCGGTTTCTCCTTTTACTAGTTGCCATTTTCCCATCTTCTGGGATATCACTGTATTCCAGAACAGTCACGCGTGCAGATGTGTGACTTCCCAAGGCGTTCGCTAATCCTTTTCTTTCCGTATTGCAAACTGATGCCTCATCTATTGCTGGTATTATGAGAGCTGGTTTATGTTTGGGAAATGATGATGAGAAACAGATATTACAAGTTTCATCCTTCCAGGTGGCATCCCTAGGAAGAGACCTGTTTTCATGGAGTAGCAGACAGATGGTTTCCTAGGGTTTCTGTGTTAAATACTTACAGCAGAGTTTCGTGTCATTCTTGATGGCCTTTGTGTACGATATCTCATCTTGGCCTTATATCTCCTGACTTGGAAAGTACCAGCTCATATTTTATCTTTTACTTGTCCCAAGTAGACTGACGTGGTATTTTTAAACTGTTTTGTGTTTCAAGTACTGAATTTGATCGGATTGGTCTCTAACTACATGTTCTGTCTTTATTTTCCCCTGCAGGATGGTTTGTGTTTGTGTCATTACTATACTTGTTCTTAGGGAATGCCACTTTCTTTATTACCCTTTTCCCTTAGAACTGTGTTCCTAGAGATCTAAGACTAATTCTCTGGATGTGCTGAAGCTTCTCTTCTTGAGTGCTTCCTGATTTTGCTGTCACTCACCTTCATAAGCTGGGGATCATGAGCTGTAGCTCTCACTGGCATTATCCAATACCCAAGGAAGAAAATGCAAATTTCCATATTTAAACCTTGCTCTTCAGATTTCAGAAGTGTGCTGGTCAGCAGTGGCATTCTGCAGCCTACCTACACCCTTAGGGAATACGAGGACAAAAGTCACTGCTCAAAGTAGTAAAGGTCAGAACCTTAAAGACCCATGTGGGGGCCTCGTCGGATGTAGCTGTCGGTGAGAGAGATGTGGCTGAAACTGGGAAAAACACTAAAATTGCATCCCTAAAAGTGCTGTGCACACCACGCTGTGACTACTGTGAATGTTGGCTAGCGTTCCTGCTTTGTACCTTCAAACCCCAGAATGTCACAGAAGCCTTAGTTCACTGCCATCATCTTTTTTTAAAATAAAAATAAAAATGGTAATTGGAGATGTTGACTTCAATTGTCTGTATTCAGAGATAGTACAAGCTTGCTTTGAAATGTTGGGAAATGTGTAAGTGTAATAATTTAAAAATAGGTTTTGAAATTTCATTTTCTCTTTTGGCAATGTTGGTTGCCATGGAGTTCAAGTAATAGGTTGTGATGTTTAACACTGAATTAATTACTACTTCTCACTCACAGAGAACATCTAATTATACATATTCATGAAGAACGGTGTTTGCCATTCCCAAGGGGTAAAGTATCTTTTTATTTATTTATTTTTTAAGTACAGTGTATGCATACTTTTGCAACCAGATGGGATCTGATAAATGCATATTCTTTTATAGCCCTTTTCCCCAAGGTTTTTAATTGTTTCCTAGTTTAACAAGGTTTGTAGTTTTAAATACACTCCTAAAATAAACTCCCTTATATAATGAACATGCAATGCCTGCAGACATTTCCTTATAAAATACTAAAAGTTTAAGTGTGCATGTGTAAAGATAAACCCATAGAACAATGAATATTTTTTTGCCTCGGACCAAAGAGGCCCACAGTGAGTACTTGGCTCTCTGGCCCTCGTGCACAGCAGCTCTTGCCCTGTTCCCATTATATCAATTGACACGGTGCTGGGGCTTCTGGCCTCGTAGGGCTCTTGCACTTGCCGCTCTTTCACTTCCAGCAGTGTCAGACATGAGATCAGCCCTTGGCATCAAGGGCCACAGACCTCATGTGGGTGGTGCTTGGCTTCATAGCTGTGTTTGTAGCTCTGGCTGATGCTTTGGAAGGCATCTCTATTCTCAAAGATCTCTTAGTGCTAAATGCATCCTGGAGTGCTTTCCTGAGTGCTGGCCCACTTACAGGAGTGGAAAGTGGCAGAATTAGGCCCCATTCTTCCCTAAGACGAGCAATTAGAGATACTCTGAATTCCAGTTTCCTATTTCTCCTGGAGTCACCACTACTTTCCTGAGCCACCTCTGTGTTGACAGCTCTCACAGGCACCTGTGAGAATGTCTTGCCCGATTCAGTCAAAATAGTTGACTCTGAATTCAAGAACTGTTGATTGTATTTCTGCTAGGAAACTATGTTAGGGTTAAGTAATGTTTTAAATACAGTTTCTGGGGATCATGACAGTTTTGTGCATGACTATCTTGTGCATATGAGGCCTGATCTTATGTACTTGGAAGCCAAAGAGCAAAATTCTAAGGACGTAGTCAACGCCAAATTGGTTTTCTCCTTAACTTGCACAGCATTTATCTTCCATTGGAAGTCATGTAAATGAAAATTACAGATAAAGAGAAGGATTACTTTCTGTCTTCCAGCTGATCCATCCTTTTAAAATTCTCCATAGAAAATAATCTAATGATTTTAGTTATCTAAAAACATTATCTACATATCTACCATATAGATATGTGTGTTACTTTCAGAAAGTGCATCATATCCTAGGATAAATATTAACATCCTTTGTATGCTAAACTGACAATCACCCTTGATAAAACAAATGAATTGTCTGCTCCCCTCTGCTAAACATCTGCAGAAAGATTTTGTATAAACAGAACAGCTAAAATCAATTGAGTATTACTGGAATCAACTAGAAAATCCGAGGTGTTAAATTTCTGGTGCTCGCTCATCTGTCTCCCATGTACTTTTTCCTAAGAGTGCTCAGCTGTGTTTTTGTAGTGCAGAAGGCTGCAGCAGCCGATCAACAGAAGTCAGGATTGAACGGGTAGCTCTCTTTTTCTTTTTATACAGCTTCTATGTACCAGGCAGCAACACCATTTTCTTCGCAGTGGAGTTTGAATTGGCAACATCCACGGTTAAAATAATTAATATTTAACTGGGCTGTGTCCCTGCCGGAGTCTCGAGGCTTCTCCTTCCCGTGTGGGCGGCTCCTCCTGCCCCGCGCGGGGGCATCGCACCGCGTCCTGCTGGTCTGGGGTCCCGTGCTTGTTACTTCTGTGTGCAGAGCAGCTCCCCAGGATTTCAGATTGTGCAGAGGAAAAAATCAGAGGAAGAACTGCACACTTTTGATCCAGTCTAAGTTTTTGTGCAGTAAATGGATGCGAAGCCACAGGAGGAATCCTATAAAAGCAGGCGTTTTCCTTGTTCTCTATTCCAAACTTTTGCTCTTTCTCTGTCAGCACTCTAGGGGAAAAGGCTGTGTTTCTGCTCTTCTTTCCATGCTCTTTTTGCCCTCTCTGTTTTTTTGCTGTGTTGTTTGCTCGCAGTAGGTGTTCATGTGCACACTTCTCTAAAGCAAACCCATTTTTATGCCTTTTCATTCGGCCAAACAGAGAAGCTCCATGTACCCTCACACCACTTGCAGGGACTTCCAGCAACCTTCTCCCTTTGGATGGGTCTCAAGGAGTCTGCAATGGTAACTGGCAACAAAATCCCCACTTCCAGCTCCTGTGTTATTCCTACTTCTCTACTAACAAGGTGATTTAGGTCCATCAGCATATTGATATGGTTTTTACACATCATTTTTTGCAGATGCCTCTAAGACACCTAAAACCTGGAGCAATTTCATCTAACCTCTTTCGGTCATCAAGATGAATATACACTGTAAAATGGCAATGATTGTATTAATATTTTAAGGTGATGTCAGATTTCAAATTAAGTCTAACTTGGCTGTATTAAAAAGAATGAAATCTGGCCAGCCTGAAAGTCGTCACTGGTTTCCAGAATGCTTTTAGGAAGACAAATATATGGTAGAAAATAAAATGTGTAATTATAAGAGCAGCTCTAAAAAAGAGTTGTATTTAATATTTAAAGCCATAAGTGGTAGTGTAATAGCACCTTCTGCCAAGAACAGACTTTTATTGCATATTAATGCAATTAAAATTACATCACAGTTTGCTAATTTCCATCTAGTTCTGTACAGTTAAAAGCAAGAGTAAATCCTGCTGATTAATAGTTGTAAAGGGAAATCTGTGTGTGAAAAGTATTACAGAAGGTGAAAGTTATACAGCAGCGATGGGCTGTGCTTCCTTGTGCAATTTTCCTTATTCCCCGCTCTTTTCTTGCCCTTACTAAATGTTTGTAAATTGCAAGCCTTACTACTGAGGTTCTTGTTCTGTAAAAAAAAAAAAAAGGCATTGCAGAGAGTAAACAGTCTGTTTAGCCTTACCACTGAGGTTCTTGTTCTTTTAAAAAAAAAAGCATTGCAGAGAGTAAACAGTCTGTTTCTCAAGGCAGGCGCATAGTTTTGTATGGCTGGCTTTGTGCAACTGGGTGGTTCAGGCGTCATAAGAATTGTGGCCAAGAATGCAGTATTGTGAATAATCCTGCCTGTAGAAGCGCCCCAGCTTGGGCTGGTGGGACTCGGCATGGCAGTCGTGTTTCAGAGAGGCTTTTTACATTTCTAAATGTGAGTTATGATTAAAACTTTCCTCAGAAGGGATTTGCTGTGAGTTTTGGACATTGCAAATAATGCAAGCCCCAGGTTTCCTTGGAGCACTGAGTTCGGGTGGCAGGTTCCACTTGCAGGCCTTCAGCAAGTCCCCAGAGTACTTCAGTTAGCAGGAGATTTAAAGTAATTTCACTTACTACTGAATTACTTTAGCATTACTGCAGGAATTTAGTAGCCGGTTGTTTCCAGATACTAAAAATGTGTTCACTAGCTTCCCTTTACTGTCCCTACTAAATCCTTCTGGGCTCTCTTTGTATTCCCTGGTAGCAGTCCCAGGAAGACCATTCTGCTTTGCAAGAGCAGAACCTATTTTTCTGCAGAGAAACAAGAATATCTAATCAATCCTATCTAACTGGCTCAAATAGTGTCTTGGAGGAGGTATGGCAGGGGAACGGCAGGCACTTCAGTGGTGTTTGGCCTCTGCTGCAATTCTGCTGTAAGACCTTGGGCAAGTTTTTCTCCTTTTTTTCCCCCCCTCTGTCTTCTAGTATATGGCAGCAGCTGCCAGTTCTGTCCAGCTAATCCATAGTGCAGAGACATCCAGGTTTAAGACGGATTGGGTCAGGAAGCACTGTAGCCACCTCAGCTGTAAGCCCCCAGCAGCAGCGGGACGTTATCGACTTGGGATTCAAGCTGGAGCCTCCCTAGACCTCTCTGTTCCCGCTCCTTAGAGGGGGCTCTGAACTGCACTCCAGCGGCAGCAAGTCCCCGTTTTCAATTCTGCTTCTGTCTCTGTCAGCTCTTGTGGCTTGACATCGCTGCCTTGGCTCTGCCAGTGAGGAAAGGGCTCCGGCATGAAGCAGCACCTCGGAGCCGGCCTCCCATCCCACTGGCAAAGCTGCCTCCTGCCTGCCTGCCCCGACTTGTTGAGCTCTGCATCTGAAAGGAAAAGAACCTGGGAGGATCCCAAGATGTGGAAGTTCATGGAAGTCAGTCCCCTCTCACAAGTTACTGTTCTTCAGAGTTCCTCGGACCCTTTGGGTGCTTGGAAGATTTTATTTGTATTGATGCTTCCATGATGCTCATGCTCAGCGCTGCACTTTGTGGGTCAGGAATGGTCTCCTGCCTTAGTGTTCCTGTGCCTGGCTCTTAGCTGGCTCTTAGTTCTTTAATTTGATGTAGTCTTTGAGACCCTGAAATAATTTTTTTTTAAGATACGAAATATTTGCTTGAGAGCTTTGAATCCCTTCCTGTCCATGGATATTTTGCCCTAAACCAAACTTTTAACCATTTAGGCTTGTCCTTTAAATCCCCTCTAATCTATGGCTTGCTACTAGTCAGGGAACATCCATTAAATGTGCTAGTAGAGTATTTAAATTATTGAGTACTAAAAAGTAGCAGCCCGGAGAGCCTCTGTGACATGAGACAGAAGCTTCTGGGAGCGCGTCAGATTAGATTTTAATGGAGCAGCAGGTGCCATGCAGAATAATGCGGAGTCCCTGTGCTTGGAAATGCTGTCCAGGCTTTTCTGTGTTTTATTTCTGTGGCAGGACTGTAATTCCTGCAGCTCTGCCTCCTTGCCTTTGTTTCTCTTCAGATCTGAGAATATGTAATAACTGTCCCTGATTTTCAGGTCCTCCAGCAGGTATCTGGTACAATTGACAGCTCTAGAAAAAGATGGCATAAATATTTCATCTTACATTTATTAAAAAATAATATAGTTTGTGACAGGGTTCTGTCAGGCAGTCAGCCATGCCTGAATCAAATCTGTGATTCCAGATAAGACTTTTTCGATTAATTCGATTTGGCTTCTGAGAGGAGAGGAGTATAAAGCAAGCCATCAGCACGTGAGTCGGTCCTGCACATCTGGCCTGAATTCCCATTCTGGATCTAGTTCAGATGGTTTTGCTTGGGATCACAGATGCCGTGTAGCGTGTGCGTCTGTGATAGAGCCGTGCTCTAGCTTTGCACAGTGCAGGGACAGTCTCAAGAGGTTCTGAGAGTAGAGGTTATTTGAAGGAAGAACATTGCCAAGAACTATGAGTTGTGAAAGTATGAAAATGATTTCATTTAAATTTAAATTACAAAGCTTCATGTTTAAATAATAGAAGCTTATAACTATTTTACTCATTGCTAATGATAGTGATACAAGTACAGTTTTTCATCACTATTCCTTATAATGGGAGCTTCCTTTAAATGAAATGAGGCCAGCAGTATTTATTTGTATGAAAATTCTACTTCAGCCAAACAACCATATTTATTAAAATGCTTAACTATGCACTAGTTTTTAAATGCCTGTTTTTAACCGCACTGCTTTCACTTGGACTGAGTTGTATTTGAGCATTTGAGCGACTGCTTTGCTGAGGGAAGGGTCATTAAAACACCGCTTAAAGCTCGGTATAACTTAGGGCCTAAAAGAGGGTGATTTTTGTGTGTTTGGGTTAGCAGACTGGTTTCATGCTTGATTTTAGTCTCCAGTTTTAAAAAGAAGCCAAAAGCTACAGTTATTTCTTCATATTTACAGAAACAGGGATTCAGGTGCTTGAAGACTATTGGTGAGCACATGGTGTGAAACCTGGCAGAAAGATTGCAAAGCATAAATGTTGCAAGTGAGTTGCCCTTAAGGAAACTGCACAAGTAAAATGATAAGAGAATGAATGGAGATGAAATCGTTCAGGTAATATCTTCCCAGGATACCTTGGAGACAATTATTATTAAAGCTGACCGAACAAGATCAATTTAAATTCAGAATGTAACCTGGCTGAATTTAATACAGTTTGATCTAATTTATACTCAATGGTGCTTTGAGAGAGAGGCAGCAGCTGAATTCTATCTTTCTGCATAAAGCACTAATCCAGATTTTCATTAGGCAATGTGAATGGGGCTGATTTTATCTCTTTATCCTTTTGGATTTCTTTTTTGACAGTATTGGCCAGAATTTCTTCAGGGCTTAGCGGGTGCATCTTTCTTCTTTTTGCTAAAACGGAGTAAGATGCGGTTGATTTGTCTATGGTTTTAAGCCTGGGCTCTGCAACGAGGACAGCAGAGTTGAGCGCGCACAGCCCTTTAGCAGAGGTGCAAAGACCAAGAGCAGGTATCTTTCTGGTAATGCACGTACTCTTCCTCCTCTTAAGATGTGAACTAAGGTGACAGCTACTCTCTTCGGATTGTATCTAGAATGGGCTTTTTAGCATGATTTTTTTTAAAGCCTGGAGCTGCCAACTATCCCAGCCAAACCCCTGGGAGCACAGACTCAGCCGAAGAGTAATTCATGTTAGATTTAAACAGTGTTTTTTTCCTTCAACTTAATTTTATAAAATAATTAGGTATGTATTTAAACCTCCTGGGCATCAATTGAGCTTGACTATATATTTTGTTGAATAGGGACTTAAGGATGTGCTTGAGACTGAGCTTGTAATTGAGTACTTTGTTAGAGTCAAGTCCTTCCATACTGCAATTTTATACTGTTTTATTAATCAGATTATATAGTGTGGCTTGGTCACGAGTTTTTTTTCTGGATTTTGGGTCTATTCTACAGCTTAATGTATATGGAAGATGTTTCTGGCCGTGCTTATATAGAAATTCTGTGAAGTCTGGATAATGGAAAATGAAGGGTAAGAGTATAGAATTAACTACTTTGAGTGTTCTGCATTTCCCTGGCAGAGCACTTAAGTCTTTCTATGAATAGGACATAAATGATTCTGAATTACCTCTTCGTTTAATGCGTACACTACAAATACTCCACTGAAGATGAATAATGGAAGGACATGATTCATTTGTTGATCCTCATGAAGTTGCATGACTTTGTTTTTGTCCTATTTGTTAGGGACACCTGGGAGAGAGGTGAAGAGAAAAATGGTACTCATGTTTGAAAAAAGGGCATAAAGGTAGATCAGAACAAAAATGATTTAGAAGCATCTTTCTCCTTGGATCGTAAGTCAAGGGCTCGGGTACCAGACCTGTTGTAAGGTGCTCCCCCTACTTTCCTTACAATTTCCCTGTTGGTTGAAAGGATGTCATGAGGAGGCTAATTTCATGTTAGCAACACTAAATTGTTTGCCAGCTCCTGTGGTATGATGTCCTTTTGCGTGTCAATTGGAAAAAGAAATCCATGAGTATATTTAAAATGTATGCAGAATGTCATCTTTGGAACTTGCTAGACTAGATTATCTACAAAAGAAATTGTAATCATCTTGGATTTCAGGACTCTGGCATTACCTGTCCTGAAGTCTCTCTTCTGAGCAGAAGGTCCCTCTTAGGGGTGTTCTTCTGATACAGCAATATTTTGGGGAATAAAAAGTGAGGCTCCCACTTTTTAAAATGGCCTTGGGCAGGTACAGAGGTGCCTGGAGGGATGTGTACCGCTGTACACGTGTACCTCTGGACACATCCCTCCTTGCAGGAGAATGTGAGAAGAGAAGACTGTCTATGTATTTATCCTGACCCATTGGGAGATAACTCAAACAGATGAGATTCCAAAGCCTCATTTTATTTTCTATTATGTTTCAATTGAATTTTTATTCTTCCGATGATTTTCCTGAAAGAGAAGGAAGAAATACTGTCACCAGAGACTGTTAGACAATGCTAAGAACTTTTTCTCAACTTTTTGGGCTTCTTTAGGTGGACCCTTTCTGTCTGGCAGTCATGTTTTCTATTAGCCCAATGTCAAGCATAAAGGACTGCCTAGGTTTCAAAAGCACAAATAAGTGAAGTGTAGATTCTTTATGAATATGCACACACTCTGCATGTGTCCACACGCATGCACATGCAAGCTTGTGGGGAGTTCATGGTTAGATTGCCACATGTTTCAATTCTGAAAGGACGCACATATAGGATACTACATACCCGTAGGAGAAAGAGGAATGTGCCCAGCCCTTGAGCTGAGCCAAGGCAGCTCAGCTCTTCACCTGAGCAGTGGGAGTTTGTGACAGGGAGTTGAGTGATACCTCTGAACTTTATATCCCCATCTCCCTTCCCTCTCCTCCTTTTGCCTTCCTTGAACTCAGATATTATAAATACAGCATTTGTGAATTGTATGTTTTATTGCATGTAATTATAGAGAATTTTTTTTTCTCTTTCATTCTGTGTGTTGATGCCTGTGTTAGTTTGGCATGATGCTGTTTCACAGCTAGTTTGCCTGCAGTGGGTGCCATATGATGATGGATTTAGCCACCTGTGCAGCACTGCAAGTGTAATTGCTGTAACATATGTTTGCTCTTCACCTCCAGGAAAACTATTGTAAGACAAAGCAATGTCAGTAGGGAATGAGCACAGGCCAGTTTTATATAGTGAGTATTTATGTTGTTATGTATTGCTATAATATCTATAGCATCAAGCAACTCCTGAGGGATACAGGTGACATTGCCCTTCAGGCGGCAGAACTTGTGGAAACCCAACCACTTCCTGAGTGAAGCTGAGTGGTGAAAGAGCAGGTTTGTTGGTGGAACTATTCCCTGGGACTTGGGCGAAGTTTCCTTTGCTACCAGTGACACTAAATACAGCTGTGTCAGCACGAGCCTGGGGTACAGAGCTGCTGCTAAATGATCAGGAGAGGGAATTCAGAGACAAGGACTAGAATTTCCAGAAAGGCCGCCCGTGACCGTGGTTGTGTGTGTGTTTCCAGAAGGGTCACAGAGGTGCAGGGCTGTCCTCTCCCAGGGACAGAACAGCCACCCAGCGTGGGGCTGGAGCTGAGACTTTTCAAAGGCAGGAGAGGTTTGGGGCACTCAGTGCTGTGCGATTTGCCGGTTTCTTGAGCGACATGGATATGTGACACCATTAGTCCAGCTCGTCGCGTGAGCTGTTTTGCAGCTTCAGGAATGTGCTTAGACCCTCTGAAAGATCCCCAACAAAGCTGAGACCGAGTCCTTTTGATCCTGGGTGAACTTACCATACATGTGATGTGTATTAAGGTGCTCGGTGAATCAGCTCAGAGAGATAGAAATGAAACGTGAATCCCTGGCTGTAAAGGGTACCATGTGCATCGTGTTTGAATCTAGGCAGGGAGCCACTCCGTCTCTCAAGCCACGGTGCCTCCTCTCACCAGCGGGCACACGCGGATTATCCTGACAGTAAAGGATTCACCCTGGCAGGAAGAAACCCGCCGCTCTGCCCAGGGGCCAGACTGGAGCCTTTTGAGTCGGAGGCTCCGCTCCTTTGTAAATGTGCTGACATTTGGGGCTTTTATGCAGCCCGCGGAAGCTCCCTGGGAAGCTGCTGGCTTGGTGATTTCTTCCTCGAGAGCAGTAAATGAGGGTAAATCAGTTCCCTTCTGCAAGGGGAGGAAGGGGGGAGGGAACAAGAGGAAGTGACTTTTTTCCTTTAGCTCTCAGAGAAAAGTGGTTTTATAGATAAAGCTGTTCTTTAATTTCCTGTTTTAATTTATCCCAGTCTTTCATCTTTGCAAAAGTAGGAAATCTTTTGTTATGGGCACAGAATCCAAGTGAAATATTTAGTAACTAGTATGACACTAACTTGTCAAGAAATGAAACATCGAGAACTTTACACTTCCGTTGGGCCCCTGTTACTGTTGTGTAGAGATCAGAAATGGTCACTCGAAAGTTTGGTAGAATGTTGATACCTGACACGTCTTACACTTGTCAGGTGTGTGAGATATTTTTGACAGCTGGTGGAAACACTGTGGGAGATAGGTGGTACCTCTGCTAAACTGAAACAGAGAGAAAAACACTTTTTTCCCCTTTTTAATTTCACTCTGACTTTGACGTTTTTGAAGCCAAAGGAGCGTATGTGGATTTTGTCACCTCGTTGTCCTTGGCATTTGGGTTAGACAAAGAGGCAAGAAGGGAGGGGAGAGCCCTGTGGAGCTGTAAGTCACCTTGGATATGGGTGCGCATGCACTGGCAGTGGTGAACCGGCAGGTTTCATGGCTTGGAGTATTTCTCCTTGCTCAGCACGGGATAGGTGAGATGTCAGGAGGCCCTGAGGGACAAGCAGCTGCATGGAAAGCAGTAGGTGAAAGGCTGTGAGCCCACAGAGGACGTTTGGCTGTATTATGGCTGTATTTTATCCCCTTGTGTGTTTTGGCTGTACTTTATGTATTTGGGAATTACCAATTCTGTTGGTAGCTCAATATATTTCTGACTAACACGCAAATGCATTGGGTGAATTGGATATGTTAAAGAGTGGGAACCCTGCACAGTGTAAGGGCGCTGCAATTAGGTTTATTTCTGTAAAACTGAGTGTGGATTTGCATAGAAATATTAAAGAAGGCAAAGACTATATTAGCCTGGTCTGGTTCAGATGGAGTGAAAGCTTCCTTCTCTAACTGAAGTGGCCGACACCTTTGCAAATATGACTGGAAGTGCCTACTTCTGAAGGGACATATTCTGCATACATATTTAAGGATTTCTGTAAGAAACTTTCAGGTGTCAGTTGGTAGATACACGCTGGAAAATATCAGTCACTTTCAGTAGCTCCCTAGCTCAAGTAACTGTACAAAGATGAATTTAACCAAGACTATTTTCATATTATTCCTGCACTTTTTTTAAGCTTACTGAGAGATTGTTTTTTATTTTCATCCATCAAAGTGGAGATTTTTTTTCCATAAAATAATGAGCATTTTGTTGCCTATATAGTATTGCATTTAGCAGAATTTTCTTCCTGTTTATTGGGAACAAACAGTCTGATGGAACAAACTCTTGCAGCGTTTGTAGTCCAGAGGGAAGTAAAGTAGGTCGAATTCCCTTGGAGTTGCTCTTTAGCTCATTAAAACTCACCATTTCCCAGACTCATTACTTCACAGGGTACTTGAGAAATATATCTTAAGTTACTAGAAGTTAAATTCTCTGCGCTGAGTGAGATGCCTCTGCGTTGCAGAGGAACAAGTAGTTGTTACATCGTGCATTTTCTGAGGTACAGGTTTTCCAGGAATGCTTTATAGCCTTGGAACGACTTAGGCTTTGGTTTGTGTTGTCTCATGAAGAGCCAAGCACCCCCATTCCCTCTGGTGCCATCTCTGAATTCCCATGGTGCGCATAGAATCCGCATCTGGAGTTAATCCATTTCTCTCCCTAACTGATGATACGCACTGAAGTAAATCTTTGTAGTAATGACTTCTGCAAAGATATTTTGATCATCTTTCTTGAAGATTAAGGAGGCTAAGGAGCAGTATTTTATGAAGTGTTGACATGAGCTTTATGATTGTATGTTTGGTATGGGCACAGCGGGCTTGTTCTCCCCACAGCACTGCGAGACAAGACATTACTCTTAATGCAGAAAAGTCTCTACAGGCACAGAAGGAGACAGTTCCTTGCCTTTCCAAATTCACTACAGAGACAGTCATTTAAAACAGAGAACAAAGCAGATTGTATTGTTTTATAATGCGGGTGGCTTGCATATCCCCTGAACACTACAGAGTAATGTGGTTTGCCATCTCTTTAGGACAGGCATTATTTGCTTTTGGGTATTTTACAGAGCAGCCATATGGCTTTATTTCATATATGTCAATACTAGCCTTCCTTCAGGTAACTATTGCTTGTGTTGACACTTACTGAAGCACCTGTGTATCCAGGTGATAAGATCCTCCAACTATAAGATAAAAATGGGGAGAAAATCTCAGTGCTTAGATGCAATGTTGGTAAACATTGGGTATAATTAACAAGTGCTTTATTGGAGGGCTAATAACACTTTGGTTAGCAGTTTTTGTCAGGAAAACAGATTTCAAAGCAGATTCTACATGTGTGAAAATCCAAAGACATATCTAAATATGCTTCCGCGTGCAAGAGGCTTGGTGGCAGCTTTGCTGCCTCTCCTGACTCTTTTCAGTTTTTTCTTCATGAAAATCGGCCTGTGGCGGTATGTTCACCGTGGGGTCCGCAGGTCAGAGGCAGGCAGCGCGCAGCCTGCCTTCCTCATGTCCATCTGCCCCAGCGTGGGGCACAGCAGCACCCTGGTGGCAGCTGGGCTGCCGGGTTCCTCCGGAGCAGGCAGGGCTTGGTGGCCAGTGATGGTTGCAGTGTAAAAGGTGTTGGAAGCAGGGCAAATATTGGCTCCTGCTTCCTTTTGTATAGCTCCTCAGCATTTATCAGAGACAGTTATGGATCTCTTAAGCCAGAGGCTGGATTTTGTGATCAGAACTGGCTTGCACCCACCACGTCTGGAGCTCAGGTAAAGGAGCCTCGGTCACTGTGGCCTTCATTGCAGTGTGGCCAAGAATTTGGTTCACCGTTTCGCATGAAGCTTCTCTGTGCGTTGTATGTGGTTGAATTTGGGGGAAGCAGGTAGGGACAGTAATGTGTGCACACAGTTTGGAGGTGATGTGAATTCAAAATGTGTGAGGTTGCAAATAGATGTGTTGGCGATATGGTTGGCAATAACAGATGCACTTGACAGAAGGTGTGGGTAGTAGTTTAATACTCAGGAAGAGAGCGTGCAGGCTCCCTGCTCTTCAGGAGTTTTATGAAACACTCAACCTCAGGATTTGAAAAGCACCTTCCTCCTTTCAGCCTGCAAGGCTGTGTTTGCTGGAGAACACGCTGGATCTGCGTTCCCTGAACTACCTCTATCGTCAACAAACCTCTGCTGTGAAGAGGTGAACACTGCATGATCCTGATGATTTGTTTTGCTGTTTGGCACAGAAGCACCTAACTCCGATTGGAACAAGTCCTTTCCTGTAGCTGCTCAGTGCGTGGTCACCACTGCAGGGATTTCGTCTTGTTTGCTTTCTGGCCACTCCTCGCTGTGCCGCGCAGAGCCTCCCACCCGAATGTGCGCTCCTGCACGCACTGCTCAAATGCTCCATATGCCGCCCCACAGTGTGCCCATGGCACTCCGTGCTACCTTGAAAAAACTCCTGCTTCTTGTAAGGAAATGTGTCATGTGGGAATAGTTTAGCCTTCAGCGTATTTCACCAAGATGCTGGTTCTTGTGAGATGAGCAATGCCATCACACGAAGTTTTGAATTTTCACATTGTTACTGCAGTAGACAGTAAATAAACTGTCCCCATCACTGGACAAGGATTATATTCTTGCTTTATTTGAATCCATTCATGTTTTATTTGTGGTATCGCTCTCTTTTTAGGTAATTAAAGAAGCAAAATAATATCCTAGAAGAGACTACATGCTATGTATTATGGAGACTACATTATTTTCTTGTTATTCTTGTTGTCCTGTCTAGGAGTACAACTCTGTAGGTCCTTTCCTTCTGCATCTCAAGTATCTGACTTATTCACCATAGCAATCACCTGTGTGGCATTTTGTCCATAGGAATTGAGATCTAAGCAAAGTTCCAACTTAAATTTTGAAATGTGAAATGGGCAGACTCTGTGATTATTTTTTTTTTTTTCCCTAATACATACAGGGCATCGTCCAAGCATCCCCAGCTCAATTTTGGATTTCAGTTTTTAACTGAAGANATACAGGGCATCATCCAAGCATCCCCAGCTCGATTTTGGATTTCAGTTTTTAACTGAAGAACATCTCAGCAATTGGGTAGCATGATAAAAACAGCCACTCCAGAAACTTTCTAATGTCTTTTTTTCCCCCTGAAAGTTTTGACTTTTTTTTCTTTCTTATTCTGTAATTGGTTTTATAACTGAGGAGAAATCTATAAAGTGCACTTTCATGTAGAGATTTTTACATAAGTTGTCTTCTGAAAAATAAGTTGGCCCAGGTCTTCAAAATTATTTTTATGAGACTGTTTACACAGTTGTGTCATGTAGTGAGAAGATCAGTGATATATTAAGAGTTTGGGTGTATAGTGAAATGGGGTTATTTTGCAGGAGGGAAAAAATCTAAGAAAATGGTCCAAAGAATTTTTTTTAATTGACTGATTAATTGGTGACTTTTCCCTTATATTAATTACATGCCACATTACAATTAAGAAGCGGCATTTAAAAATAATTCTTCCCTGTAAAGGAAAAATGACTGAAATCTTCAGCCCCTTTTTTAAGGTTTCCTGATTAGGATAGATGAAAAATATTCTACATAATGTCCTTCTTTTTGTAGAATATAACATTGTTTTAAAAATACAGATAAGGCTAAAAATAATAAAAAAAAAAAGTAAAGATGACAAAATGCTGTCACCTCCGTGTAGAGTGGGAGCAGATGCAAGAACCTTACACGCCTGCTGGAGAAGAAATCTATTTTTTTGTTTGTTTGTTTTCTTTTGTATTAATGAGTATGTTTAGGACATTTCTTTCACGGACTGCTATCAAAAGCAAGCCTGATAGTACTCTTAAGCGCCCAGATCCTTTGAGCTTCTCTGCCTGGTAGAGCACACTAGTTAGACTGCTGAAATTGGGCATCTTTGCCCTGCTGCAGCCGTTTCCCCCACAAGATGATTTGTGCCTGAAAATAAGCAGCAGCAGCAGCGCTATTAGGCTGGAGAACACTCCTACGTTAAGGAGAATGTCTTCTGTGGTGTGTAGAATCACCAATTGAAGGTCCAATTATAACTGTAGCAAGCTTGATTTAAGCTGTTGAGATAATTGCTCAGTCTTTGTCACTTCAGAGAGGATTGAAAATTGCACCCAGAAATGACTAATTAGAACGGGCCTCGTGCAATTTAAAGAGCAATACTGTAGCCGTTAGCAAAGATGACTCCTAAGCATTACACAGGTGGATAATTAAAGCACTACAAAGTGCTCCAAGTCACCGAACAAGTGCTTCGTTACCCTTCCGCAATCTGGTCATCCATTAAAACTGGGGAGAGGTCTCATGTGCTTAAATGAGAGGATGTGCATAAATCCTTTGCTAAATTAGGGTTCAGCTAGCAACATGGCCTGCTCTTCTGAAAACTTGGTTTCTGATGAGCCTTACAAAGCCTACAAGATTTTATATTGTGCATGTGTGAAATAATTTTTCATAAAATAGAGCAGTACAAGAGTGAAAAATAAGACTGGGCAGAAAGACAGGATAACAAACCTTTTTACTAATATCTAACCTGAACTTCCCCCGGCGCAACATGAGGCTATTTCCTCTTGTTCTGTCCGTAGTTCTTCTGGAGAAGAGATCAACCCCCACCTCACTGCAACCTCCTTGCAGGGAGCTGTAGGGAGCAATAAGGTCCCTCCGAGCTTCCTCTCACCACTGCCAATGATAAAATACTCGGTCTGTTGGTAAATTGTAGGCATGTGAGCACACATATCACAATCACAGAATGGTTGAGGTTGGAGGGGACCTTTGGAGATCATCTAGTCCAACCCCCTGCTCAAGCAGGGACACCCACAGAAGGTGGCACAGGGTGGCATCCAGGCAGGTTTTGAAGATCTCCAGATGTGAAGAGCCATTTCTTGACTTCAAGAGTCTATGATTAAAAAGACTAAACACAGATTTAAGTAGGATGATGAGGAGACCATGATCAGATTGCCTGGCTTTATCACTTGGGTGTCTTTTGTAGTTTTGGACTCGGAGTGTGTTTTCTTCATAAACAGCATATAGACCTGTACTCATTTGGGAGGCTTCTGGATGCTGAATTCAACCCATCGACTTTCTTTGTTTCATGAGGCTCACAGCTGGTTGGGGCTGAGGTGTTCTCTTCTGAGCTGCCTCTGTGTTTTGACCCACCTGGCCCTTAAATTTTTTTTGACAGCACCATGCACAAGTTTTCACACATTAGATTAACACTTAAATGTTTCTCTGCAGTATCTTTACACAGTCAGTGGAACTAAACAGCCTTTTCCAATGCTGAGCTGAGTTAGTGGCAGATTTTTGCTCCCTTCCCTTCTTCCTCACAACCTGATTTTGAATTTAAGTGATTTGCCTTCCAAAAGGTTCATTAGGCATCATAGTATTATGCTTTAAATGACTAAAAGCATCCCGACAGTTGCATGCTAATTCCAGCAAAGTTTTCAGCAGCTAGCATTAAATCTGTTTAAATTATAATGGGAAGACCCTAATACATAAGCACTTTATAGCTACAGAAACCTGCTAATATGATTGCCAACTCTGGATTTTAGTTTCCATTAATTAGTTTCCCGCTAGTCCTAGGTAGTGCTGCTCACATGAACAAATGGGATACTCTTTGGCAGTCTGTCCCTGAGATTCAAGCCCAGTGTACCATGATCTAAAATCCTGCAATCTTGGACTCATTCACAGCAGGGCTGAGGTCACAGGAGATCATCTAGTCCAGCCCTGTGCTCACGTGGGGCACATTGCTCCAGGGTCACAGCCAGGCGGGTTTTGAGCATCTCCGGAGAAGGAGACTCCACAGCCTCTTTTGCCAAGGAGGAACTCGGTTCCCTGGCAGGACACCTGCAGATTGGGGGTGTGACTGTCTGCTACTCGGGGATTCAGATGGGACCTTCAAAAGAACTAGGCTCTTGAGAATGAGTTGGAGCACTGGGAGCTCAGCAGCCCTAAAAATCATACTGTACGTATCTCAATGGACACACCGTAAAAGAGGAAAGCCACCCCTGAGTATTTAATCGGAAGAGATTTCTTTTGTACAGATGTAGCATGTGATGTTGGAGGCAAGAATAAAATAATCTGCTAACTTCTGGAAATGTGAAATCATCTTTTAGTATTGATAAAGTAAAAGCAAAGGCAGAAGACTGAAGTGAAGAGGCGAAAGACCATGTGTCTCAGTGGATAATTGATTGTACTATTTTCTTCCTATTTTTAAGCATGTCTGGATGAAGAAAGCCGTTCTTGAGCTGCTTTCTTCCGATGTGAAATAAAAGGTTGCCCTAAAAAAAAAAAATGGAAAGGGCAGCTCCTAATGTAAAACAAGTTTGCCTTCTGGCGATGCTGATTGTTTGAAGCCCGATTGTCTATATATTGTTTCTATACAATGACATATGTTTTCTCACAATTGCCATCTGCCTCAGTTGGTTTTATCCATTTGAAACCAAACAGAGCAGGGTATATGAAAATTATTCTTTCATGCCACTCTCTTTATTCTGCATGAATGACAATAAAATACGAGGAAGAAGAGTGTTGCAGTCCTGCTGGTGTTACGGGAGCTTCCTCCCATTGTTGTCGCTGTTCCCTAACCCTTATTCTTCTGCACCACACCAGCTATTCTGTCTTCTCCTTTGGTGGTATAAATAACTCATAGTGGAATATACAGATCCTGCACCATGAAGGAGTTTTTCTTTAGAGTGCTCAGTGATCTCTTACATACCATCGTATTTAGATCCCACACTCCATTCCCCTTACGATGTGCAGTAATATAAAAGGATGAATAAAACAACTGAAAGGTGTAAATTCGCTGTGATTGAATATACCTTGTCTTAGGCACTTCTCTTCATGCTCCTACACTTGTGTTTTCCAAAGCTTACAGGCTAAATAAGCAAATCAAGCTTGAAGTGAATTTTGTTTGAGCTATGGAATTACAACCGCGTTTTCAGGCTGAGTTAGTGAGTAAAGGTTTAATTCGCTCTTTGCTGGTCTAGTGCCTGACGCCCTCTGTGTTGTACAGCTGCAGTCTGTGCCATAAAGCAAGAAGTAATAAGAGCTCTGACTGACAGGACCAGAAGGACAATGAGATTAGTTGGGAAATAAATAGAGAACCCACAGGCATGGGGTTTTGGTTAGTATAACCACATGTAAATAAAATGAAGTTGGGAAAAAAAATGAAGAAGCACTGTAAAAACATTGCTGAATAATGCCAGCATTTTCTCAAATCAAAATTATGCAAACTTCCTCTGTGAAATGGAGTGATGTATTTAATTAATTGGTATAATTATGGTGCTCTTGCAAAAGCAGGCAGAAGTGCTAAATCAGTTTTTCTTTTAGGGCAAATGAACTTCTGTAGACATTAACAAGTTGTTTTGCTAACACACAGCATCAATCTGGGTGCTATCCTGCATCTGTTTTGGTTCCGGATAAAGTGGCAGATGAGCTGCTGAAGAGTAGGTAGCGCAGATGAGGAAAGCGCTTTTGAGCTTAAAGCTTCCCTATGGGCTGGGGAAGTGGCGATTTTTTCTTGTGGTCTTAGATAGCAGATGCTGAAGGTGTCAGGGCACTCCTAGGCTTCAGGCACTGCTCCTCTCGAGATCCCAGCCCTCAAGCAATGGGACTGGCAGAGTGATGTGGTGTTATGCAGCGTGTATGACTTCTAGCAATAGGTGTTTACAACAGCAGAACGTGCTGGGAGGAGATGGAGTGGGTAGTAGGGCTGCTTTCACTTAGAGGAAGTACCTCAACCAGGAACACTTGTCATTTGTGCTCAAATAGTGCACTCATTAGCTAAAAATTAAATACTCAGCAGCACCAGAAGTGCTGTCAGGTGTGAACAGGGTGGAGCTGAAGTGCTCCGCACATTTGAACCCACTTCACAGCTCTGTATAACCCCAGCACCCCTGGGAATGTAAGAGGTGAACGTGTGCGTGTGCTGCGTGTACCCCGTGTGTGCGGGATTTTGAATCAGTTGTCTACCGTTTGATGCCAGGACTGTTTGCTGGTGGGGGTAAATGACCTGAAAAATGAATAATGCCCCATCCTCTTACCCTGAGTTTGGTGGGAGTTCGTGCAGAGGCTTCCATTGATTTTGCTGGCAAATGAAGCAAACTGTTGGGCTTGTATGGATTCAGCAAATGGTAACCCTGTTGGCAAGCTTAATAAGATTGATGTGTGAAGGAAAAGAAAGAGAGAGCTGTTTAGAATGGCCAGGGACTTTAGAAAGTCCCTGGAAATACGCGGTTNAGAGGCTTCCATTGATTTTGCTGGCAAATGAAGCAAACTGTTGGGCTTGTATGGATTCAGCAAATGGTAACCCTGTTGGCAAGCTTAATAAGATTGATGTGTGAAGGAAAAGAAAGAGAGAGCTGTTTAGAAAGTCCCTGGAAATACGCGGTTTTCCTATATATGGGCAAAATGTCAGTTCTGTGGGAAGACTGGAGTTGTTTTAAATGGGCATTAGAAATAGTTTCTCCTAGTATGGGAATTCAGGAAAATCTGGTAAAACAGTGTGTATCCTGCAGAATAGTGCCTTGCCCTCCTGCTGCTTAATGCTTCAGTGTTATAATTGATTTAGCAGTTGAATTACAGCATTAAAAGTAAATTAATAAATCTGCAATTATGAGCACTTCATTAGCAAATGAATTTTTAAACTAACAGCTAACAACTTGACTGGGCCTCTATATCAATTGACATAATTCATTAGCCTATATGAGAATCCATATTAGTTACGCTTAACTTACCTGAGTATCTGTGGCAGATCTTTATCAGCATAAATAAATTATCAAATCACTATAGTCAGTTAATTAAAGAATAAATTACTGAAGCAATGTAGATTTCCTTCTCATTTCAAACAGCAGTCATGTTATGGCATTTTTCTTGCTGTCAGGCAGGCAGGATTTTTTATTGCACTGTGAGTTAAAGGAATACTCAGAGCTTCGTTTGAAAGTGAAGAATTTAAAATAAGTGCTTGAAAGCCCAAAATGACTACATGTGAGCAAAAGGCATCGGTTTCTGTAGATGAAAGCTTGAGCAGGCTAGCTCAAGTCTCCCGGGGCTGCTCGCTCCTTTTCTGATCTTTTCCTCCCGTTAGTCCATTTAACACAGGTGTTGACGCATTCACTTGGTCCTTGAGCTGCTGCAAATGGCCAAACCTGGTTGCTGCCAGCACAACCAGAGGGACAGTGGCAGCTCACATCAGAGGGGAGGAAGCAGATTTCAGAGGTAGGAAGGAATCCTCAGGCCCCTGCGGAACGTCTCCTGCCATTGCTGACACTGTCATTGCAGCATTTGTCAGCACAGAGATTCCTATTATGAAGCTGCCCTCCTCAGGTAAGAAAGGGCATCAAAGATCTGGCTTAATATTTACACTAAGCCGCAGTTCCCTTTGGGAAGGGTCTGTTCCAACTCACAGACTGATTCTACGCTTAAGTGTAATTGCTTCATGTACCTCAAGTGAGGTAGAACAATTGTTATTACTGTAAAGGCCAATGTTTTAAAGCAGCTAGTTCCAAATTGCAAGTTTTCACATGTTAAAGGTAAAAAATGGTCAAAGAAGAGGCTGCTTTTGCCATCTCACTAATGTACCATGGTCCTTCATGGACACTCTTCGGTCCACTTAATCGCTGTTCGTTGGGAAGACCTCAATTTACAGGGAGTTGATCATATACTCAAAAGAGACACTGTGCTTTTCAGGTTCACTGAAGAGTTCTGTAGCCATCTCGCAAATTGGCTGGAATATTCACAGTGCAGGAGCTGCTGCAAGAAATTTAGTCCTTTATGACCCAAGGGTGATAGATGCAAAGAGCTTGTCTCTTAGGGTTCTTACACAAAGGGAAAGTTTTGCAATTAGGCTCGGAGAAGCGGCAGTATTTGTGTTTGTTCTCAGTTATAAGAACCAGGCCGGAGTTCTGAGGCTGAACTGAAGACAGAATGGGTCATTTTAAGGCACATTTTCCAGTTCCGAAAAGGTTCAAGTCATGTAGGTGGCAGTGTATTTCTCTGGGACGGTGACTCTTTTCTAATTTATGGAAAGCACAACACTCAGAGGAGTGACGCAGAATAGCCAGCAGCCCGGGGGCTGTGAGGGACCAGAACTGGGGTTCTCGGTCTGCGTCGGGCAGACCTTGCTCTGCATCTCTGATGTCCTGGGTGCATGGCTGGTGTTTTTTTCCAAGCCTTTCCAAGCAGAAGTTTTATCAAAACTGTGGCTAACAGATGGGCAACGTTTCCTGTTTAACCTACGGTCACAACCCAGTGAAATATTCTTTTTGCTCAAAAAATCCTAACCATTTCTGTACCTGTTGGTACACAAGAAGTGTGTGTTAAACCATGTGTCTTGTGCAGTTTCTAACTAAGTATACAGGTTAGATGCTTTGCCCTTCATTGCTAGGCCAAATTAATTTTTTGCATTATTTCATTTTACAATTGTGGGTTTACATGTGTGGGTTTATTTATTTGCTATTTGTTTGTTTGTTTTAAATATTTTTGGTAGAAAATAGTGGATTAGACTCTACCCGTATTAAACCAATGTAATCCTACTAAAACTATTCTAGAATTATGGCAAAATAGTTCTAGCAGTAGTGAAGCAGATGGAGGCTCACCAGTGCATCACCTAGAAAGTCATCAAAGATCCAGTGGAATTGTTTCACAGGAACAATTTTAGTTGGTTTGCTCTTATTCCAGCCTGTGCAGTGACTAAAAATCATGATTCCAGCCAAAACATCCTTGGGTTGTGCATCCTTTGCACAAGGGCTCCCGAGCAGTTTAGCTCCTGCTTTCTTCATACTGGGAATTGACAGCTCCTGTCTTACTCAGCCTGCCCCAGGAGAGGTTGGTCCTGTTTGTGTAAAGATCCTAAAAGTGATGCTACCCTTCACCTCTGTACATCTTGCCATCTCAGCTGACAAATGTGATTTTTATAGTTTTAATCAGCTTTTTGTGTTGGCTTCTACTGGAAATACTTCATTTTTTCCCTGCTGGTATATAAAATATATAGGGAACATGGTTTTTTTGATGGCCTAGGAACTTGCTAAAGCATAATAGTCACAGGGAGTGTTCACACTTTGGGCTGGATGCCCTCTGTCTTTGTAATGGAATTTGCATGTTTATGGCTCTTCAACTGCTATTTTAAAATCACTTAAGGAAACATACTGTCTGTGCAGGTTCTCAGCCAACAGTTCTGCAGTCCAGAGGTTTTTCTTTGTTCAGGAGGCAGGCGTCTCACTATTAACTATTGCAGTCTCATTCTGTTTCATGAATGCAATTAAAATATCACTAGAAGGAATCTTCTGGTGATGAGAAGACAGCGAATTCTTCCCTGCTGTTTGACTCCTGCCCCCTCTTCCTTGCTCTTAGCCTCCAAGATGTTGAGTAACAGCCACTGAAAATGTAGTGGTTCCTGCTACTTATTTGTATGCTTGCCAGAACTGCCATGAACAACAAATAGGTACCAGTTATCCATCTAGGACACGGAGCTTTCCACTGAGCTGATCCGTGTTAAATGCTAAAGCATTACCTTGAGGTGAGGAGCTTCAGATCCTAGAGATAATTTTGTTTCCCTGCTTCCCAGGGGCATGCTGTGAAAGCAGTGTTTTATAATCACTTTAAAGCCGTACACACCAGGTAACAGAATGAGCTTCTACATAATCATTGTTCATCTCTTGAATATGTAATAGCTTCTACTTCTAAGAATTTTGATAGGAAAAGAAAAAAAAGAATCTCCCCTTGGGCTGGCTGTTTTTCCTATACTTCACTTTACAGCTAAAGGCAGGGAATAGAGAGGGGATCCTCAGCCCGTGCTTTAACTGCTGAATTACTTCTCTGTCAGTGGAAGCTTACTAGCCCTTAGCTGTTGTTCGTGTAAGAAGACCAGAAGTGAAAGTGTCACTTGTTTATAACAAGCTGCTGTTGGACTTGAAAGCTCTCTCCAGCAAAAGAAATGGAGATTTATCATGGTCGCTGGTGTTGTTCATCATGTTTTGGAGTGCACTCGAGCTCCGTTCTTACCTTCTGAATGTTTAGCTGAGGATGCTGGGCAAAGCGGCAGTGTATTTTCTTTGGATCTCTGAACCTTCATCATCCGTGTTAGTGGAAGTCTGTGATGGTACCGGTGGAATTAAGGTGATAGGGTGTAAGGTTGACGTCTTTGCAAACTGACATGGGCCGTGTTCTGTGTTAGCATAGAGCATATTACTAGATTTTGCTTTGAATGCAGCAGGTTTGGCAGGTGCTGAGATCACTTGTTTGGGTCAAAAACAAGTCGGCTTTTTCGTGATGTTGGCAGCGTTGTAGGCTGTGACCTCTTGGATGTCAGCAAGAGGCTGTATCTAGTAGTATTTCCACCAGTTTCTCTCGAGGCTTCACACTCATCCTTCTCTTCTTAGAGAACCTTAAGGTTATAAAATTAAACATTAGCAGTGCTCAAGAGGACCAGCTTCTAATAAGTGGTAAAATTCAAATGGAGATTATGTCTTATTTTCATATGGCACCTTTCCTCCCAAATAATTCCCTGAGAGAGAGTGAATTTACTGAACTGTCTGTTGACCACTACTTTCCTGACATGACAAACACGAGCTGTTTATCAGTGCACAATCCTGCTGCACAGTAAAGCGAGGGAATAAATGCAAGGTTTGCATGCTGCGTACCCCGTTGGACTTTCTAGGCAAAGGTAGGGAAACTGTGAAACATGCTGACAAAGGAGACTGGAGACAAGTTAGGACTAATGGGGCTAATGCCATCGTCCTCTGCTGACTGCTGAGACATGCTGACTGCATGAAGAATTTTATTCCATTTGTGGGGTTTTTGGCAGTGCTTCTTTCTATATAGATTTTTCTCATGCACTCCAGTGCTCTGCCACGCTGGCATGATGTATCATCTCAGTAATGTGTGAAGACTGGGGAAATGCAGTACAATGGCTTTATTCCAGTACAGTGTCCGTCAATCACAGGCTGGAAAAAGCAGTGTCCTGTTGCTATGTAAGACTGAAATTCTTAATGTCGCTGTGTGCAGACCTGTGTCTCCCATTTCATGCCCTTGACTCCCTTGAACAGTTGTGTATTTTCCCCATGTTTAGCACAAGTCTAAATCCTGCCACATTTCACACTGCAGGACAGGAGCAGCAGGACCCTGGAGATGAGAAGACATGACAGAGAAGCTCTAGTTAGTGCCTGGGGAGATCCGCCACGCTAATAAAGCTATTTAAGCCACTCAATTACCATTAAATTATACACTTACAAGGAATGAGTTGAGGAGATTGAACTAAATTAAGGTACGACTATAAAGTTTAAAACAGATCATCTAACTGTCTTGCATATTGAATCTGTTGGTGCACTCTTTCCTACCGCGATGGCTCCTCTGTAAGTGCCTGCATGTGATTTTCAGGAGAGATTTCAGTGGCAGCTGCAAAGTGCTCTGATTGGAACATTAGTTTTAAAAATGCCATTGAACTGACTGGTCATCTTAAGAAAGGAATGCTTCATGTTGTATCAGAGTGTGAATTCAGGCCACTTTGACAGCAAAATTTTGCTGACATAAGCTGGGCAGCTGAAGGAAGGCAGCTGGTATCCTTTTTCACTTAAATTATTCTTATTGTGCTTTGCCTCACTGTTCACAGCAGCATCATTTTTGGGTAGTCTAAGCAAAGAGATTAAGAGTTGAATTAAATAAATAAGGCTTCTTTCCTTCTCACGATGTTCTCGTCTTGGCGCAGTCAGCGCATCGACAAAGCTGTGCGAGGAGACGGCAATGGTAGCACTGGTTTGCATCTGTTCGATGACTAGTAGCATCTGCTTGACGATTAATTGAAGGATTTCAGCTGTTCAAGCTGTCAATCTGACACCTTTCTTGAGTACTACAGTAAATCTGTGCTACTGGGAGCTGCTCTTTTTTTTTTTCCTGCATGTGATTTACTCGATTCTTTGTGTCCTTGCCAATAACTACCACCGAGGCTGATGCGCTGTAAACTCTGAGATGTGAAGCAAGTGGCTGTCATTTTTTTGCTCACAACAGATGCTCCTGATCAGGAATCAGACAAAGGGGCTCATCACTCTTCCTTGGAGCAATTTAATTTGTCCCCTCCATGGCATAAAAGCCACCTCCTGCTCAGTGACTGACATGCCCAAGTCCTACTTCATTTTAGGGCCAGCTCCTGTAATTGTGCAGAATTACTAGCTTTATTTCTACAAAGGTAGTGGGGAAAAAAGGAAATGAAGTACATTGCTTACAGTGTCACCAATAATGCTTCACATTGAAAAGCTGCAAAAACCTATTTTCAAAATAGAAAATCCAGCCTCTGTAGTTTAAGAAAACTGAAACGCAAGCTGAGCATTTTTTTTTTTAAGCAATAGCAGTTTAGATTTTATGGTGTCTCTTCAGCAGTCATAAGGCTTGGAGGTAGGAATATGCAACATATAATCCATCACATTCTTGTAATGTAACTTGTTGAAGTGAAAAATTGATGTATTTATAAAACATGTGGTTTGCCTCGGGTCTAGTTCTCACCTCCTTAATAATGTGGGTTGTCCAAAATGAGTAATTACTTGGGGGTGTTGCTTTTCCTTTGAGTTTGCTAGTCTTTTATAGCCTCCCTGCTAAATTCGAGAGAGGTTTAATGTTGCTATGGTTAGGGAGTTCTTCATGTATTTAGGTGCAACAGTTAAAATTGCTTGTGATGGAGAAAGAGCTGAAAGGGTCTTTGTGGTTGTCCCTATTGCCATTGTTACTTGAAATCAATGACTTCCAAAGAGATGAATAAGCGCTCCAAAGCGATTACATTACCACAGGGAAGAAAAGTGCACCCGCTGGTGCACCGCAGTAATGAATTGTGCATGTGGCAAGCCATACCCAAGGCAAACTGGGGTACGTTAGCTAAAGTTGTCTTAGTTACTCTAGGAACACGTCCTGGTTTGGTTACTGTGGTTAAGCTGAGGGGAGCTTCCTTGCTGAGGCAAGATCGCTTGATCAAACTATACTTTTTGCCCATTGACTTCTCATTAAATTTTAAAATAAAAGCAGCTTGGTGTGAAGTCTTGTAGGAATTTAATTAAAACTTATTTAGATTCTTGGGACATATATAAGATTCATTTCTTTTTAATTTTAGCTCTGTTGGTCATAGTTGAATTGTACTGTGGGTGTTTTTGAACATAAATTTATCTTTCACAGTCTGCAACTGCATTCAAAAGTGCTTACATGGTCTCTCTCTCTTTTGGCAGGTGGACAGGACAGAAGTGATTCGAACCTGCATAAATCCTGTCTTCTCCAAGCTGTTCACGGTGGACTTCTATTTCGAGGAGGTGCAGCGCCTGCGGTTCGAGGTGCATGACATTAGCAGCAATCACAATGGGCTGAAGGAAGCAGATTTTCTTGGTGGTATGGAATGCACTCTTGGACAAGTAGGTTTTTTTGCCATATTTTTTTCCCTGATGGTTGTTCTTTTGTTGCTGTGTGAAATGCATTGCTCATTATAAGACTGTCATTTGTCATTCGTGACAAAATTCTTAATCAGTGCTTTGAGCTAGATAATTAAGAAGTTCTGCTGGTTTGACTTAATGTTGCAGTGTGGCTTCAAGTCAGGCAGGGCTTTAGGAAGCTGGGCATCAACAACTGGTCATGTACAGTAAGAGCACAGGTTCCTTTACCAGTGTTGAGAGACTGCGAGAATGCTGAGGAGAAAGTTACTGTCCCTAACATTATATGGGATTTAAANTCTTTTGTTCCTGTGTGAAATGCATTGCTTATTATAAGACCGATGGTTAAAATTTGTCATTCGTGACAAAATTCTTAATCAGTGCTTTGAGCTAGATAATTAAGAAGTTCTGCTGGTTTGACTTAATGTTGCAGTGCGGCTTCAAGTCAGGCAGGGCTTTAGGAAGCTGGGCATCAACAGCTGGTCATGTACAGTAAGAGCACAGGTTCCTTTACCAGTGTTGAGAGACTGCGAGAATGCTGAGGAGAAAGTTACTGTCCCTAACATTATATGGGATTTAAAGCAAGTTCCCAATCCAAGGAATTCTTACAAACATATTTTATTCCCATAGGGTAGTGCCTAGTGATGTGGCAAATAGAAGGAGGGTTGGATTCGTTTCCCTGGCTCTCTGTCCTTCTAAAGTTAGGTGTCTAGACCTAACTCTCAGTCTTCTAATGTCCATCTTTAGTCAGTAGAGAGAAACAGACGGTTCCAGTAGGTGATTCATTCCACCTGAGACACCCATCATAGATGAGGATAAATTGCCTTCAGGAGATATCCGTCTCCCCATCAGTTATCAAGAGAGCCTAGACAGCTGGCTTGGAGCAGATACTGAACTTTTTAGATGACTAAATTTAAGGGTGATCGCTCCTACCGAAAGGATCAATATCTAGCATTTGGCAGAACCAGGGCTGCAGCAAACTCCTATATTGCTGGCTGGCAGTGCGCTGCAGCATCCCAGGCGGCGTGGAGTTTGTTTCTAACGGGCAGGCTTTGTGTTACGCAGCATCTCACAACACGGATCTGGCCGTAATAGCAATACTCAAGTTGGTCTCGCTTTCACTGAGCTGAGTTTAAATTGGCAGGTCACTGTGTGCTCTAGGGCAGCTTGCATGTCAATGCGAGAAGGCAGTGCTCTCATTTAGACCATCTTTTGGGGTCCTGCCACATAAGCTTGTGAGCTGAGTGTGGTTGCTTGGTGTGGAAGATGCTGCAAAGCTTTCACTTTCTATTTATCCCCTTCTTGTTGCTCCCCCCTAACCCCACACAACTTTTTTTTTTTTCCATCTCCCTTCTGTTTTCAAGAAAAATCAAAGCCTTAGGGCCAAACACGCTGAAAGGGGAAAACGTTCACTCCAAAAAGTAACAAGAAATGTGTGCATTTCCTGACTTGAAAGCTCAGCTTGAAGGTGTTGGTATTTAGGATCCCTTGAATTCATAGTGAAGGCTGTTCTTTCTGACAGACTTCTTGTGGATGTTTTGGAGCTGCAATCAGTGAGAATAAGGTACTCCTGTAACACCTAGAAGGGTGAGAAACATAGAAAAGAAATTCTTTTCTCTCATAATTGGCTTAAAAACAATAGAAAATGTGTCATTGATGGTGCCTGTAGCAAAAGCATGTCTTTATAATGATTTGATCTCTATAAATAGTACACAATTGGGTTGGTTGCAGTGTGATTTTAATGGTAAGAAGAAAAAACAAGGGTGTGAAATCTGAAAGCACAGCGGTAGCCTTGCTGGCTCTGATAACATTACCGCATTTTTTGGTGGTGGTGTTTTTTCTCCCAGTTTTGTAGTTTTTTAACCAGAAATGTTCCTCAACTCATTGAAAAAAAAAAATGTTAGCATTGGAATTGTCATCTAAGAAGAGCCAGTATTGAGGAACCCAGAACTCAACATCTTGCAACACAGGCTGTACCTAGAGAGCTTGCAGCCATACTTGGAAGTTCTATGTAATTACTGCTTTTTTTATGATGATAACAGAACCATGGCTTTTCTTGAGCTAATTTTGACATGAGTTTGTTGCTCTACATCAATTTCACAACTGAATAAAACGGTCTTCTCCTAAATGCTGAAATAAGTGTGTCCCAAGACAGTGAGAAGGGCAGTGAGCGGTTGACTGAACATCTGCCATCTAGGAACACACTACTCTTAACTCCTCCAGCAAGAGCTTCATGTCTGCGGCTTGTGCAGGGTTGAGCCGACTCCATATCCTTCTTTACTAGAGAGTGCTGCAGCTAGCAACATTCTGGCCTGCAATCATGTTACAGCTGGATGCAAACAGTAGGTAAATGGGCAGGTATTTCATATGCTGCACACCTATACCCAAGTAGAGTGAATGGTCATGGTCGTATACCTGCTGTGTGGAATTAGGAAAAAGTCATGGCCCTAAATAGAGACATTTCCTTAAAGTAGTTAGTTTCTCTTCAAATAAAATAATAACAGATGACTCTTTAAGGGGTTGGTTGGTTTGCTTTTAAGCACTTAGAGAGTCTTTTCCTTCATTTGTGCTTCTGGAATCATTCCATAGACCTGAGTGCACAGAGTAACTGTGATCGTTTGAACCAAGGGGCAAGAGAGTGAATATTTTTCTTCCTGTCCATCAAAACCTAATGAAAAACAAATATCTTGAACAAATGCTGTCAAAACATGAGTGGTCTAATTGTCTGCATATTCAGCTAGAATGGGATAACTGCAAATTCAAGCCCTTTTTTTACTTTTGTATTACTGCCTGTGTGTTTTCTGAGCCTCTTTATAGTTCTTTTTTAAAGAACTGTTCTATTTTATATCACATTAAATTTATAATGCATTCAAAATACATTATTTAATACAGCAGAGGCTTAAACTTTCTAAGTTTACAGTTTCTAAGTGCAGTAGAGGCTTTAGCTTCCCAAGTCCACTTCTTAACCACACAAGAATTAAATGTTAGGAGGTTCTCATAGAATTTTTTTTCTCTGAAGTTTTACTCAGATGTCTCAGGCTAATACCTAAGAACTCTCAAAAATGGTTTCAGTAAATAATCGTTTTCTGACAAGTTTGTTTTGACTGAACAAAATTATGCTGTCAAGACAGTCAAGATTCCTGTTTAAGAGCCAGTAAAATTGTTATTTCCTAAATGCTACCATCAGAGCTCTGCAGTGAAGGGAGTAGTTTTTCTTACATTACTTGCCACAATTGGTTTCTGCCAATCCATGCTTCCATGCTTTGTTTGCTTTCTTTTAATTTAGAGCAATGTAAAAGCATTGTTAGGATTCACAGCTCCCTTACTTGCTCAGTATGGAACCGTAGCGAAAACTCTGCAGAGAAATGCCTTTTCCTGTCAAGAACCTGTTGCAGTATTATTTAAAGGATTAGTATCTCCCATAAATGCACATGTATAAAAGTCATATTGCAAAGATTTCTTCTCAGTAAGAAATATTATTGTCTCCATTAATACTTTTAGTGGTATCATTAGCAGGTTATAGACTTGAAAATTCTGATTGTTCATTAATGAAGCTTCAGACATTGCAAATTCCATTGCTTTTGTATTGGAAAAAGGTTAGAAGAGCCATGATGGCACTCAAATTATTTTAATTGAAATAGTCTGTTTGAGAATAGCTGTTTAATAGACTGCTTCTGTGCGGCAGAGGTGGTAAGGTGGGAATTTTCAAGGTTTCCGGATACTTACGTCTCATTAGATGTCTCTGTGCTCCCTAGTTATCTAAATACCTTACTTGGCCTTTGGTCTTCTCCCTGTGATGTTCCTCTCTTCATTAGTGGGCTAAATGATGCACTTGATTAGATAAGGGTATCATTTTCTGCGGGGGATGTCTCAGAGCACGAGTGTGCTGTCCGTGCAGCCCTCTCCCTCTCCCTCAGCATTTCAGCACCTCGGTTCGCAGAGAGCCTTTGGTTGCCTCTTGGCATTGCAACAGGAACTCAAAAGCTGTGAGATTTGCAGTTATAGATGAATATTGCCAACCTAAGGTAATGGACTTACTTGCACAGTTTGCAGGGCTTTGTTTTACATATGTCATCTTTTGTTTCAATTACTGTGGTAATCTAGAAAACGGATCTAAAATTTAGTTTTCAGTTGTAGAGAACTGTTTCTATTCCCTTTCAGAGAGTTATAATCATAACTAATTGTAAAAGGGCTGCACACACTACATACTAATTAAATCCACAGATGTTTCATGCTATCAATAATCTATTTCCTGTAATATCATTATTTCCTCTTGTGATATAGCTATCTTTTTTCACAGTGTTCTATTTCGATGTGACTGTTTTCAGGTACAGTTCTTTAACAAAGACAGGGAGAGCTGTAGGTCAGCTGTAAATAGGCTGTGAACTGATCATACTATAGGGATCAAAAGAAATTCTGAGGAGTGGTGAGTATGTTACAGAAGGTATCCTGTAGAAGGGAATGATGATTAGAGTAGTCAAACTGGTACTACAACAGGAAACAAAAGTCCTGTGATCGGGAAGGAAGCTTCCTTTATTAAGGACATATATTTGGGATCTGGGAAGGGCTGAACTTGTTCCCCAACCTTCGTGAGTACAGAGGAAGGACTCTGATAGCCACCTGCTGCCTCGGCTGTCTTCGTGTTGAAATGCAGCAGGTTTGAGGCATCTCTGAACCCGGGTTACCATTTCTGGAAATAATGTGGTGGATTCAAAGGAAGCTAGGGGATAGACAGCAGGAGAGACACGTGAGCATCACAGTCCTGTAAATCGGAAAAGACAACATAGCAAACTAAAGATAAATGTATGAATAAGAAGGGACAGTCTTTAGTTTGCAAGCCAGAGCTGCCTTTTTTCTTCTACCCTTGTTTAAACTGATTATTTACGTGCACAAGTGAAACGATTCAAGTCCATCCATTTATTTGTGGGTAGTTAGAAGTTTACAGTTGACTTAAATGAGTTGGACTGCACTAATATTTTAATTGACTAGCTTTAAGCATTCACCTACCCACTTTGTACCGTTCCGCCTACATAAATATGGTGTAAATTTAGCAATACTTGTCAAGAAAGGAGCAGAGTTAAGATAAAAGCTCCTTTAGGTTAAGCCAATGTGTATTTTAGCACCTTTTGTGGCAAACACTTCAGAGAGCTGTATCTTTAGGAAGCTCTGAAAAAAAAATCAAATGACCTGTTGATTTGTAAAGGCAGCTTTTTTTGCCCAGTCTTTGCTGCGGTCAGAGTCAGAGACCCACGGTTCATATGTCCCAAAAGGCAGGTGTCATGGTGCCTATGTCAATAAAAGAGCTGTGGCTGTAATCCGTGGAGGTTTTGGTCCTTATTTATGGGAAGTCTGTGTTCGCTGAAATGAATCATAGATCCTGAATTATCATTGCCAAAAGGCCCTGGAAAATGTCCCTGGCAACACAGAGATCAGCTTTTAGCTATGACTTATGGTTTAAAATGGAGCAAAAATTTCTGAGATCTACAGTGATGACAGGAACGTTTTCAAAAGCCTTTAGCAAAACAGAATGCTGATGATTTGTCCACGTATGACTACGTATTACATATGTCTGATTCAACCAAAGAAATGAACGTGAACTTTTTCTGACACTCGACAAAATATGGCACGGGGTCTCCTGCTCCTCTATCCTGCTGAGAGGTGGTGTTTGATTTGACAGCTTGGCGCAGTGCAGCTTTCGCGAGGTGTCACCGTGGGCAGGAGCCCCGATGCCGAGTCCCGCTCTCTGTCTTGATGGTGGCAGAGGTTTTCCAGGCTGACGAATGGTCGCTGCTCAGGACTCGGTTGTTGGCAGCCAGCATTCAAATGCTTTTTATGGTGATGTTCAGATACAGATATGTAACTGATAGCAGTTTCTGAGAACGTGGCTGCTGTAGCCACCAAGAGCTGCTTTCTGTGCAAGGCACAAAATACGCAATATACTGCTAAGAAAAAGAAAATAATTCCTTGACAGTTGTCACAATGATGGTCTGCTGATCCTAAATTACTGATTGTCATTTGAAGCAGTGATGTTGGCGCATTGCTGCCAGATGGAAGATTCATTCTACTGGCCACTTAATTAGCAAGCGTTAAGCCTTTGTCCACAAACACACGTTTATCCGTGGAGAGTGCTCCCTGTGTCACCGCGATGCTGATGGCTTAGGAGACTAGTGTCATTAGTGTGATCTAGCAGCGGCAGCTGCCAGGGAGCAGTGCGGAGCGGCTGCCCCGCGAAGGAGAGTGAGAGGAGGAGAACTGAGGAGGGCAGCTTGAGGTCGGAGAAATCTGGTCAAAAAGCAAGGAGAGAAGGAAGCTGGGTCGTGTAGTCTAAAGAGAACCGTGGAAAGATGGTATTGGTCTCGAGATAAATGATTGCCTAAAAGACGAAGGGAAGAACATTATCTGTCTTATTTGTGGTGGATTAGACAGAAATAGTGGGCTTAAATTGCAGAGAATCAGGTTAGCTGTTAGCAAAATATACCTACAGTAAAGATAACAAATAACATAATAATTTGCCAGATGAGGTGGTTTCTCTGTGCCTTTGGAGAGCTTCAGACCTGACTGGAGACACGTCTGTCAGGAAGGACCCGGCCTTGGCTTAGGGAGCGGGACAGAAGATTCTCAGTCAAGTCCTGTGATCTATGAAAGGGGGACATGGGTACGAATAACAGGGAGTCTTGCTCAAAAGCGTTATGGAAGGAATAAAATCTGCATGAGCTCTTGAAGTTTCCCTGAAGTTTCTCTTTAAAGACCTTGCTTGTCCCCTGCCGTATCCAAGTGAACCACGGTAGCCTCCGTGCCCAGGTGATGCAAACCAGGATCCCCTTTGGACTTTTCCCATTGTAGTTTGTGGTGTCAAACTCCTTCTGTGAGATGATTGAAGCCTAGAGTTTATGTCGGGGCTCTGTTATCTCTCCTGTCTCGTAGCGACCTGTCCTGACTGGCCATGACTTTGCCTTGCTCTGATTTTGGCCATTACCTGGACTGGGCTTATCATTAAAATACACGTAATGCCCAGGAGTCCAATGAAGTGTTTGGAGCTATTGTTTACCGCTGATGGTTGCCTCTCTTTTCCAATGAATATTTCTGTGTATTTTGCCAAAGACATAGTTTTGTATCTGTTTGTGGACCATTTTATTTGAGGTGTTACCCATTAGCCATGTGAGTGAAGCTGTCCTGGTAACGTTTTCCAATAAATAACATTTTAATAT
Source organism: Crypturellus undulatus (assembly GCA_013389825.1). Lineage (NCBI taxonomy): Eukaryota > Metazoa > Chordata > Aves > Tinamiformes > Tinamidae > Crypturellus > Crypturellus undulatus. The sequence goes on from VWPW01020729.1 coordinate 317,976, forward strand.
GTTATTTTAACATTTTAAATTTACCAGCATGAGGGATCTAAAATACTGGGACATTAACAGTAACTTGCCAATGATGCAATATTGAAAGTTTTTTTCTTTACACTGTATTTTTTAATATTTTTAGTCTAGTTTTAAAGGTTTCAAGATTGTTATGGAAATGCAACCATCATTGTGGCAGGAAACAATTTCTTTTGTCATTGTAGCTCTGGTAACGTTTATTTGAGGTACATTTGTAAATGGTAATGGGCAAGTTTATTTGCAAGATTATGTTCCAGGTGAGGTGGCAAGAAAGGAGACTAATTTGGAACTAAAAGTAAGGGACAGATTGCTTGTGTCTGTTCTGATTTTAGAGTTGTTGAGTTTTTAAAATATAATAAATTCTTTCTGTTCAGATGTTGATTTCCTCAGATCAAGGCTCTACCTTGATACAAAAAAAAAAAAGGAAAAGACAACATAACATTGTAATCGTAATAAGTCGTGTATTTACTACAGTTTCTAATTTTTCCTAATTGTTTTGATTTTTGTGCAGATTGTTTCTCAGAGGAAACTCTCCAAGTCCTTACTCAAACATGGGAACACAGCAGGGAAATCGTCTATAACAGTAAGTCAATCCTAAATACACTGTTTTTTCCTTTTATTTAAAACATCTCATATGCCTAATTCTGCAGGAAAGCAAGCTAAATTACCAGCACAGTCCTTAATTAAGAAATGCATTTAAGTTGTTTATTTAAAAGATTCCTTTACTGTTTCTGACAAATACTTATGGTAAAAAAATGGTAACAAATAATGCATGTCTTTTTACAAAAACCATAGTATTTGCTAATATTAAGGCACTTTGCTAACAGCATGAATGTTGTCCTGCTTGATTTTACTTAAAGCTCTAGTGTTCAGTTTGATCCATTTTGACATGCTTCTGCCTGCATTTAAGATGTTGCGAGTGGTTCAACTTAGCTTATTCTTCATGAAATTAAATGCAAATCCTACATGTTCACTGTTAGAAAGGTGAAGGCGTCTTGTGTTTCTAGGCCTTTGGACTTTTTCCACTTTCTAAAAAAAACCCAGAAATCATCTGGCCCCAAAATAACAACAAAAGCGCAGATTTTCAATGGGATTAGGTATTTTAGATAGGTTTGCATACAGTTTTGGATTGGATGCATCCTAAAATCGGAAAATTCAAACATCTCTTTCCTGGGTTGTTGGGGGATCATGCTTTTCTGCCCTGAATCTAGCTTGGTTGTGACATTTGCCGCTCTTCATTAAGACAGTTGCTGTAATAAAATATTTTACTGCAGGACTCTACTGAGTTGGCCTGATGGGGTTGAAAAGAATTTTTTCCCCTTTGATACGCAATTAGCCAAATGGATTTCTCTTTGATTTTTTGGTTGTTTGGTTGGTTGTTGGTTGTTTTTCTTTTTTCCTGCCTTCTGAAGCATTAGAGATCGGACGTAGCCCCGGAATACACAGCAGGCTGCAAGAATCAATCCTTCGGGAGCCCAGGGCGTTCTGTTTCCTCGCTGTCTTCCTTGGTGCCTGCCTCAGGAGTGATTTGCGCAGTGTGCAGGGTGAAACCCGTTCTTGCTTTGGGTTTAGAAAGGAATTCCCTCTTGTTCAGACCGAGCAGAACCATGAAAGAGTTTCGCTCACTAAATAAGCGATGCATTTTGCCTGCAGGGATTATAAGGGCATCTTTCAATTCCCCAGTCCCATTCTGGACACCTCTCTTCTTCTGCCAGGGACACTAGGCAATTTAGTCTTGTGAAGGAATGAATGGTTTAGTTCAGCTGAAATGATTGGACTTGCTAGCAGACTGTTCTGGGAAAAAAAATAGCGATTTGCAATATACAGGAGATGAGAGAAATAGTCCCTGCTGGCCTAACACTGGGTGATAACCACAAAACATAGACCACAGGTACCTGTTCTGGCTCCTAGGTACTGCAAAGTGGTAGTGCAGTGGTACTGCAGGGCAGGTAGACTTTAGACAAACAAGACAAAAGAGAGAAGTAGCAAAAATAACTCTGTGAGAAGCTTACTCTCTCCACAGAATAAATCAGAAAGGATCATTTATCATTATTTCTGGTCCCAGGGCTCATAGGTGCCTGTCAAATGTTGAATTTACAATTATCAGGTTCCTAACTTGCTTAGCTTACTGAATTATGAATTTTGCCCAGGATTTTGAAGGTTCCTATCTCAGAGTGCTTTTCTGTAGTTTTATTGTGTCTCTGGCTGTGGAATGTCTCATCAATACATATTTATTATGTGGTGATGAGATTTAAAAAAAAAATCCCTTTCAGCCTCTCCAGATAGAAGCCTGTCAACCGTTACGAGACAGGGCTCATTATTTTTGGTCAAACCTGGTGAAACTGGGTGTGCAAATCCCAGCGCACGGGCAAGGGTACCCAGCGTGTGATCCTTTAAGCTCTCAGGCAACATGGAAACATTTTATGAGGCTCTGTGGGCTGTGTTTTCAGCAAGCTCGTGCTTGCCTGGAGCTTATAAAGCCCAAGTCCTTATTGCTGCCTATTGGGACTGGACTGTAATGCCCAGCTGAGGCGTTTGTGCAGGTACATGGCTACATGTGAACTTCTTGCATGAGGGAATACTATGTCTGTGAGCCTGAGCTAGTTTCTCTTAAAAATGAAAAAAAAAAAAAAAAAAAGAGAGAAGTACCTTAAAAATCCCCAAAGGTGCTGCTTAGGAAAGCCGTAGACAGCCGGGGTAGTTCGTGGGAGCTGCATGCTTGGGCAGCGAGGGTGTTACGCTGCAACCAACCTGAGCTGATTTAGGGAACACATTGGGATTCCCCAGTGACTCCCCAAGGACCAGAAGTCTGTACAAGGGAGACAGTTTGATCCTGTCTGGGGGACTGATGTTATTGCAGAATAGTGGTTGTGGGCATGATGGAGCTGCCTTCTTTTGGGTGGTTTAATCTGTGGGGAGGACATTTGCAATAGGAAATGGTTTTATAACTGCCAAATAGAATAAGATGTGGTCTGTTTGGAAGAACATTTTTAAGCCAAATGGCCCAGCTTTGGTTAATACTCCTCTCCACTGATGTGTTTCTGTGGCCAGTAGGGAGGGTGTTTTGCTGTGTTGTTTGTGGCTTGGTTTGGTTTTAATCAAAATCACAGAGCACAGTGACTGACATAATTATCAGGATAGCTCAGGACAACTAAAGGAACCACAGTAATTTCAGCATCACTCTTGTAAATGAATGTACAGGGAGGGTTTTGCTACCGTATTGGAGTCAAACAGTACCAGGAGAGCCCTCCTGTGTAGATCTAGGTATTGTAGCAACTAGTGACAGGTGGCTTCACTTCTCTTTCTGTTTAGCATGCTGAATGACACGGAAATGGTGTTAGAGTAGCCTAAACTTCAGGCTCAAGTAATACTGCTCCTGTGTAGCTTTTTTATTCCTTTAGACATAGTTAGATTATGCCGAATTCTCAGCGTCCCAGCTGAGTTCGTGGGCAGGAGGAAGGGCTCCATGGTAGACGTTGATGTCAGTCCATGAACAACTGCTTGCCGGGGTGTGATGAGATGTGATTCAGATTTGGAGCTTAACAAGTTGCTACCCATCAGCTGAGCAGTGCATTAACTGAACGTTTGGTGATTGCAAGGAGAGGGCCCTTCCCTCGTATCACCCTGCAGTTTCCTAACGGGGTCTCCAGTCTTCCCAGGGTGAACTGCCATCTCTTTTCCCTCTTTGCTATATTCCATGCAAAACTCACTGGAGGTTTCCATTTAGGTGATTGCTGAGGAATTATCTGGCAATGACGACTACGTTGAACTTTCTTTCAGTGCACGGAAATTGGATGATAAGGTAAGCTGCTTGATATTAACCTTGGTGGAACATAGAAGAATGCTTGCAAATAGAGTGTGATGAGGTTTTTCCCCCACGGACTTTTTTTTTGCCCGATATTATTAAGCACATCAGAGATTTCAGACCAGTGTTCACAATGAGGCTTTCTTCAACTTGTGGAGTAATTAATATAAACTCAAGGGAATCTAATTAAAACCAAGACAATTTTAATTATTTAAAATGCCACAGATGAGAAGTGCTTAGTTAAGTGAGCTTTCCATAAGTAGTCAGAGATGTTATAGTTGAAGTAAGTATCTTAGAATGAAGCTGGAAAACTTGCTAACAGCTTAATCAAGACCTGTTTTTCATTCAACAAAATACAGCTTGAAAATGAGAAAAAGACTACTGTGTATTTATTTTTTTTTCTCTTATTAATAAAAAAAAACCCTGCATTGTGTAACACTACTTTTCATTTTAAGAAATGTTTCTTTCTGAAGATATTATTCCTTGTTACTTAGGAAAATGTATATAGTAAGTACCTCTAGCAACTTTCAGCCCGAGAAATGCAGATGACTTTGCCTGTCAAAGGAACACCACCTCTTGTTTTAGTGGTAGAGAAGGCACATAATTATTTGAGGTAATCTAGGGAATATCTTTGGAATTAATTGGAGTCATAAGGCCATGACCACCTTCTAGATAACAGGGCTTTACATGTAATTGAAAATCTGATGATTAAAATTGCTTTGAATTACAGTATCTGCCATTAGTGTATAGTCCCTTCCTGTATGTGAGGCTGATTAGAATTTGACAGAGATGGTAATACTGCGCAAAAGTTTGTGGCAAGAACATTCTGGTGCTCTAAGCTTGGGCTAACATGTGGTAGCTGCATCAAATCCATGAGAGTGCTTGTGGAAACATTCATCAGGTTTTCAAAATCAGGCCATAACTGATGAATAGCATTTTCAGTTGAAACTCCCAGGAATACTCAGGCAAGCAGAAAGTGGTGACGAGTGCTGGAATGCATTTGGATTGTGCACAGAAACAGCACTGCTGTGCTGAGCATCACTAATGGTCATAGATGATCAGGGACTCAATTTGTTTTTTATCTGAAAGATGAAGTACCCCTTCATTCAGGGATGCTGGATTCTTAGTGATGCCAATCACAGATTTTTTTTAGATGTTAAAAGGAGATTGAGCAAGTTCTCCATGGACAGCCACTTTTAGACTTGGATTTCTCAAGCTGCGTATGAGTGTTTTCCTCATCCACATATTGCAACATCTAGAAAAAGGAAAGGAAATGTTCAACACGTCACTGAGGCCTTTCTTTGCCACAGGTATAAATGCAGTCTGGTGTAAATACCATGACTTGCTGATAGCTCTTGCTGATATTAAGTAAAAGGAGACTTGCAGAGGATGCATGGGCTGTGCGGGCTAGAGCCGTAGAGAGGCGTTGCAACACGTTCTTTAGGGGGTCGAAACACTTTTANTTTTAGACTCGGATTTCTCAAGCTGCATATGAGTGTTTTCCTGATCCACATGTTGTGCAACTTCTAGAAAAAGGAAAGGAAATGTGCAACACGTCACTGAGGCCTTTCTTTGCCACAGGTATAAATGCAGTCTGGTGTAAATACCATGGCTTGCTGATAGCTCTTGCTGATATTAAGTAAAAGGAGACTTGCAGAGGATGCATGGGCTGTGCGGGCTAGAGCCGTAGAGAGGCGTTGCAACACGTTCTTTAGGGGGTCGAAACACTTTTATTTCTGGAGATAAATTCGGGACTATGATTATGAAACATGACAAGTGCATCGTGACTCTTGCCATTTGAACACGTTTAGTCTAGGTGGGCCTCATCTCATAAACATTTCCTGGATAGGGCTATGTGCAACCCAGGCGGGGACTTGCCATGTGGAGGGAAGGTGCTATGAAAAAGAGCTGCCCATAGCAATGTAGTGGCTCTAACTAGGTCATTCCCTTAAAAATACTGTTGTTTAGATACTCTGTGTTAAAATAAATACCCCCAGTGAAGAAAAAAAAGGTAAGCCACACATTTTTGGCAAATTCAAGAAATGTGTTACTGTAATAGGCAGTGCAAGTTTGTTTGCTTCTTTATTACATCCTATAAAAATACAATAGATGTAGAGAAGCCATAAAACAAGAAAATTCTAGATTTTTTGCTGTAAGATAAGGCTGAAAGTTACAAGAAAGCCGCAAGTATGCAAGTTTCTTCTGCTTAACTAACTTTGCACTTGTAAAGGTTGGGTTTTTATTGTGGTGCTTGGCTGGAAGGTGCAGCCCCATTTTCATGTTTTATTGAAGGCTGGCAGCTCAGATGGCAAACCTCTGTTTCAAGAGATCCGCTGAGAGCACTTCAAAAACTTTTGGAAAGGTTGTATCTCATTAATAGTTGTGTCATAATTACCATAACAAGCAGCTACATTTTTATCACAGCTGTAATAAATTTTGAACACTGAGAAAAGCAAATGACTCTTCTTGTTCCGAGAAAGATTCTTATCACAAATTGAAAAAGATTCTCCTGCAGATGTCTACAAAATATAAGCTATTACCACTTTGTTTTGTATTTTCCTTATACCAAAATGCTAAGAAAAAAAGTCCTTGAACATTGCTCTTTGCTACTTGAAAAGTCTCAGAATTGGTGTTTTTGGCTGCTTCATCCCCTTTTTTAGAGACCTTTGATTTGACCTCCAAACTGGTTTTTAAGAAGTGTTGTGCTCTGAAAATGAAGGCACTAAAAGAGATGTCTAGCTGAGTGGTCAGAAACTGAAGTGTTTAATTTTTTTAATTTTAGCTATTTATTTAAGTTAATACTGTGCAACTGCTGCACAAACTGAAAAAAAAAAACAATGTTCATTGTGCAACTGGTAAATGCATTACATTAATCATTTAATGTTATTAAAATATAAAAACATTAAAAGTTTATTGCTGCTGTTCTTTCAGAAGATGTTCTTATGAAATAAAACTAGATTCAGAATAATGACAAAAAAAGCCTTGAAAACATTAAAAACTAAGAAATAAACTGTTTCTTCAGCATATCAATTTAAAGTTGTGATGAAGTATCTTTAATGCTGAAGGATTTTGGATTGTGTGTCTGAAAAGTAGAGGTTATCTTACATTGAAGGGGATGCTGTAAGCCAATATCCAGAGTTAAAACCTTTCCCTTTGGTTGGTATTACCTTGTTTATTAAATCCACATATTAAAAATTACTTCATTGTGCTGATGTTTGTTGTTTCTGCTTTCATGCTGGGAATGAGACTGTAAGAGAGTGCAAACCACTATAGTTTACCTTGAGTTTTCTTGCACAAAACATTGATTTCCTTTCTGAATTTTAAGCCCCGCAGAGGAAATTCTTTGGATGTATCATTCTAAGATGTTTTCTTTTGGAGAGTTTTCTGAATCAAAATGGAATTTGCTAAAAATCTATTAACACGAAACTTGAAACACTGAATTCCTGAGTTTGAAGAGGCAGCTCAATCTGTGCACTCCAGGGTTTGGTGTCACTAGTGGAATTAGATCCTCCACTCTCTGCCTGGCCTGGCTGCTCCGTGGGAGCCTGCAGAATGGGGAACCAAATCCTGGCAGTCTGAGGAGGAGAGCGGAGCCCAGGTGCGAAATCTGCAGAAGGGCGAGCTCCTGAATTACACATCTTGTTGCGTTTTGTGCTCTTACTCTTCCATTAAATACAGTATAACACTGTCGTTGGAACAAACAGACAAACATAGCGTTGAGTTTTCTATAGCAGAAAAGAAATTGGATCATTTCCAAAGCAATGCTCTGTGAGCACAGCAACGTTGACAAGTCTCATCCTCAGGGCTTGTGGAAGACCTCAAGTTGCCTTGCCCAAGCCTTGCCCAGGGCTTCATAGTCTGGAGTCTTGCAGATTGCCCCAGACATTCAGACTCAGATTCATGTGTCATTCTCTTTTCAAAGCCCTGATCTCTTTGGTTGCTTTTTGCATTTGTGAAACAGTGGCAATGCCCCGATGACACATTCAACCAAACTGATGTACCCAGACACTGGCTAAGAGATTATTCAATTTTTTTCCCATCCCCAAAGCAATCCAACTAGTCAAGAATAAGTATTATAGGCATTTTGTGGAGTAAAATGGTAGAAATATTCATAGTACAATCAATTTTATAGTAACACTTACATAGAAACATCAGGAGAATACGCTTCAAAGGGTCTAGTGTGATAAAACTGATGCCAAAAGATCAGAGGGGTATGGAGGGCAGAAAGAACTGAGCTAGGTGGATGGAGAGACTAAAATGAAGGAACTGAGCTTGAGCATAAGGCAGAGAAAGAAGGGAAAACCTCAGCTCTGCCTGCCATTTGGAATAGCCAGACTGTAAAACAGCACCACTGTAAAAGTCCTTGTGGAATAAGGATGAAATATTGCTGAGGAACACCAGGAGGGCTCTCTGAAACCACACCTGGGTCTCCTTTCTCATTAGCAGTCAGGGAAGCACGGATTCCGTGTGCCTGGAGAGTTCAAAGAAGTCGTAAGAGTAACTTGTTCTATATTTTATTTTAGGATTTTTTCAGCAAATCCGATCCTTTTCTGGAGATTTTTCGCATGAATGATGATGCAACTCAACAGCTTGTCCACAGGACTGAGGTAAGGAACTGCCCTGGGTTTACTTTCCAAGGACACATTGGTGGGCTGTCGTGAGGGGTAGTTTTGCTTTCTGTGTCCCAACAGGCATTGCATGTTGTGTCACTTTTGGGTCTTGAGTAATTATTGACTAATGGGCACCAGGTCTTGACTTACACAAGAGAGGGAGAGTGATATTGAAGCCAAACTTTAATTAAACTGGCAGAAAATTCTCCAATTTGAAGGAGAGTATTTTTATATATTATATTTAGCCCAAATCATATTGCAGATGGTATCATATTTTCCCATTAATGCTGTATTGTGTCAGCACTGCCTCCTCCCAGGTTGCCGATGATCAAAAGGTTTGTAATGTGGGTGCTTTTTATTTGCTTCCCATGTCATAATTTCATTACTGCCTCCATGTCGACGACTGTCACTGTCTTCAAAGAGCAGCATTTAGGAGGATGGGATGGAGCTACAGCAGCTCTACTGGGATATGTTTCTGTCTGATTTAGATCCTTTGATTTCTTCCAGCCAAGTAAGACCCCATCCCTAAACGAATGCATATCCCCATTGCCTAGTCCATCTGCAATCTTTCCATATTTTTCAGCTCAGAGAGGTATTCCACTGCCTTCTCCTCTTGAATTATCCCTACACAGAGGTGTGGCAGTGCTGGGACAGTCACTGCAGCGTGACAGGTCTGTGCACAGACCCATTCCCCTACAAGTGCTTCTTTCTGGGGCCTTCTGAAGCAGAGTGTTGAGAACTGCAGGGCGCTGCAGGGCGCATACCCCATGCACGTCATTCTGCAAGCCTCCAGCTGAGCTCTACCTTCTTCCTTTTCCTCTTTCATGAGAATATTGAAAACTATGGCTTTTGATGAATACTGTTTAAAAATGTGCAAATGGTAAGGGCTTTCCTTTTTATTTATTTTTCCTTTCCTAGGTTGTGATGAATAACTTAAATCCAGCATGGAAGACCTTTAAAGTGTCTGTAAATTCTCTCTGCAGTGGAGACCAGGACCGCAGACTGAAGGTCAGAAGGTGTTCTACAGTTTGAATAGTTTTACTTGTAGGAAACAAGACTTCGCTTCTATATTTGATTTAAAGTTTGCTACTCTGCACTGCTGTCTTGGACAGAAATGATGATCAGACAGCAGTTTTAGGATTACCACAAATAAAGTGGTAAAATGATGCACAGAAGTGGGTTCAGTAACGTGAAGAAAATGATGGGGCTGTTTGTTCCAATCATTTGGATAATTTAAACGCAGCATCAGTGAATTGGTGAAAGGGAAGTGGCAACCTTGCCACCGTTTTCACTACTAGTTCCTTGCTTTTATGTCTGGACTCCCTCTGTAGGAAAAATATTGAATTCTGAGGTCTGTTTTTGTATATGAAGAATGGATGGCCACAGAGACATGTGGCACAGTAACAACACTGTTATTAGTCAGCAGAAAGACTGATGCTTGGGCACATGTTGAAAAATCTGTCTTCGTTGGGCTAATTTAGGTTAAGTCAAGGCAGAACCTGATATTTCAGATCTTCTAATCAGGTTTAAGTTAAAACTAAATTAAAGAATGTTAAACAAAGTGCATTGTCCCCAATGCCTGTTGAGCCTTTCAGACCTAATGATAACATCTTGGACCCTCAAATTGGTCTTTTTTTTTTCCTCTGTGATCTTAATGAACTAATATTTTTTTTTTCCTTTTCCCTGCAACTTCTCATATAGCTTCATAATGTTCTGTATTATTATTTTTCACTCCTTACATACTGCAACACGTGGTCCACAAGTAGAGAAAATAAAATTACATTTTTCTGTCTGGAATATATTGCAGTGCCACAAATGAGTGGAAAAGGAGCAAGGAGTTATGACTCTCATTTATTAGCTTTGCAAAATCAGCGCGGTTACCGAACAGCAGTGATGCAGGCACGGTGTTTGTGTATAAACCTTTTTATGGTAGAGTGGATAGATCAAGAAAGAAAAGATGTCTCTTTTTTGTGTCTCCTTTCGTATTTCAGGACAATTATTAAATGGTACTGTGAAGAGTCTAAGGTAAAAAGAAGCACTGAGAGAGTGAGGAAGGCTGAGGAAAGGATGAGAAAGGGTAGCAAGGAAAATTAAAGGTAGGAGTGGATGGAACACACGATGGCTGGGAGGCTAGAAAAGGTGTTTGTGATAGAGGCATCTGAGAGATTGGACGGAATCTGAGAACTCAAGTGATTCAAGGAAACTCAAGTAAAAGATCTTTGCATCTGTCTCTTAGGTGGTAAATGGTCAAACCAGTTGTGTTTGGCATGTTCAGTGAGATTGATACAGTCATAGCAGATGAAATAGAGAATGAGCACAGGGAAAAAGATTTTCCTCCATTTATAATGCAAGTAAAATTAAAAGTATTGACTAAAGAGGACTTCTAATGCAAACGAAGAAATGTGGAGGAGTTAGTTATTGTAGCATATATAGGATGACAGTAATGTGAAGTGTCAGGATAATGGCTGTTATCCTGGGAGGATGCAATTTTATAAATTTCCTGGGTAGATTAAGTATCAGTGAGTTTAGTTGCCTAAAACACAGAAGACAAGCAAATCGTGTTGTATAAGCAATGTAAATCTTCCAGAGGATGGGGAAAAAAAGAATAAAAAGAAAGAAAGAAAGCAGCTATCCAGCAAAATGGGAGACTCAAAAGATGATTGAGGGCGATGACCAATGTAGTGTTTGGTGCCTCTGAAGACTGGGCTCCTGCTTTACGACAAGGTGGTAGCTCTGGAGGAAGCGCGGAGGATCCGCGCTCGCTTGGATCCGGAGCTCGCAGCGGTGCTCGGGCAGAGCTGGGAGCTCGGCTTTTGCTTTTGAATGAAAGTCGTGCCCTGCCTTTACCTGGCGCGAGGGCCCAGGCCACCTGGCCCAGCTGAGATCCCACAGCCCCTTAGAGCATCAGCACTCACTTGTGCCTGCACTTACAGTTGAAACCAACTTTGTGAGCGTGGCCTCCCACTAACCTGAGCCTAGACTTGGGGCTGGGGCTAAAGACGCCCACGCTTTGCTGCTCAGACGTCAAGCCGAGTTAGCACAAAGCTGCCTTCACCACATCGTGTAAATATGGCCTCTTGGATCACGTTAGCTTTGAAGGAAAAAGTGGACTTTTCTGTCTATTAATTTTGAAAACAGTGTCTTTATGAAGATTTTTTTCTTTTTTCAAAGCGTAAGTGTTTCCATTTGGATATGCAAGTGTTTGTGGGCCCTGACTTAGGTATCTGAGTATTTGCCCCAAGACTGCAGTTTAGACATTTACAGAAAAGCTCTAATTAGTGGGGTGTGCACCGGGTCACTAATGAGCACAGAAATGTTTTTAAATTAATTATAGTGTAAAATAAGAATGCAGCTTGAAGCTACTTTAGAATTCAATCTCCTTACCCCTTTTGGTGGATTTAAGATGAGGTTGCTGTTATAGAGCAGCCTCTCAAATCAGTTGTGTTTAACAGGTAGCCTATAGCACTTCTGTGTGGGCTATAACATAGGAATTTGGTGGCAGCAGGGAGAGAAGAATGGCAATTATAGGATTTAGAGAAGTGAAGGGTTAAGACTGTTAATACTTAGATGTACATTGACTAAGCATTCTGTTCTGCGGGCTACCGTATTGTTGAAGATCTGGCTTTAAATGCCTTGCTTCACTTCATCAAGTGCACAGCAATCTGTTCCTGCTGAGCAGTGGGAAGGCTTCCCTGAGCAGTGTTTAATGTGGAGACTCGTGGTGCGCTGCGGCTGCCGTGCCGAGCACCGGCTGCGCACCGGGGTTGTCTAATCACTGTGCAGTAATTGCCTAAGGCTGGCTGGTTTTGTGACAGGACCAACTGTTTCTTTTTAACACACTCTAAAAGGCATAAGGCAAGTTAAGGCTTTAGGAGGCAGCAGGGATGCTTGGAGGGAAAATGTCTGTTTGTGTAAATCCTGCAAATGGGAGACCTCCTCAGCAGCGGACGCATTTCACTGATCGCTTCCCTGGGCCCCCATGCCCTGCGTGTGCCTCTCCGCAGCTGCTTGGAGCTCTGCGCTCGTGTCCTTTCCCCTCTGCCGCTGGAATTACATGTGTACTGAGCTCAGGGGGTTGATTTATGGTATGAGGAGTGGGGAATAACATTACAAAAACCCACGAAAACAATACGGCGTAACTTAGAGAAGTTTGCCCTTTGGTAAGTCTTGCGCCCCAAGCAGCCTTTGTGCTGTCTGGGCTTTTGAAACCTCCCAGTTAAAAATGTCTGTTTAAAAAGATAAGCTGTGCAAGGTCACTAAAATCAAAGCAACCAGGAATGAGGGGCTCCCTTAAAAAGTCTTTGCCATTCTCCTTTACAAAGTCCGTTAATTTGAATTCCTCACGGGCTTTTAAAAAAAAAATCCAATTTTGCTTTATTTAGCTATGGTGCAGAGAGCAGGGGTTTTTTTTATTCCTCTCAGGATGCCTTGTAAAACTTTACTGCAGTTACTTCTGCTCCTGGTTTTATGGTGGAAATGACACATTGCATTTATGAACCCGCAGAGCTTTTCTTCCCAGGCACTGAAGCCACCTGAGAAGCCTAGTCCCACCTCAGTGCCAGTCGTAACTTCTGTTGATGCTAACAGCACCAGGTTTGTATATGTCCAAGGGAACCAAATCCCTCTTTGATCCAAAATTCCTGCATTGCCTTCTGTTCTAGCTTCAGTTCTCATAGGTTATAACTGAAAAAAACTGCATGAGGGCTATAATGTACTGTCCATCTATTCTAATAGTTGTAGGTTCTTCTTGTTCTAGGGAAATCGTGGTAATGTACATGGAAAAATAGGGATGACATGGTAAAATAGGTAAACATGTAACAGGCTGCTGTAGTGGTGCAGACTTTGTGGTACCCACAGGTAGGGTAAGAATGTATTCTGCTGCGGTTGTGTAGAAAACCTCACTGAAAGAAATTCTGCTCTGAAGGAAAAAATGGGGGGAAATGGGAAAAAAGATACCTAAAGATGAAGTAGTTGAAGAAACTGCAAGGAGAGGGAGGTACCTGTCACGTCTATTTAGAACATCCTTTCCATCCCTCACCGGTACAGGTGAAATTTTCAAAAGAAAAACGTACATTAGACACTTTGATGCAATTCAAAAACCTTTCCTGTCAATTTGTTTATCTGTTTATTGCCTCCTCTCTGCCTGCAACAGATGACAGAATACAGTCCTGCTCCTCCTGGTGTTTATTCATGGATATCCAGCTCTGGTGGGGCTGGCCTCACCGAGCACCCCTTAGATCAGGCCTCCAGGTACATGAGTGGTTCTTGCAACATGAAGCCCTGAGACGTGGTACAGAAAGGACAGGCTGCTTTTGGGTAGCCACAGGATGGTTGCCTGTTACTGGGCACTTCCACGTGAGGTTAAAGGCTGATTGTGCCATTGCTTCCCATTCTTTCTTGTGTCCTCTTGACTTCCTTGCTTCCAACCTTTGGTTTTGCACATGGATTATATGTTTGCTTTGCTGGCAAGGGGTCTGTCCGCACATGTTTGTAGGCCTCAGTGTATTGAGATACATTACCAGGTCATCAAGATCAATGTGATTTTCAAATCATTTTAATAATAAGATCTTTATAAATAGCAATACCTTGACCTTTCAGTGTGAATTTTCATAGGGAATATTTTTATGGTAAATCATTGTTAACAGGGTCTTCTGGAGAGATCTGCACTCTGCTTAAATTAGTAATCTACGGTATGTTTTCTGCCTTGTTGCTGCTGTTATATGTGATCCTTGCTTGCAATGCTAATAGAAGCTGTACAGCTGTACAGCCCTTAGCAAGAAGGATTTTGATGTTACGCCAGATGAAAATAGGCAATCACTTCATCTTTGGCCTGGGGTCTGCTCCTAGGTTATGTTATGGCGTTTTGAGTGACAGGCCTTTCTGTAGTAGCTGTAGCGGTGTTTCGTTCGGATTTCTTTAGCGTGTTAAACTTTTCACACAAAATGACAAAAATTCCTTTGTATCATTAGGGGCAAAAAAGCTTGTTTATGGGCTGCAGTTTTTTCTAGCTCAATAAGCTTTCAGACCCTTAGGACTTGACTACAGTTCTGCTAATACAGGTATTTTCTAAGCTGTAATCCTTCAAAAAGCAAACAGTATCTTTGAAAACCAGCAGTGAAAGTACCTGAGCCAAAGCTATGAAGAAGGCCAAGTAAAGCTTGAGAGACAAGCAAGAAGTAATACATTCTGACAAATCCATTAGTGCTTTTATTCTTTCATAGCTTATCTGTCATATAGTATTTGAAGCACTAGCGTAGAAGGGTATGGTTTATGGTCAAAAGCAATAATATTTGTGCAGGGTTTTAAAAGGCATGTGGCACAAAGGACAAACCAAGCAGTATCAAACAACAATTAGGAAAGCTTGGACTGAAGGATTTCTTATTATTTCATAATAAAATAAGCATTTGTTATTGTCCTTTTTTTTTCTTTTTTTTTAATCCTGTGTAGATAGAGACTGAGTCCAAAAACCAGTGAGAACCGAGGTTAAAGCTACAGTTTATTTATCTGGGTGATTTTATTCATATCTGATTAACTATGCAGGTCTACTCAATTTACTAACAAAACAAATGCCAGGGACGTCAGTTATTCACTCCTTGCCTACCTTGATGTTGATGTTTTTGAGGAGGTTTTTGTGGAACTCTTCAAAAAATAGAAAGTGAATATCAAGGTTTTGTGTGTGAATCATAAGAATCTGAAGATACTTTCAATTTACTTTTTCAGTGAATCCCAGTTTTTTTGTAGGGTAATTTCCTGAAATCTTTAGAATAATTGCTGCACTCTTGGAGTGTGCAAATCTTTCTTTAAAAATTCGACAATTTAAGGATTTTTACTGGTGAGTTTTCAGAGGTGTTCATGTAAAACAGACTGGGAATTTTAGGTAATTACAAGTTTCTACTTGGTGCTTAAAGCAAACAAAAAAATAAGAATTGAGAGATTCTGTATATTGAATACAGCAGTTCGTATAAAGAATTACACTGGATAAAAGATAAAAGAAAGTGTCAATGTGTGCTGCTTAACAAGAGGAGGTGTTTTAAAACTGACTTCTGGAAACTGATCCATTATTTTGAGGGTTTTCATAAAGTAAAAATAAAGGGTGTGTTGTAAAGGCTGATCTCCTTGAGGCCTGCTTGGGTAAATGCCGTAGGATCCTCCTTTCCTGTAAATGAGTCTCAGAATACTGCTGTTCTTACACGTTTTTCTTGCTTTCTAGTATTCTCCTTGTTTTTGGTACATGCCTGCGGTTGCAGGAACACTGTCGCTGTTAGAAACTCAAGTGGCTCACTCAGCAAGGAGCGCTGTGATTGTGGGGAATTTTATGCAACTCTTCATCCTGTTTTATGAGTTTGGGTTAATATATAATTTAGCAATCAGCTTATGAGTGCCTTCGGAGTTCATTAATCGCAGCAGCGTGTTTGGGACCCGGATTCATCAGGGCATCTTGAGGACTGATCCAATCAATCCTACCCAGCTCTGTGCGGGGGCCGAGGGGGACGCAAGATCGAAGATCATTGCTAAAACAGAACGGATTAAACCCCGGTGTCCGTAGCCTCGGCTCATGTCTTCCATTTTCCCTCCTCTCTTTCCTTGACTGTATTGATGGTAGAGCAGTGAATTCCACACACTGCTGAAGACTGCAGACAGGGAGATAGGGGCAAGAAAAGAGCTTGATCTGTTTCTTGTTGGAGCCAAGGGAACTCATTTTGTTGACTTTAATAAGCACTAGGTTGCCCTCCGTTATTATAACTGCTGGATATATGGCAAACTAATTGTCAGATTAATTAATCTAGATTTAGGTTAATTGATGTTTGTAAATTGCTTTGAAGATGAAAGAGCTATCTCAATGGCAAGTGTTACCACTACACTTAGAGGTGCAAGTGGATTGCATGAAGGAGGGATCATCTGATAATGCAGTGGTTCAAAAGCAAAGAGCTGCTACTGCAGATCTCAGAGGGCCCCAGCCCTTGGAGATGGTGCTAGAAGGCTGCGGAGTTCTGGTTCCATAGGAATCAAACCGACAGGGTAGCCAGACAGTCGTCTTGTGCTCGTCCCTTGGTGGCTCTGACAACCTAATTTCAGTCTAAAAAGGAGATTTTGTTTCCCCTTCTTCGCTGAAGCCCACAGTTTCATGGACCCTGGGACAAGAATGAGGAAACTTCTCTGTGATGCTGCAACGAGCCTTCAGCGTTGTGAAATAAGGGCAGGAAATGTTGCATAAGGAGGGGGACTTTGTGGATTTGTTGCTCTGAAGTAGAGGATCTTAGTAGTGTTTTCTCACCTTACCTCTTGTAAATAAGAGAGTTACTTCCAAATAAAGTGCACATTGTATTTATTCTGAACTTTCTTCCAATTGCTTCTTGTCCCCATCGTTTCATCTCACGACAGGTAAATGCAGCCTTCTGCAGCGCTGCGGTGAAAGTCACCAGTACGCAACATGTTTGGAAGGTTTGGAGGGTCTGCGCACCCTCTTGAGCTGTCTTGGAAAGTGAGCCTTAATTCCCTGAAATGAAGCAGAGGTTCCTATAAATGCTGCTTGCTGTAATCCAAATCAGAGGTGTCTGGTTCTTGGCAGAGCACCAGCTGATAAAGTACTAAATCCCATCGCTGGGACCGTTTCAAACGCCACGAAGCCAAGCAGCAGTAAGGAGGGTCAGTTCCACAGTAGCGGCGGGTGGATGACTTAGATGCCCTCTACATTCTCTCTGGTTTTCCAGTTGGGATATTGATAATCCCCTGAACGCTACACACGTCAAGTATTACCTGCAGAGCAGCTTACTGCAGAAGTTTAAAAGGGAATGCTGCCATTTGAATTAAAAGTAGAAAAAGAATCTCTGCTTTCATCAGAATAAATCAGCTTAGGTGTAAACCTGTAAAGCAGCTGAATACTGTAGTAAGAGAATTCTAAATATTGCATATCTCAAAGCAAATCCATCAATCTAATAGCAGCGCATTTGCTGTGAGGCTTACAGTATCTCGTCATGTTCAAAATGAGAGTCAATGAATGTGTAGTCTATTTTTCATCCTCCTTTTTTTCATTTCAGTTTAGACAGAAAGAAGACTAAAGTCAATTTGCAGACAATCTAATTTTCAGACTTTCATAAAGTGTTGAGATATCACAATGGCTGGTGTCTAGCCAACTTATAAAAAACCGTATTCTTTTCCAATATCTTTTTCCCTGTGTAAATTGAAAATTACACAAACATAGAGATTTTTCTCTAGTTGTTAAATCTTGTAATAAATGTATTCTTTTCTATCTGTTCTTCCAACTATATGTTTTTGCTACTTAAATAGAAAGTTTACCTTAAAATTCTGCTAATAAATTGTGTCTTTATAGTTTATATGCAATCATACTACAACATAAAATGGTTGCGCATTGCAGCGAATAAAATATATTTGCTTTAAATAGGGATATTCTCAGGGAATGCGGTAGAGTAAAAATCAAGATAAAATAGTGTATTTATTATGGGAAAAATGCAGCAATTTTTTCAGGGAGTTAAATATAAATTAATGTTTGTGTGTTATTCAGATGTACTAATTATCTTCTATCTACTAATTAATATTGTTGACCACAGTCTTACTATGCTAGAGTTCCTAATGAGTCTTTTCCTTTATTTTCTTTCTGAGAAATTGCATGATTTACTGATAGGCAGCTTTTTCTTTTATACTAGGGAAGTTCCTGGGGAATGTCAGGAAGCTCTGGTTAGTCTAACGCACCTTTCCACGCTTTTCCCAATATTGATCATGTTTTCAGACAGGGACCTTGTGATACTTTTAAGAACAAAGCAGCAGCAGTTTCTTCATTGAGACCTTTCACTTGAACTAATAACATGGCATTTTACAGAGCAATATGTCAGAGATCTGAAGAGTATCATTTGCAGTCCTAATGGAAGTCAATCATATGTAGGACCTTGAGTCCAATTAGATGTCCCAGGTCGCTGCAGAAGCCAACAGTGCACAAACAGTGCGTGGACTTCTAGTTTCTTCTATTCTTTTGCTTTTTTTTTTTTTAATTTGGAAACAAAACTGGGGACATGACCATTCTGGAGACTAGACCATTGTATTGGGTCCCAAAAGAGGGTAAGTGCTAAGATGATTCATATGTTTGTGCAGAAAGCAGTTAAATACATATTAAGTGACATGGTTTCTGTTGATGGCTCCTACCAGAATAAAAGATAAGAAACAGGTAAAGAACAAGTGGCCAGTTTTTAAAATGGAAGAAGATACCAGAAATATCTCCAGCGGTCTCTGCCGGGAGCATATTTTATTTGAGGTAATCAAGGGAAAGGGAAAAATATGAAGTGACAAAATTTGTCACTGATGACAGATGACACAAAATCATCCAGGATTGTTTTGTCTTCAAAATGTCACAAAATGATTTTATTGCCAACAACTGGCCTGAAGATAAAGGTAGGAAGAAAGTTTACAAAAATGTTCAGGTGCATGTGAAGGCTCCCATCCGCAAAGAGAGAAAATTCAGGAAGGCCAAGAACTGCCAATGTGTTTAAAATGGGCAGATTCATGAAGGATTATTGCAGTGGCTGGCTAATAGCACCAGGTATCAGATGCTCTCACCAGCTTCAGGAGATTCCGTGAAATTGTTGACTAACGGGAGCCAGGAGAATATGATGAAACAAACAAGACGAATGTATCTTTGCCTTGTCTCATCTAACCTGAGCAATCACTAGCTTCTGAGAGAGCTGCCAGAGGCCAGTGCCGTGTAATGGTTAAAACATTTTCATATGGTGAAAGCTGTTGGGCTGGTGGGCCTCTAGCTCTCAAGGTGAAACTGAAGTGTGGACTTTAATCTCTAAAAGATCTCTAGATGTGCAGGGTTTAATTATTTGAGAAATTGTGCATGGTCAAAACTCAAGAATTCATGTTTTGGTGGATGTATGGCGCTTGTTTTTTTCCCTTTCCCAAGCCCTTGCCTGGATCCCGGGGACACAAACAGAGCCATCCTTGGCATCCTTTCCTTGTTTGCGTTAGCTCATGTACTTTTCTGAAAAATACTCACTCTTAACAGACTTTCCGTTCAGTAACCTCTATCTCTGCTTGTTAATGAATCCATTTCTAGTTACAAGGCCAACATGTGAAATCTGATGACTAGATGTCTGCTAAGGCTTATTTTTGCAGGCTAATTCAAAGGGAAGCTGCTGACATTAGGCAGCCGTGATTCGTATCTCGCACAGACAACAGGGTTTCAGGCTGCTCTTCAAACCAGTGAAGGAAATACTTGATGAGAGTCCCATCATCAATGGGTCTTCAACTTATGACCAGGCTAAAATGTCAGAGTAAAATGTTTACCTGCTCTCAGGTTTGGTGGCTGTTTTCTTCCCAGTAAGAGAAGCAGCCATTCCTGAATAAGAAGGAACCTGAGGGAGAGGACAGGGACATTGCTGCAGACTAATGGCAAATTTTATTAAAAACGGAGTTTTATTGACCCGAGCAGTGAAGAAACTTTTCACTTCAATGTGTCCCGGTTTTGACAACAAAAAGAAAGGTAATGGGTGCAACCAGATTGCCTAACGATTTTTCCTGTGCTTCCAGGTCGCTGTGGAGAGAGTTTTTCTTTCCTAGGTCCCCACTCCGTAACCAATCTGAATTATCTGGGCAGAGCCGGTATCTGGCCCTGGGAAGCTTCACCTCCTCGTGGCCCTGGGCTTAATGAGCAAGCCTGGGAACCTTCCCACTTCTTTTGTGGATGGGATCGTTTTACCACGGTTATTATGGACTTTAAAATCTGTGGCTCTGCTGCAGTGCTGTGTTATTGCCTGTCGCTGAAACCTTGTCTTCTGCTGTACAACAGCTGTGCCACACTGCGAGAGAATGGTGTTTCTCATCTGGATGCGGAGTGCGCTCCTCCAGGCAGACTTATGAATATGTAAAACATGCACAAAATAATTAGAAATCACTAACTCAGACTTTTAATCATCTTGTACACATTTTAAAAATTTAAATTGTGATTTTAGTGGCCTAAATTTGTTTGTTCACAGCACTTGAACCCTTAATCTCCTTAAGAGCCTTAAATCCTCAACACTACGTAGCTTTAAGGTGACCTGCAAAAGTCAAATCCGGAGTCTCTGTCATGTAATATTCATTGAATGCGCTCCCAGGAGCAGGATTGGCTGCCTTGCTCCCAGTTTCCTGGCTGTTCAGAGCATTGAGCATGCACTTGTAAAGTTCTTGACATTTGAATTCTCTCCTTTGATCTTTAATGATTTAGAAACGAGAGCCTGATCTGTTATTGAGCCAATATACAACTCCTGGTGCTGATTTCCTTGGTAGTTTGTTTCCTGCCTTCCTAAGGCATCCTTGCTCTGTTCACTATTACATAACTGTCACCGATAGACTAGCCACCATGGACCGGTTAAAGGACAGATTTTCAGAGGAGCTTAGCAAATGAAGTTGAAGTTGGAGAAGGTGAAATAACCCAAGAAGGGATACCCCTTTATTAGGCTTGTACAGGCAGGCATTCCTCGGAAGACAAATAGTTGAGATTCCCTTTAAAAACATTTTGGTTTGGTTTGGTTTCTAGGGGATAATTCTTTTAAGCACTTTTAAAAGATTCTATTCATGCTACTAACAGGCTAGCCAGTGCTATAGTCTCTCACATCTTGCAAGTTTTACTTGTGAAAAATATCCAGATTTATTAATCATTATTTTAATTTTTTTTAAATCAGGACAGCAGTGTGCTCCTCACCTCTTTCACCCTCGTTCCACCTCATGGTGAGCGTCATTGCCCCCAGGCAGCCTAAGTACAGTGCACAAAGCAACGTTTGTGAGAATTTTCACCCCGACATTTTCCAACAAAGCCTCCTGGTTGAGTCAGCTGAAACAATTTGAATCTGTATCAGTTGTTCCAGCTTGTTTCATGAAAAAATACCCTATGGAATTCTTACAATTCCAGGTGGTATTTTGTAGACTTGTTCTTGCCTCTCTTTTATGTCCTTTATGTCCTAGCAAAGAAATTCCAGTGAGATTCCTTTTCTGAAGTATCGTTTATAGGTTTTCTTTGGAGAAGTGATGTGAATCTGCTTCTCATCTGGAGTGTCCATCGCGTCTTAGTGATTTTCAAAACAGGACTTCATTGTTTTGCGTATTTCTAGTAGTGGAAAATGACTGGTACGTCTTCACCTGTCCATAACACAGATAATAAAAGACAAAAGGATTTGTCAGTGCCAGAAAGGGTTTGATTTTACTGATCTTGTTCCTCGGATTTTGTATCAAAACTGCTTTTAAGCAAATACAGATCTGATCATCACTGTTTTGGTTTTTTTTTCCTCCCCCAATAAGTGCAGGAACGCAATCACCTGACAATGTATTGTGTTATTCACAAGGGCTACTTTAACTTTGTTTTTTTCTACCCATTTTTCTTTCAGTTCTGACTTCAGGGTTAGCCAACGTAATAGCATCAGTACTTATAAGAATATTTTTTTTTCTGCAGACATTATTATTGTTATATTCACTTACACCAAAATGTGTTAATATTTTATGTTAACTATATTAATAGCATAATGAAAGTACATCAGTAAAGTGCCTTACTCAGCAGTGAAAAGACTTTCTGAGCAGATATGAGTCAGTCCTAGGTCTGTACTGAGTCACTGGATAATAATCCTCCCTAAATTTTCATAATTAATCCCAGGAAAAAAATGGAGTAATTATATGACCTTTTGCGTATTTTTTAGATTGAGATACCCTAGATGATTATCAAATTATAGAATTATTTAGACTGTAAGCGACCTTAACATTTTGAATTCAGATAACCTCATTAACAGTATTTCCCTCAGATTAATATGTAATAGAGAAGAAATATGAAAGATATCTTTATTCCGAGCCCTGTACCTAAACAGCAAGTGAGGTAGAACCATCTGATTTTGATCATGGTGTGGTTTGAATACTTGTAACAAAGAAACACTGGAGATTTTGGGGTAAGATTAAAAAATACATATTTTCATGTGCCTTCTCTGAGCACTCTACAAACATTCAATTTTTCAATTTCTAAGCACTTTCAGAAAATACCTTGAAGGGTCTTAAGCTGGAGGAGTCAAAATCACAAGTCACTGATGAAAAATTTGGGCTTGTGAAGTTATTTCTGTATCTTCACTATTTTTGTTTGTTACATTTACATCTAAGCCTCCTCTGTAACTGCAAAATTAACTGTTTGTTTTAAAAGATAGGCAGAAGTCTTTGCTTATGGGAGGAAGTGATTTATTGTTGCCTTTGACTAATTCCTGTAGTATTTTTTAGTTCTCTTGAAACACACAATCTTCTAGCAATCTGTGAGCACCAAAAGATACTTCTATTAGCTCGGTTTGATTTTCTGAGCTCTGACTGGTATGCCGTGGTCATTTATATGTGAGTATTTAGTAGACTCACATAGCATCATACTCACATAACAGAACCGTCTTCTTTGTAGCTTTCTAGTGCATTCATTAAATATATTTATTTCACAGTTTTGATATTTGGAACTAAGATATTGCTCCTTAACACAGTTAGTTAATAGCTTTAATATTCTGGATTTATCCAGACCATTTTCTTCAAGCATTTTGAAATACTTTACAATGAATTAGTCTGGATATTTGTGATATGAAGTAATTAATACAGCCATTCTGGAGACACACAGGCGAATGGAAGGCTAGACTGTGAAATTACTCAGATACTCCATTGTTCAGAAGAATGAATAAGATCTCAGGAGGTTACACAACTCTGATTTTTGAGTCATGATATTTTCCACAATTATTGCTTACCTTACATTGGCACTCAGGTTCTCACACTTTTTCCCATCAGTATAAAGATAAAGCTCTATATAGATGTGTGTGTGTGTGAGATATACTCACAGGATTCCAATATGCCAAACTTAAAAAATATTATAATGCTTAGGGCAATTGGCAAAGCATTTCTAGTTTAGTGTAGGAACAATGTTGCAGAAGCAACTTGGGGGAGGATTTCTGCACCTTAAATTCATTTTTTTTCCTAGTGTTGGTGAGTAGGACGAGGGATAATCTGTCCATAAACCACGTGGCTGAGATTACACGGTTGACAGTGTTAGAACCACGCTTACAAACAGAGAGCACGGGCACAACAGCAGTGCTGTTGGGCATAAACAGATGTATTTCTTAGATGGTGGTTCCTATCTGAAAATGTGTGAAAATGAACTTATTTCTCGGAGAAATATTTTAGGCAAGGTTAGAATTTTTGGTGAGGGTGAATGAGAGAAAGAAAAAGGGAGAGAAATTAGCGCCACGTCAGCCAGGGGTGCAGAACAGCTGGCTGGGATGCGGGGAACCCGTTGGAATACAAGTCATTTGCATGTTGGCTAATTGAGAGCCGCTTTCTCCCAGTTATTTCTGTTCAGGCAGATCCACATTTCAGAACTGGGCCAGAGGGAGTGCACGGGGGAAAGGCTATCATGCAGTATTTAAATGCTCTCCTGCGATGTGAGAAACTCAGGTTCAAAACCTCGCCTTAAGAAATACTTACAGGTTTATGCCAAGTGAAGCAGCTCCAACAGAGAAGAATACGAGAGAGGCACTGAGCAGAAGCCTGGAACAGCCCCTCTCTCGGTGGGTCGAGGTGATCGCTGAAGAGTTTGCAGAAGGGCAGAACGGGAAGTTGCAGCAAACAGTGTCTGAGCTGCAGGGCAGAAATACTATTTTCTGTTCCCTTAGTGCCTAAGAGAAATATGGGCCCTATTAGTTTGTCCTGTTATAGTACAGAGAAGTTTCTCAAATCCTGAAAAGTCCTCCTGGGAGAGGCAGATATTTTCCCCCGTGCTCTCAGTAGAAAAGGGATTTGTTATTTAAAAAGCAGAATCTTAGAGATATACAGGGTGGCCAGCCTGTTCCCTGACTACTGAAGGGAATAGGAGTATATCATGGCGAGTTGGGAATGCTTAATAAAAAGATTCCCTTTAACGGGAGAGCAGCTCTTTCTTGGACATGTCTTCATTAGCAGATCTGTAAAAGCTACTTAGGCAGCTTAAGTAGGTACCTCCTTTTTTTTTTTTTTTTAAGGTGAGTGAGCAAAGGCACAGAAGTTGACATCTGGCCCCAAATGGTTGTAAGAATTCCAGACCCTACATCCTGTGCTCAAGCACCTGGAGATAGTTTCAGAATATGGAGCATTTTGTATGTATACTCTCCAGCCAAGTGCAGCACTGAGACACGGAGCATTTCCAGTTCACAAACTGACCCCTTTCTGTAATTCTGGTGTTTTAGTTCAGCTTGTGCTTGCATACTGCAATACTGAAATGAAATTATAACTTCAAAATGAGCAATCCACTTCCAGTTTGAGATCCTGTTTCAGTTATTGAGTGGCCATTATGGATCATGCCAGTTCTTCATACACTTCTAGAATTAAGCCTATCGCTACTGTATGGGCAGCTGGAAAGCAACATCTGTGACAAACATAGGAGAAGTTTGTGTCCTGTATAATATTATCTTTTCTGGAATACTGTGAGATTTCTAATTGGGTTGAGTGCGCTAAGGCCCGTCCATGTACAACTTTACCTACCAATTCTCTTTATATTTCCGGAGACATTCTCTCCTGCATATCATCTTTTCTTGCAGACCCGCTAAAGCGCCCAGCCTCACCTTAATGCCGCTGGCTGAGTGTTAGCAGCAACGTTTCTGCTGTGTCGAAAGGAGGTCTCCCTGGGGGACTTTATAAAGCTCTAGAATAATTGATCGAACTAGCTGGACTAGCTTATAGGGACACTGACAGCTGCTCCTGGCTTATAAAATCGCTCCTGCTGATACTACAGAAAATAGTGAAGCAAAGTGCTGCAGTCCTGCTGTCCGCCCATGGGAAGCGAGTGCTGCTCTGAGCCCCACTGCTTTCAGGCTGGTTTTCTTGACGCCAAGAGGTGCTGCTTTGGATGCTTTGCAGAAGCTGGAGGGCACCTGAGAATCGGTGTTTCTGTGCACGACAGAGGCAGTACAAATGGGAAACTTTTCTATGGATGCAAGCGAAGGTGGAGAAGGGTTTGTGCTTGATGGTAGGGCTGCCAGGGTCAGTGCACTTTTTGTGTGATTTAGATATAGACATAGGTCTAGCATATGTTTCGTAGCACAAAATGAAATGTGCGGTGTTAAAGTTCCCTCTTTCCAAGCAGCTCTGCTAGAGGAGGGTATGAAGCCAACATCCTTTTCCTGTCAGCTTCATCATAACGTTCTTGGTGTCTGAATGTGCTAGAATTGGGGCAGAGTTGAGGAGGAGGATGGTTGTATTCACAATATATTCCCGGGTCATTGCTTACCCTCTTTGTAAAATGGGAATGCAGTAATTGTACAGGTTCATCAATACTTCATAAGCAGTATGACATTCCTGAACCACAGCAACACTCCTGAAAATGTCACAGCTTGATTTTTCATCATTAAATCTGCTGTTCATTTCACCAACATCTCTAGCTAAATTTAATGCACTATGGAGAGGTCACATCTGCTCTACTTCTAACCAGCTGTTTTAAAGAAAGAAACTTTATTTTACTGTGCTGGCAGGATTTTTCTTTTTCCTGGGTGTTTTAGTCTGGGGGCTGTATCCAAATGGCATTGAAGGTCAGTGGGGCAGAGTTGCAGCTGATGTAACAGATATAGCTGTTTTACTCCAGCTAATGTTGATGGTTTGCATCAGACAATATCTCCTAATCTTTGCCTAAGAAAGCTTTTTTTCTGTATACAACTAGTATTAGATTGGACGCTTTATATTCATAATGTATAACGTACTTCGCTAAGTAGGTTAGACTCCCTCATGCTGCCTCCTAGATTTACTAGTCTCAGGAATAATGTTAGTTCATTTCATAATGACATAATGGTGCCACCTGCAGTCCAGACCCTTATACAAGAGATTTCAGATAATGTGCTTCACAATAAAAAAAACATTGAACACAGTAATGGGCAGGATAACAGAACAGAGAGTCATTTGTAGAAGTCATTTGTGAGAGGATCTGCTTTGTTTTAGCTACCAGAATAAGACCTTCATTTTTCTCACTCATTTCCTTGAAAATTAAATCAGCGGAGCCAAAATCTGCGTTGGTGACTTGTCAGAAGCATCTGATGAGGCTCAGGAACATTCTCCTCTGCAGCTCACCAAGGGCGCTGGAAGCTGCTAAAACCCTTGGCTGCGGGTGCCAGTCCCTGTGCACACATCACAGCCAAGGAAACCTGGGCCCTGGTTACACTGCGTTTGAACTTGAGAGAGGGTTTTTTTTTCTTTTGTTTTTTATTAAGAGGGTAAAACAGAATGTCTAACCGGTTCAGGATTATCTTTTTTGTTCTTCTAGTCCTTCTGATGTTTTCCTGATTTTTATAGGAAAACTTGTTTTCCTATGTCAAAGGATTAATAGGATATCTAAATACAGAATATTCTATTAGGAATATATTATTATTACTTAATATGTGGGTTTTGACATGTTTTTCAGTGCTTTTTCTTCCTTCTCCTTCTCTCCTTCTCACTATTGTTAATGATACAATACATTAGTTTGTTGGCACTTTACATAAATCTAAGGAAATATATCTCTAAGCAGTGGCAACCTGAACAGGGAGAATGTGCAAATAAATGTGCAAACAGGGTTTGGGAACCTGGGAGAAGAAACATGATTAAATACAGAAGACATTCACAGATATTATTAGTTCCAGTTGTGGTTGTTAGACAGGATGTAATTAGTATTTATTACTTAGATTTTTTTTTTATTTTGCTTATCTTTCTTAGTAGTCTTCAGAGACAGTCAACTGTCAGGTTAGATTAATCACTTTATTCTGCCAGAATATTCTTCTGTGGATAGGTTCCTCTTTCTTTGTCTATTGATACAAGCACTTGTTTTACTTAAGTACCCTTATTTCCTTTAATCTTAGTGAGATAAATCACCAACATTAAGAGGGAACAGGGGTTATAATTACATTGAATTAAATGTTTGATTCCCCTGCTTCTTCCATTGGTAATTATTTTAATGATAGTTTTGTAGTTCACCTACCAGAGGAATGAAAGAATGTCCACACCTACATCATTTTTCTAAACACAAAGGAAATTGCACATTAATCTGACAAAATGTTGACATTAGGGAATGAATTATGAGCTCCATTTTAACCAGGTGTCTCATCTGTGGCATAATTATGGTCACTTATGCAATCTATGTACCTGATTGCATACTCAGAGAAGGTACTTAGATGTCTAACTACTGTTACTTCCTACCATTTAATTGGAGTGCAAACGCAGGCTTCGTCCTTTGGAAATTTGGCACGAAAGGGCTAGCCACCTTCTTGTGCTCGTTTTTCAAAACCCCTGCGTTGCTTTCTGTTTTCAAAAGATGTGAATCCTGTGTGAAGCTCTCTCTCAACCCAGAGATAGCTTTTCTACAAATCCGTTTTCAGTATTCCGGCATTATGATATTTTCCTGCAGCATTCTTCAGCCTGACCAAGGGTGTGTTAGTGAATAGTATTAGCTTGCTAGCAGGTCATTCTGGAAGGTGTGATTTTTATTTTAAGGCAAGTTCACAGGCAGCCAGCCATTTGCTTCCTTCTAATCTCGGTAGCGCCTTTATACCCTGCGGGTTTGTTTGAAGCACAGAGAAGGGGACAGAAAGTGGGAATATGCGTAAAATGTTTTTATTTCTTTCTTCCGCACCGCTTGCAGCGGAAATTTAAGTATTTTAAGTGCCTCCTAACAACGTGGTCATCTGTAAGAGCAAAAGGGTCTAGGCTTGGGTTTCCTTCAGCCGAAGGGAGCTCATGGGAGCCAAGCAAGCGTTTTGTCCAAATCACAGCATGAGTCCAGGCCGCCGGCCGGCTTGCTCAGCATCTTCCTTGGGCTGGTATCTTCTGGGCAAGTCTTGGCACTGGGCGCTTGGTGAAGGTCTCCTCTCCTCATACACCACTTACTAGAGCCGTTCTTGAGTTCCTCCAGGAGGTTATAACCTTTATTTGCCTTTTTTACAGCCTGCATGTGGTTGGCTGTTGTAACGTTTTCAAATTTGCTAGGTTAGTGTTAAAAATCCAGCAGTTGGGTGAAGACAGAGAAACCTCAAGGAGAAGTGTGGCACAAACAACAGGATGTTTTATTATCATTCAAAAACGTGCCAAGAAGCAGAGTTTGAATGGGTTGTTCTTTCTGAAAGTCTTGATGTTGGCCTTCTCATCACTGAGTCTGGGCACTTTGGACTCTCATTTTGCTGTGCTGTGACTATGGCAGAAATTGGTTGAGGTTGTTTTCTACCCAATTTTGAACCTTGGCTTAGTCACAACACACTGATCACAAGCGAGAAACAGGATAATCACAGAAACTCTTCATAATAAATGTGTCGTTTCAAGAAAGTCATCATCTGTTCATAGACATTTCAGAAGTGGGAGATTAAATTAATCAAATAAATTGCTGTTTGCTCGTGCTGTGCTTTGCATATTCGACAAAAAGTTGTCGCTCTCCTCATTCAGCCTGCACTCCTTTCTGGAGCATCTGTGTGCAGCAGACGATTTCTCACCTAGAAATATTGTTCCCCTCATAGCAAATTATCAGATTCTTCATTTTAGTTTCAGTATTGGTAACTGAGTTCCTTATGAGTCTACTTGTAACAACCTGTTCCAATGCTCAAGCACCAGAGAAGAATTAATAATATTAAACAATATTAGGATAAAACTTTTACTGTTGATTTAGACAGTGTATAAATTTCACAATGTCCTGTCTTTCCTAAATCTCTTTTTTTTTTCACAGAAGGCTCTACATGCTATCAGCAAAGTGCTTGAGGATCTTACCAGGGTCAGGCTTTCACCTGGTTCATGTCACCCTTATAGGAGCCTCAGCACTTCACATTCCTTGTTAGGAAACAAGAGATACCCAAGAAAACACTGAGCAGCTACTGGAAAGGCTTATTACGGGAGGCATTTGTAAAATACTTGAATGGATGCAGTAGGGAAAGAAATAGAAAATAATGGCACAAAGGAAATCCGCATAGAATTAGGCGGGTGGTTAATGTGGTCTGGTAAAGCTTGTTTTCTACACAGTAAAACAATAAAAAAAAAGAAGGTAGGTTACTGCATGTGTACAAAAAATAGATGTGAACAGCTACATAGAGGATATGCTATATATCAACAGTTCTAGGGTCTGTTTCACATCTTTAGTCTGTTCATAAGCTTCCAAGAAACAGGACAATGCCTGCTATTTCGGTGGTAAGGAATCATCCTGAAAGATCCAGACACCAGGTCATGATCTTAACTTAACTCTCCCTGCAAATCTTTGGTGTTGCAGTGCTCCGAGGGCTTGTGGGAGGCGCTGATTTGGGTTTTTCACAGAGATGCTCTCAGGAGATGAATTCAACAGAAAATACAACATAGGAGATAAGCTAAGAATCAGGCCTGAAGGTTAACTTAGGAGTTGTGCTAAAGGAGAACTACCATTTGGGGGGATTCTTTTTTTAAATATATAGTCTGTGTAATAATTGAGAGGATATGTATAAGGGTTCTCCTTGAATCAGTATCATGCATAAAGGCACTAATTGAAGCGCAGATATTAAAAAAAAAAGAAGAAAAGAAATAAGACTGTTCATAAACAGTAATGCTGTAGCGATGCTGTAACAAATGCAGAATATTTAGTGAAAGTTTCACAAGGATGGGCTTAAAAATCATGTATGTTCATATGAGAGGAATATTTTGACCTTTGTTCCCTCAGTCCTTTACCCTGAACTGAATGTTGGTTTTAACCTTTAACCTTGACCTCTAATCTGATTTTAGCTATTCGAGTTAAACTAGCATATATATTCAGAGCCCTTTGACTCTGATTGATCTAGAAATCTAAATATTTCAATTCTTGATTTTCCTAAGGAAACATATTTTGGAATATTGTTCCTATAGATGTTTGGAATTTCTTCATTCCACTCTTCTTAATTAAAAAAAACCCATGACAGAACTCCTGCCAGTCTTAATTTTAGAAATTCCCCAAAGTTGGGAAGATCCAGCTCCACTGAGGTGTGCTGGATACTGTGTTATTGCTGCGTGCTGTGGTATTACCCGCCAAATAGAGTGACCAGTTCAGGGCCATTAAGCCCAGTGCCGTTTAACAATTCATTCCGTCAGAATGATATCCCAGAGCGATGTGTAATTAACTCTCCCACTGACTGACAACAGAAAGAACATGGTAATCAGTCACTCTGTAGAAACGCTTGTCATTAGTTCAAGTAGTGTTGGGGGACAAATTCATCAAATTCATGCTCCTCTATAAGGGAAGAGCCTTTTATACTCTACTGCCAAGGGTCATCGTCTTCCTCGCCCATTCTAGGCGTAAGGCAATGGTTGGGTTTTATCTGCTGCCTTTCAGAGTGCAAGCTAGAGCTACCTGGAGCTTTTCCTGGGCATTGAGAGTGAACAGTGAGAAGTGGATAAAGTCCTCTGCGGCCAGGAGCTCTTGGGTTCCGTGCCCAGGAGTTCTGTTGTGTCCCGGCCGTGGCTGCAGCTTTTCCTGCAGGTTCCTTAGACCAAGCAAAGGCTGTTCCCTTGGGCAGGGCTTCATCCTCTGAGGAGAGGAGTGCAGATCTCTGACACATGTGGCTAACGAGGAGAGGCACCGGTGCGGCAGGACACTGCTTCCTTACAAGAGTTTTATGAGAGAGATCCCTTTGCATAGGGGCAGATCACATTGTGAACTAGGAGGAGGGATACTCAGGGACAAAACTGTGCGAGACACTAATAATCTTACTGGGGAAACAAAAAAAAGAAACTTCAGGGCAGTGTTTGAAAAGGTGCTTTTGTTTGCATGCTTATTGTATATCCTTATATAATGCATATATAAGCTATTTATTATATGGTGGACTATCAAAAAGCAAAGACATAGGCTGAAAAACTGGAATCCAGTTGATTCACCTGGAGTGTCACCACTACGTAGTTGTTTTTTAATTTCCTATGCTGTCTCCTCTGTTAGGCAATGAATCTTCATGAATACAAACAGGATACTTAAAGCTAATCTCATTTCTTGTTTCATGTTCTGTTGCTAGGGGCACTTGGGATGAGAAACCAGAAACAAGAAATGTCATTAACATGGCATTCTTTGCCCTTAACAAAGACAGAGCCTAATTTCTAATAAGTTTATAAGTAATACGTTATAACTACACAGGCATCTATTCTGGGCCAGTGCGCCAACAAAATGGGGCATTCACAAACACGTTGAACTTGATCAGCAACTGTGTTTTGTGCTTATATAAACTGGAGTTTTTTCAGGATAAACCTAACACTGTGGCTGCAAAGCCACAGAAAATACAAAGTCACAGAAAATCCTCTTGTAAGTTGTGCCCTAAATGACACTACCCAGCACAGCGTTATTACCCTGTTTCAGGGCAGTATCTCGAAGGTGCGTTTGTCAGCACGGAGCAGAGGGCAAGATCGATGACTGAGGCTCCTAGTCGCCCTGGTAATACAAATAATAGTGATCAGTAAGCCACAATGTCAGGTAATTGTCTTGGAAATGACCCTGCAGGTTCTTACTACTAGGAGCCGTCAGGAAGGCACAACACTGCTGAGCTGGTGAAGATGTCTCCAGCCCCAGCCGTGGAAGAGGGGACTGCATCAGTGATGAGGGCTCTGCACATGGTTTCTCTTCTCATTTGACAGGAAGGGAAATAGTCTTTGGCTGGTGTTGTATCGCAGCTATCAATAAAACGTGACTACTTACTATGATCTTGAGTCAGAGAACCTGCATCCGTTTTAGAAAACGGGCTAAGAATTTCCTATCCCTCTTCTTCTCTCCCAGGCAAATAATTTTAAAATCAAACCTCTTGCGTTCTTAGATCCGTGTGAAGATGATTTTTCTTTGCATTTTGATTGCCGGGGGTGCTGTACTTGCTGCAGCGTATCAAAGGGAAGGCTGAACCACTTGTCTGTTAACCAAGAGCGAGCAGTCGGTGA
Source organism: Crypturellus undulatus (assembly GCA_013389825.1). Taxonomy (NCBI): domain Eukaryota; kingdom Metazoa; phylum Chordata; class Aves; order Tinamiformes; family Tinamidae; genus Crypturellus; species Crypturellus undulatus. The sequence continues at coordinate 350,286 of VWPW01020729.1, forward strand.
GCCTGGTCTCAGGTCTCCCTCTGTGTCCACAGGCAAAGGATCTGAATCCAGTGCAACCCTGTGAACTTGGAATGTATCAGTTACCACCATCCCTGTACGAGAGGCTTTTTATTTATTTTTTATTTTTTTAAGTAGTTCTGAAACAGGTTAAAGAATCGAGATACCTCTTCTGAGGAAAAAAGTTTTTTTTTTTCTCTCCGCAGTGCCCTGGGGAAGGCTTTATGTCAGCCAGATAGAGATGCACAAGAAATAACAGTTCATTTCAGCTGTTTCACTCGATTCTTACACAAGCCCAGCTTCCGAGGAAATCTGAAATGAGCCAAAAAAAAAAAAAACTTCAAATTTTTGCAAAAAGTCCAACTACTGAAAAGAGAAAACAGAAAGATAACCAGCTTGTTTGAAAAAGCTCTGGCATGAAAAATTTCTTGTAAAGCAGGAAAGACCAAATTCTAGTGTAGTTATTCTCCAGCATGTAATCCAGGATTGTGATTTACATTAATGTAGAATTTGGCTTTGGAACATCATGAATATGGAAACAGGATAACGTTACGTGCCTTAGCTTTTGGAATGAAGTTTTGCATAGTTTTTCCCGTAACCAAGCGAGAAAGGCTAGGTAACGGATAAAGGCTTTCCTATAAAAAGAACTGCTTTGAAGTACAGTAAGTGGATAGGTATACCTACCCCAGGGAGGTACAGTAGGAGCTTCACTTCGTTATCAAGTAATAACAACTGAGGTGAGAGACAGACTGTCCAAAAAGAGATCGCTTTGATAATGAAATAAATCGGAATTATTATTATTAATGAAGTAAATCTATGTTTTGCTTTTTGAAGCTTTTTTTTCTTATCGTGACACAAATCCCAGCGATTGAACCAAAAGCGAGTTTCTGTTTGTAGCCTTTTGCCACGTTGTACCACCTGCAGTCAGTGTGGTTGCAGAAGTGGCCGGGTCATTTACATCTGCTTCAAACCTGCGGTTCCTGGAGAGAGAGGCAGTGTCACGTGAATCCCTACCTAAAAATCAACCTGTTATTTTAATTTACATCTAAATGGCCAAAATCTGTTAAAACTGGCAAGGTTTTAATTTATTATATTCAGGTGCAAAAATGAGCACTCTCCTTCCTGCCTAGTTAAAAAATAACTGGTTCTGCAAAAATGCCAAAAAGGCAAAAGCTACCCGAGATTCTGATCAGACTAACAAGTTTCTGATCAGAATTTAGCCATTCCTGTTCAGTGCTGTTGCCGTAAACTGTGTGTCTGAAGTGCCCGCAGTTCCTGACTAAGGATAATTCTCTTTTTTAAATGATCCTTTCAGCTCATTATTGAGCCTCAGAGCAGAGCTATCAAAGGAAGAGTGTGCACGAGAATTGCCATTTTTCATACAACGCATGAGCTAGGACCTCACCTGCATCGGCGTGAGGTTGGACCAGGACGCTCTTCTTCAAGGAGGATGGAGGATGGTTAATAAAGTCCAAATGATCTTTTTTGCGGAAATCAGCTAAAATCAGAAATTATGCAAGTGAATTTGCTGTCCGTGCAGAGGTAGTGAGGTGAATCTAGCTGGCAGGTTCTGGGGGGCATTGAGGAGTGCAGAGAAGCCCGTGCTTTAGCAGCTGCAGCACCAAGACACTTTTCCATTCAGCTCACTGTCCTCAGAGGATTGTCAATCCCCAGTTTTGATGAGACAGCTGAACAGAAACGAAACCAGGGAGAAGTTCCATCTGCATCAACCTGATGTTTTTTCCTTCCTGAAATGGCTGCTTCTGCTCCGTCCTAGTGAAAAAGTTCATTTTCAGCCTGGAAGGAAATCTTTCGTTTGGGGGCCCTAGTAAGAAATGCTGAAGGAATGAAGATCTGCATTCCCAGAAGTGGCGCTTCTGGTGTCCTCTTTTAGCAAGTGTTGGTTTGTTGGATTAATCGGGGAACTTGCTGCTCCTTGGGGGAACCTGAGGCCGTATTCCATTTCCGTGCAGCTAGCGGGAATGCAGGGAGGGGAAATGGGGCACGTAGGGATGGGAGGTTTTCTCTGTCTTTTCAGCCAGTGAAATTGCATCAACCTCCAGGATTAGACAGAGGTTTTTATTTGAACTTGCAACCAATGGATCAGAGATTAAACTTTTCCATCAGTTATTTGAACACTCATTTACCACATTTAAAATTAAGAAAATGAAGAACTGCCTGAAATTGATGAGTCTTTGGTAGATTGTAGGTACATTATTAATTATCTGCTTAGGCAACCTGCAAGATGGTAGATAAGATTTACTTAAAGGAATATTTAATATCAATATTCATTTGATATGAGAAGCATGTTGGATGGTGTGAATCTGTAACGTGAGACTTTGTGTTAGACCTCACTTGTAGTGTTTTAACACGCTACAACATTTGTTGTAGTTTGTCCGTGGATTGTTTTAATCCTTTTTCTTCTACTCATACGGTTTGATTATTTTGCACGTACCTCAAGGTAGACGGGAGAGAAAGTTTCCCTTGAAGCCATCTGATAGTCAAGCATCAGCATGCTCCTGCTGACGGTGGAGATGGCACTTCTGCTTAAAACAAAAAAAAAGAAAAAAAGAAAATACAAAACCAGCAGAGAGGGGTTTTAGGTGGATGTTTTCAGTACAGGGCTCCTGCTTCTGTCCATATGTGTGAGCTTTAGTCAGTAAGACCATGAGGCTGAATCTCAGATTCTGTTCTTTAAGGTTGTAAGCCGCTTTGTTGTCTCTGAGTCAGTTTTAAAAGTACTATTTAGCAAAGCTGTAGCTTTTGCTACGTGCTGTAGTCTTGATTAGTTGAATTGTATTTAGCAATGTCTGTAAATAAAATTCTCACAGTTAAACTCACAGAGATATTCACCTTTATGCACATTTTGTGAATTGACTTCCCATGGAAACTGGATTGAGTGCTCACTGCTGCTCAACAGTGGAAAACAGCCAAGATATGGCCACTGATATGTGCAAATTTAAAGCCATTTCAGAGAATGATCTCTGTAACTCTTTCCTCACCCTCACTGACTCAAAAAATGAGAGCAATAATATTTGTCTACTAGCAGATACTATCTACTACTATCTAGCAGCTAATATGCTGCAAATTAAATGATATTTATAAAGCACTTTAGAGAGGTAATTTACTCTCAGTCAGGACAGCGTTTGAGAATGAACATACAAATACAGACCAGCTTATTTTTTTGCACTTGTGTAAAAGATGCAGTCAATGAATTATTTCATTCTAAATGCGTGAACTTGCTTTCATCCGCCAACACCGTTGCACACAGCTGCTAGAGCAAGCTGTGCTGAGATTCCACTTGTCAGTTCATTTTGATCTTGACAAGAATGGGGGTTTTTTGTATCTCTTGTGATTTCCTTCTAGATAAAACATTCCTCTGTATGCCTATCATAATTTCTCCTGTAGCATTTTTCGATAGAGCATGTTTGTTATCGGAAGAAAACTTGTTTTCCTCTGTTCTTTTCTGCTTTCCCTCCCCAGTGCATCGTGTGGGACTGGGATTCCAACGGCAAGCACGACTTCATCGGGGAGTTCAGCTCGACATTCAAGGAGATGCGAGGAGCTATGGAAGGGAGGCAGGTGGGTGAGAACCACTGGGAGAATCTCCAGGCCTGGTGTACGGATTCATTGCTGCCAGCCCTACCTGAACCACTCGTGATGAAACCAATTGACTTCTTAAATGTCTCATCAATTACAGTCCTCAGGGAAAACGCAATTGCTAGCTCATTAATTATTTCACTCCTTTATGTCAGTCTGATCTTTGCAAATTGAAGTTGATAGTAATTATTGCATATGATAAATGATTTGGCATGTCTAATTCTAGAAACTGTCATTTGCTATTATTATTTAATCCCAAAGGCGTTAGTTTTGGTAAATTTTCTGAGGGGGAGTTAAAACTGTTGGCTTTCTAATTTGCTGATAATTTGTAGTCAATGCTTCATGGCGATCTAAAAATCAAACAGAAACTCCTAATAAACTTTGTTTGGACTTTACATTAGGGTTCTATTTATAATGGGAAACTTAAAAAAGTGTAAAGAAGATTTTAATAAATGCTAAGCAGTCTGGCTATTCCCTAGGCGATCCCATGATTCTGCTACATGTCTTCCATGTGCTGCTCCTGTGTTTAGAAATCTCTTGGTATATTTGTTAGTCATGTACTAACTCATCATAAATAATTTCTGAGCACAGTCTGATTGTAAAGCAAAAACCTGTTTTGTTCTCTCAGAGTCAAGTCAGAGGATCAGGACCCACTTGATATCCCGTGATATTTTTTTTTTGTACTTTTTACAGCACTTTCTTGAGTTGGTACCTATTAAAACTTATTCCAAACTGAATTTGAGTGTACTTAAAAGCCATCTCAAAGATTAACAGATTCCAGCATGAATAGCATTAACAAGGCCAATGCTGTAACAGTACCCCAGTCTTCTAAATAAATATCTGTAGCTGATAAGGGGACTGTAAGAAAATAGTAACGAGTGTGTATTGCATCCCACCTGCAAACCTCTTCAAAAGAGCATCCCAGTTCTTCCCAAACAGAAAACTTCTTGGACGAGGTAAGAGGCAGAGTCCAGAGTGCCAGAAATGGCGGAGAAGGACAAACTGTCTATTCTTTACTCTGATGGAGAGGCAGTGTGCTCTCTCGTCTCCGGCTCGAGCAAAGGGTGGTTATTCTGTGCCACCGTAAGAGGTGAGTGCAGTCCTGTGGCACTCAGTCCTGTGCCTCGAGCGCCGGGCTCTCTGCACCGTTGCAGTGCTGCACGCGGCCTCTGGCCCGTGCCACTGCCGTCTGCGTTGCGTTTGCAGGGGCACGGCCCTTCACCTCTGCAGTCCCAATCCGCTGGGGCCGCATTTGGCCCTCGTTCCTCTCATTCTGTTGTTCTTGTGCAGTTACTCTATGGGCCTGCAGCTGCACAAGCCACTTCTCTCTAGAGAAAAAAGTATCTACAGCAGAGGGTCTGCTTGGAATACAAGGGGTCTAGTAAACTTGGAGGGAATGGCAGAGGACGAAGCGGGTAGTTTGTGCTCAAGTGTATGTGTTGCTAGGTGTTTGTAATAATAAAGGCCATATCAGAGAAATGGATTGATACATTTATACATATACATGGGTGAGGAGATGGGGAGCTTAGGTGTAGTCCTTCCGTCTTAGCAGAGATTTTTTCATAGCCTCAGGCCAGAAAACATTCTGTTTTCTGCTGAGGTATAAAACTGCCGGCTGCTTCCTTCAGCCTGTGGTGTGAAGCATTCCCTCACATCCCCTCTAGGCCATCCTGGTCCTGGGGATGCGAACCAGAGTGTGGAGCTGCGTGTTGAATGCTTTGGGGAGCCAGTGCAAGGAGCAGAGTGCGGGGCTGCTCCCCTCTTTGTGTTGCTAAGGAGACAGTGAAGCCTCCTAATTTTGTGCTTATCTGTTCCTTTGTGTGGCAGATTCTGCAGCCAACTTTGCTCCAGTTCTGGCAACGGATCGTCAAAACCTCCTAATGATCATCAAGCAGGGTCTATTAGGCAATGGGAGAGACTGGGAGAGAACAGTTATCATTGGCAGGGATCAGGGAATTCCCTTTAAGTATCAGTTGCAAATATGTAAGAGAAGGATAAGACTATCCCTGCAGAGATGGAGAGCTCCCATGCAGAGACCTGGGTCTCCTCATTCCAGCGAAATTAGGACCTTCCAAGTGTCAGCACTGGTTTGCTGACCTTCGTTGAACAATAGCTGGAATGGATTTCTTTGACACACAGTATTTTTTTCCACGTGCTGGTTTAGATTTTGCAGTATAAAAGAAACACAAAAGCAGCAGAGTTTGGGGGTTTCGTTACCAATATTTGTAACAGTAGTTGAATTAAATTAACAGGAGGTAGTCAAATCAGGTTGCTTTCTGTTTCAGGCTCACTGGGTTATTTGACAGGGAAAGAGCTTGCATAGCCCAGAGCTGCCAGACATACGGAGGAAATGCTAAGTGACTGCTAGAAGGATGAATTTAAATTGCACAATGTTTACCGCTAGTGTCAGACTGCAGGCTCTTGCATTAGTTTCCTCTCAACTAAAAGTTAATTTAAAAGGGAAAAATTGATCAATAAAAATGGTGTCAAATGCCAAATTAATACTGGAATTTGGGAACAGACTGAAAACTTAGCTTGTCTTTACAGTGCAAGCTGAGTCTCAAACTAGATCTTGGCAGGTAAAGACAACTGTGCATTTTATGTAAAGTGGGTCAAAACTTTTTTAAGTGCAAACATGAACTAGGAAAGGAGAGTTCCCTTTCCCTGCTCCTTTCCCTTTCCTATCAGACTAACAGGTTTAATAGCAAAATTGTTCTTTTTTTTTCTACCGTCTGGAGATTCCTTAATCTGTACTTATGTACATCAACTCATGACATGTTAGTCACTTGTTTGTGGACTCTTTTCATAAGCTTTAGATAGTTGCTGAGAGTTGTTATGCATAAATCTCAAAGTGCAGCTCAACATTCCTGCTTACATTTTACAGTTAGCCCAGACGAGCTGCGCAGGCCATGGGCACGCAGCTGCCTTCCCTAACACAGTTGTTTATCCTGCCTTGCTCTTCAGCAAATGTGAAGTTTTCCTAAAAGCCAGTTACCTGCACACAAATGTAGATCAGGCTTGCATAATCCTTTCCCAGAGGAGAGGGATTCTGAGCACACTGTAAGCATTTATACAGGTCAGGCCTTGCTGTTTAAACATGCCCACTGAAAAGTGATCATGTTCACGGAAGGTAAAACTAAGTAAATGCACCTTGACACTCAGGGGAAAATAGTGAGGTCTCTCTCTCCATGTAACTCAGTGTCAAAAAGCGGAATGCACTGTTTTCTCTCCTGCTTTCAGCTCCTACCTTTTTTTTCTCTCTATTCATTATATTGCAGCTTCTTCTTAATGTCTAGAGACTGCACAATTTCTTTGTTTCAATGAGTTTAGAAGGTAACTGCATGCTAAACGGTCTTGCCAGCCAGCAGTCCATCAAGGTGTGAGTGGGCAAGGCTTTTGCTGCGCTGTCAGATTGCTTTCCCAAAGACGACCTTATTGCACCCTTTTATTCTGCCACATTCCTCTGTACTAGGAAAATCTTGACTATTTTTTAAACCTGACCATTTTTCTAGAGCAGAGAAAATTGGTTTTGGAGGGTTTCCCCTGAACATGTGGACCTGTGTCTGCTTGTCTCCTCGGTTGGAAAATTCATTTTGCTGGACAAATAGTTGAGCTGTAGGCGAGCTGGTAGAGCCAGCACACGGGCTTCCCACAGCCTGGATATTTCTTGTTCTTATTCTCAGCTCTGTCACAGGTCTCCAGAAACACAGCACTGAAAATGCTCCTCATTCCCCATGTAGAAAAGATCTCAGGTAGCCCTAAAGCCATGTGTTTTTCCTCTCCCTTTTGATATTTGGGGGGACAAAAAAGAAAAAGCTTTAAGTATGAAATATTCTAGAAACATTCAAGTAATGGTTGTAAGGTCAAAATGCTTTGCAAAGTGACCAAGCTCAGACAAATGGGATGTCGGAATCCTCACTATAAATAAACTGTTGTTGTGTTTAAATGTGTTTTTCATTTCAAAATGTTAAAATGGTCATTTTTTACCACATGGGCCATCCTGGTTACTTCAGGAGATGGATTCTTTATGTTACCCAACATCACATTAGAGCTTGAATATTCTCCCCAGCACTTGAAAAACTTCTTGAAAGAAAATAATAATATCCTTATTATTATGTAGTACCACATTACACACAAAAATCTAGGTTTGCAAGTACTTGGCCATGCAGCTGTGTATTTTGCTCCTTCATGAATATTGTTGCAGTCATTACAGGTCAGATTCTAAGACCTTGGCCTTACCAGTCTTTCTGAAAACAGAGAGCGCCCCAAAATTAGAAGGGAAAACCAATAAGGTTCTGTGAAATGTTTTGATGGAAATAAATCAATATATTTCAGTGACAACAGAAGCATAAAAATCACAATTGTAAAATTGCATCCTTGTAAATATAACTAATCTGAACATTTTCAAAACTTTTTTTCATTTCTATTTTAGGGATGCATTTCAAAATTTGAACTTCTAAATATATCAGTAATTACTTAACTTTTCTGTGCAGCTTTTCTTAACTTTTTATTTGTACTGTTGTGATCAAAGAACAAACTCTTGCTCTCTCTGAAGGATCTAAAGACAACAGTGTGGGTTAAGGGATCATTTTAATATTTTAAAATAATTTAATAATAAAATAATTAATAATTATTAAAATAATAATTTCTCTGATTATGAAAACTTAATACAATCAGCGTTACTACACAGAGACTTTTGTTGTTAATATAATGCATCAGAATGATCCCTCACATATTTTCTTTGGTATTAAGTTCCTTCCTTTTTCTTTTTCCTGAAGGTAATTGTTCAATTTGTACATTAATTATCCTTCATGCATTTACTGCTTGTTTCACAGGTACAGTGGGAGTGCATAAACCCCAAGTACAAAGCAAAGAAGAAGAATTACAAGAACTCAGGCATTGTCATCCTCAACCAGTGCAAGGTATCTGCGTTTTGCTCTCTCTTTCTTTTCTAAGATCTCAATGATATTCAATGGTGATTTGAAATGGAGATACCAAATCAGAACTGTGGGTAGAAGAGCAATAGAAAATGATCCACTTAAAAAAAAAAAAAAAAGAAAAAATGAGGTGAATCTCAAAATTTTATGAACACTCCCCAAATACTCCTCGTCTTTCATTTCTGTTGTCCTCTCCTTGCTGCTGTGCAGTTAAATAGGCCATTCAGAGCTTGTAAGGCTACAGGCTTACGGTCTGGGCTTCTGCATGTTTCCATTCCAATTTTGACATTCCCAACTCTGAATATAGAAAAATACTCTATTTCCTCCTAAACCAATAGCAGATTTCCCTCTGATATCCCATGATAAGATGCAGTTCTTAGTTCTACTTTTCATGTGAATTTACCATTCTGTAGTTACTTTCTGTCCTTATTTTTTTTCTTCTTCTGTTGATGAATCCTCCACCTTCCATTTCATTTTGCTCAGGCTATTTCCAAGGGTTGGTGTTTTAGCAGTATACATTTAATTTGAATATCTTGCTTTCTTGTCTGCAGATTCACAAGATGCATTCTTTCTTGGATTATATCATGGGAGGCTGCCAGATACAGTTTACAGTAAGTGTCTTCCTTCTCTATCTTGCATTAAAGAAAGGGAATCCCTTTAGATAATGGTTCATCGTTTTCACAGAGAACAGAGTCTTGTATGCAGCTCCCTGATAAATTATTAAGGTCTTCTTGCAAAATGTATTATGCCCAGCAAATGAAACGATGGGAATGCTGGAAGGTTTTCTTTCACATTCTTGATTTCCTTCTGTGCTTTGCAGCAGTGGCAATCACGTTGCACAATGTAAAGACATAAAGACAGCGCCATGCAGAGGGTGACAAGTTCTAGTTTAGTTTATGAAACTTTTGTTTCCTGACAGATGCATGGATTAAAATCTGATTTTTCAAGCTAATATTCTTCTTCTGGAGAAAACTTTTACTTTTCCTGTAGCATCCTGCTTCAGTCACTGCTTGCTTCACAAGTCTTGCAACAAATGAGCCAGATTGTTCTGGTTTTGCCTTTGATTTGACTAGACTGTATCTAATAATCTCATTGGGAGACCTTTAGAAATAAGAAAAACAAGACAAAACAAAATGTTTCTCTTCCCAGATATCAAGTATCAGACATTACTGCAGTCTTCTGTTTCGTTTTTCCAGACAAACTTTCATTTCCAAAACTGTTATGGAAAAAAAATTGAAATGTTTGTGTCCAAACAATTTTTTCTTCATCAGTAACAGCAGCTCTATCTGATAGTAGATTGTGCCCCTCTATATGAATAACCTTTTTGAGAAATAAATACATCCACTTTGCCAGTGCAGCTCGCAGGCAAATTGGATAATATCAAGAATGGAGGATCCTATTTCTGTTTTTAAGGATAGATGTTCATCTGTATTTTCTTAAGCAAGGCACTGTGTGCAGCTCCCTCTCCGCGTTACTCTAGTTCATTTCCTCTGTCTCTGATTTTTGCTTATTCACAGATACCTGGAACACACATTTCCGCTTTCAAACTCATCAGTTCCAGGAATTCCCTTGAATTTATCTTTCCCGACATTTCTTCCCCCCAGATAAGGCTGGAAGAACTCAAATATCAAATATTCTGCCATTTGCAGAGAAACAGTAGTGTCTTCAAGCAATTATTTAAAGGCCTTTCTAATCAGTGCAAGTTTATTATGCACATGCAAAGACTACTTAATATCCTTTTCCCATGTCTAGCATAGGCACAAGAAGGAACTTTTTAAACATTAAAAAGTGTCTGGGGACATATATGTTGTTGTGCTACAGCTATGATTTACAGACTCTTTTCATTCCCTGTAAATATTTTTCCAATGGAAGAGCAAGGCCTTATCAAGTGCATTGAGGACTCCTGCAATGTGCTTGTCTTTTAGTTATTTCTCACAGATTTTCTATTAGTAGTTTGTGAACCACGAGTTGAGAACTGCTGTGTTTAAATGGATTTCTTAATGTATCTGCCTCTTCTATTATATTTTACGTGGGGTGATGCTGCCAGCAGAATACCCAGTACAAAAGATTGTCATATTTTTGCTGGACCAGCCTGTTTAAATGGGGTTTATCCCAGTTCATTCGTCTGAGGAGCTTTCTGGTTTTCCCTGAGTGCCCAAATGTTTCACTGTTTTCACTTGCGCTCAGTTTGCATATTCAGAAGGGTCTGTTAGCTGGTGATTAGTGATTAGAGATTCTGCTGCAGGATAATGCCAGGTTGAGTTTGCATTATTTTCTTAGTTGCAGCTGCGCCCAGCTGTGGTAGCCCGTGCTGGTTGTGAGGCCTGCACATCGTAGGTCATTTTTTGCTGCCTTCTAGGAGTTCCTTTACCTCAAACTGGAATGGGAAGGTGGCTCTGGAATTATCTGGAACTGTCCTGGCTCATTTACTGTTGTCGTTGTCACCTTGGTGACATTCCCGTTGGGCTCATGCCGTGTCCCGGCAGGACGACCCAGCTGTGTTCTCAAAGGGAAATGAGAATGCCCGGCCTGGGTCTGATGACAAAAAGCTCTAGTATGAGGTACCTGCTAATTGAAGGGGCTCATTAGGGCTTTGGCAACATCGTGCTCTGTGTTCTTGGGGTACTTTGTATGTCTATTTCAGGCATATAGTTTGCGGTTGGAATGAACATCTCAGAAACCAGAAGGAAACTTTTCCTTCCCTTTGAAACTATTTATTAAGAAGCTTCTGCCTGCAGAGATGGATAGTGCCGATTCCAGGCCGTTTCTTTTATGCGGCGCTTATTGCAAAGCCCTATATCTCTTATCAGACAGTGTTGCGAACTGCTCAGAAGTTGGCAGTGCAAATGGGTTTCCAGGCAGAAGACATTTCCATCACTTTGGGAAATACAGCAGAAAGGGAGTGTGTGTAACACGCATAAAAAGACCTGTAATAGGAAGATTTATTGGGCAGATTTTCCCTCAGACAGGTCACGGTGTTGGACAGACTTGATTCTTTGCTGACAGCTCTAGCAGGAGCCACGTAGGATGTTTCCACCCTTTTACAGGACTGAAGGAAAAATGTGCTAAGAATGTGGTTACTACTGTGTTATGTTCTTACTCAGTGGTGGGAGGAAGCAGAAATGCCTTGAACTGGTGTGTTCAAAGATACCCTGATAAAAATCAAGTTTACCTACTGTAAGGAAGATTCCTGACCTGCTGCCAGGAAGAGTAGTTGAAAGGTGATATTAGCCTACCTGCTTAACCTGGTCTAACACATCTTCTTTCTGCTGGTTTGTATAAGACATCCCTTTGTCCTGCCAGGGAGCACTAAAAGAGCAGAGCTCCGCATGGTTATTTTGGAACTACTGCATCTTTCTTAGAAGTCCTCCCATGAGGAATCAGGGAGATTGGAATCAAAACCAAGGATAGTGCATCAAAGTTCCTAAAAGCAGTGTAGAAAATCAGGACATTTCTGGCTTATTAGCAGGTCTCTGCTGCAAGGTCCATTTGTAGAAAAGAAGCTGTTTTAGGGAGGGTTTTTTTCCTTTCGCAGACACTAGCCACAGACTTCTTTCCTAGCTCATGAAACCCGCTGATTATTCCTACGTTTTGTCATTGTTTTCGGTAAAAGGCATAATGAAACATTGGCTAAAAGCCACAGAAGACACGTCCAGGTCTGTCTGGTGCCTTTCAGTCCAACCACATTAAGCATCTGTTTTGAGGTTATCAGTGAGAATGCCTGCCTGTAACAACTTTACAGAAATGCCCTCTGCTTCTCTATCGTACAGTGAAATTTTTATGCTTTCGGTAATCAGTACAAATAATTAAGGTTAAAATAATATCAAGGAAAGGATATACATTTTTAAGAAAATAAATGCACGCACACATTGTCCAACATTTTTTTTTAATAAGTGCCCCAAATACTAGGGTCTCGAATCCCTACAAGTATCCATGGATTTGCCTCAGGTTTCACAACCCAGTAGTTTCCTGCTCATTTCTGACAGCTGTGGCCCTGAAGATTTATGTTGCGGTGCATATGGTTATGTACACACAAGCAAGTTAACACCTGAGAGGTTTGCCCGATGATTTATTCACGTTAAATCATGCTATCATTTGGGGTAAAAATATCCACGGGGAAAAGGAACAGAATCACTTGTTCGGTGCATGCGGAGTGTAGGGAAGAGGAGGTGAGAGGGCACCTCATTTACAAGCCAGGTCAAGCCCGTTTCTCCCGGCTGACGGGCCAGGGTGACGCTGGCCACGGCTACAGGGGGTTCCTGAGCTAAGCAGAGCCCAGAGCAAAATATGTTTCATCTGCCTAGTGACCTAGTGGAAAACAAGTAGGAAAAGCTATAGTGGACTGACTCTGCAGGGTTTTTTTTCTCTTTTAGCTTTTAACAAAAAAGAAGGTTCAGGAGAACCTGTCTTTTTGTTGAGAGACCTTCAAAATGTCTTGTTTCATCTTGAAGTTGNTAGTGACCTCGTGGAAAACAAATAGGAAAAGCTATAGCAGACTGACTCTGCAGGATTTTTTTTTCTTTTTTAGCTTTTAACAAAAAGGAAAAAGGTTCAGGAGAACCTGTCTTTTTGTTGAGAGACCTTCAAAATGTCTTGTTTCATCTTGAAGTTGTTTCTCTTCTGTTACCTGTTTAAAAATGTAGCTTAGTAAAGTGAAAATAGCATGTCAAACTAAAACCTTCAATATGAAAGATATTTTTAATTTTTTTGAAGAGCTTCCAATTATTTAATCTTGAAATACTCCGAAAGAACTACATCAGTAGTACCAACTATATTTAGCTCATTTCTCCTAATGCAGGTTTCATGGGCTAAGGAAAATATTTGGCGGTGTCAGATCTTGCTCCCTGTGCCAGGCAGGGACTCCAGCTGGCGAATTTGCACATTGCAGAGGCAAACCAGGACTTGCTAAGTTCCTTTTGCAGCCCTCAGCAAGGCCCTTCCTCATATGTGAACTGCAGAATAAAACTGAAAATTGAACCCTGTGCATTTTCATCTGTTGAAGATCTTTTTTTTTTTTTTTTTTTTCCTTTTATGAGACACCTTGCATTTCTTGTTGCTCCTTTTAGGAATTCCCAGAAAGCAGCATCACAAATGCTGGCAAGGGCTTTCCAGTGCATGCTGTCCCTGCTTGTGATATACTAGCCCGATGCCTGCAAGAGTCTATCTTCAGTAGGAAGTACAAAGAGAATTTTAGAGGGGGAAATGAATTTTTAAAAGATTCATTAAATTTTTCTTTTGTGTTGACTTCTTCGCCTAACCTTTTGTAAGCCTTTTGAGGACAAAAACCTGTGCAGGATTCAAGTTTTATTTTTACCCTGCAGCTCACCTTTAAGCTTCCGACCACCTATGAAATTGGAAGTTTAATTATTTAATGCTTAAAATATGCTTTGAAGATAAAAACACTAGGTGGAGAGTGTTGCCTACACCTATCTGCAGTGTTGCTGCAGATGTAACAAGCTTTAAAATAACTAAGATATATCCCTAACCAGAGTATTAATTTATATTTTTAGTAGGGCTTTTAAATCTATAGGGACATTTTAGCTACACAACCTTTATGTCTTGTACATCACCTGAGTTGAAATAATTTAATTAAGTGTGAGACTGTAGAGATAGTTAATTTGATTCATTTTTATTACAACATAATTCTCTGCACAGAATAGTTATGCTTTTATTTTTTTTCCTAATTACGCCATCTTAGTTGTATTAACTCTTACTTTTAAGCTGTCATTTAATTGCAGACGAATTTATCAACACCCTCACAAGATAAATGGAGGGAGGACACTGTAGCATGACCTTTGCTTGGATTTTACAGTATATCTGCAGAAAAGTGGCTCTGGAGAAGACACGTGGGGCGTGCGGGGATGCTGCTGCCCGGGGCGGCCGCGGAGCGCACTGACTTCTCCTCTTTTGCAGGTAGCCATAGATTTCACTGCGTCCAATGGTGATCCCAGGAACAGCTGCTCCCTGCACTACATCCACCCGTACCAGCCCAACGAGTACTTGAAGGCGCTGGTAGCTGTTGGGGAGATTTGCCAAGACTATGACAGGTAAATAACTGCAGCTGCTAAAGGGGTTGCCTGCAGAATATCTGTACCCCGAGCCACATCTGGGGGAGCTGGTGGATTTAGATTAGCTTCAGGGTGCCTTGTTCTTGGCTGTTTTGCTGGTGTACACCTTAAGTTTTAAGTCTGTTTCCATGTGCTGAGATTACATGGGTTTCTCACTTGAATATTGCACTTGAAGTCTGTTGTCCCTTCCAACCCTGCTTGACACTATACCACCCACAGAAAAGCGTTTCTAAATAAACGGCTTGATGGCCGTCGCTATTCTTAGAAGTAAATATGAGGTCTGTTCAGTGTTCAGGCATTATGGTTAAACCTTATGGTCCCTTCTGAAATAAGCATTAAAAGACATTGATAATATGTGCGCCTAACGTCTTAAAATAAATAAACAAATGCAAGTAATTGGGCCAAATCTATTTGATTATGTTATGTACTTGTGTTGCTTTCAAATAGGCTGCCTGCCTCTGTCAAATTAATTGCCCATTATTAATCTAATTACTGAGTGCATTTCCTTTAAATGTTCTTTCTTTGTTGGTGATACATGGTATCTTGGGACACACAAGAGACATCCACCCACCACTTCGCTATATGTAAATGCCAGATCTCAAAAGAAAAAAATCAGTGGTTGTAAAAATTGCCAGTGCAATTTGAGTTATGCTTTGTGCATAAATTATGGAGGGATTTAATAACCGTGGTTTGCATGTTACATGCCCCATCTGCCAATTAGCCTGCTCAGAAACACTTGCATCTGCATGGTCATGAAATGTCTTCTCAAAGAATAATGATGAAAATGCAATGCTGTGTTAATATAATTCCTGAAAGGGTTTGATGGTCAAACGTAATCAATGAATCTGAGAAAATCAGTATTTTATCATGAATGATTTGATTATTTGTCAGGGATTATCCAGTGATATAATAATTAATACAGTAATTCGGTGGGCTTCAAAGCAGGAAAAGAAATAATATGTATGGGCTGGTTTATGCACAGAGATTGTTTGATTCTGTCACTTATGGTAACTTGGTTAAGATGGAGGAATAGCTAGGTGGTACAACCCCACAATACTTATTACAGATAATTCTTTTTGCAATACAGCTTATTCCAATCAGTATGAAAAATACTGGCCAGTAATTTTTTTAAATGAAATCTTCAGCATCATTCAGTTCTGTTGTACTACGAAAATGCCTGTTACTGCTAATCTGCACGGTGAAGATTGCGTGAGGTATGACGAGGTCTAAACAAAACCCAGCAGCTTTTCTGGTTTGTGTTTGACCTGTGTACGCTCTCAAGTTGTGACACTGTAAATGCATTCCCATCCACATGTCAATTCAATACGGCCTTTGCTTTATATTTGCATATATTGAATCCAGCAGACGGGAAATGAAAATTTAGAATAATATCTCTAAGGAAGAATAAAAAGAAGAGCAAACCTACTCTCAGAATAATCTTCGGGTTCAGTGTAGGCGCTCATTCTGTGTACTCTGTACATAAGCTAGTCTTCTGTATTTACATTTTAAAAAAACAGTTTCAAATTTAGTTTTAAAAAGTTAGTTGAATAAGGTAAAGTCTGTTGTTTGCAATGCCTTTTGTGTTCCAGTACCACAGTGGTTGAATACCAAGTGCTTTGATAGACCAATGAGTATTACTCCTTTCTATACTTGTAATAAAAAGACATTTAAAATAGCTCTGTAATTAGAAACATTCAATCAACTGAAGTTATTTGTAATTTGGGAGAAACATATATAGTACACCCAAAAGGCAAAATTTGCTTTTATATGCTCTAGTTAGTTTAGTTGATCAGGCCAAATCTTTACATACTTTAGGTTTCTATACATAACAGACTACTATAAGGGATCCCTAAGTAATTAATGCTCCAGATTAAGTGCTGCCTCACATACCTGCATACAGTGGAATAATCCCAGTTCATCAAAAGCCCGTTTATCTGCGTGCCGCAGAGCCTGCTGAAACAGTTGAGTGAATAGCCCTGTTCTGCGTAGTTAAGCGTGAAAGAACAAGGTTCATTCTTTCATCAGCAGCATTCAGAGAGTGAGAAATAGTCTTTGATTATTAACCTGATTGCAAAAATGCTGCAGTCGTGCAGGAACCGGCCAATCTGATAATGGCATGAAAAATGGAAGAGCTGTTCACCTGTACAAAAGACTTAATGTTTTTTACATAGTGGAATTGTTGCAGGTTATGGCAAGATTTGTCAAGAAAGAAGATGAAGTTTGTAGGGGCTGTAGTCGGTGGCCAAGCAGCAGTAGCAGTGGATCATAAAGGAAGAAGCAGCATTCATTAGTTCTAAGAAATTAGGCTCCTAAATGTATTTGGAAATGGAAAAACACATTAAAAACTTGTTATTGAAACTGTTGGGTAAAATAAGCAGACAAATCCGTAGAGAAAAATTTATTTCAGGCTAAATTATTCATGAAGGTTTAAAGAGGGCCTAATAAAGCAATAAATAAGAAATATATATCTCTGGTTAAACATTTTCACAAGGTTTCTCGAGGAGTCCCTGATACAATTTTATCTTGAAATTGACTAACTCCATGGAGCCTTTTTTATCCATAAATGGATATCCATAAATGTATAAAAATGCTGAAAAGTCATTGGCTGTCAAAATGTTAACTGCTAAGAGGAGCTGCTTCAATGTCATTCCATTGTCAGGTATTTTAGTACGGAGTTGTCTGGTCAGAGAGCCACACAAGTGGTTGCTAACAGAGTTACGAGCCCAGCCAGAACTTTTAAAAATCTGTTTGCTTGATCCCGCCAAATGTGCTAGATGGTCTGGACAGTCTTGTGTAGGCAAGAGGCGGCCCCCAGGCAGCACTGCGATGCTGTGTACTCGTGGGCACAATATTAATCTGGAGACGTTTGGGGAAAGAACGACTCGTAGATAAACCAGATCCCTGCTTGACGGGTCTTGTCCCTGCTGCAGCACTGGGGTTGGACTAGGTGATCTCTAGAGGTCCCTTCCAACCTCAGCCATTTTGTGATTTTCCCTGGATAGGGGCAGTTGTGTTGTGGATCTGTCACTTGGGATCTAGAGCTCTTTACCTAAGTATATGTGTGTGCGTATAAATATTTAATGTATAGATCTAGAAATATAGATATATCCTACATGGTGATATTTCTATTTTAAATATTATTGTATATATCATATGTTTTATGTATTAGTTAAACTATATACTTATAGGGAGTATAAGGCATATATATACACGTATATACACTAGAGTTTTACATGCATATATACAATATGGTATATAGGTGCATATATAGGTATACACATATAGATAGATCTATGTAAGATGTATGCATATGGATATCACGTTCATGGCTAGCACTTAAGCTTGCAGTAAAAGAATCTGATTTCTCCTTTATGGTTCTTAGTTTCCTTCCGTGCAGATCCACGCCATCCATGGCAATAACAAGAGTGCACACAGTTCATTAAAAAGGCCGGCTGCTTGATTTTAGTGATTTGTTTTACCAGTGCTGGAAAAGAACCAGCTAGTCATGAGTGCAGCTCCTCTTTGGTTCCGCAGTGATAGCTGTCTCTGGCAAAGGCAGACAGGCTGCATTTGGGCTGGGAACTGCTTGTTTGTAAAGAGGAGTATTGCTGGTGCACACAGCGCTGAAGGCTGATTCCTAAATCATACCCAGTGATCACACACTGGTGTGGGGGAAGCCTATGCCTGCACTTGAAATTCTGATCCCCTGTTTGAAATCTGATTTCTGCATTTAGTTTTTTTTCCTTTCTCTCCTGCTTATTAAGAATGTCAGTGTATTGCATTAAACATTTCGGTTTGCCTTAAAAACTCTGTCCTGATTCAGCAAGGCACTAGAGCTCATTATCCAACCCCAGTGAATTCAGTCTGACTCAGGCAAACAGTGAGTGCTGCACCAAATGTGCAGGCACCAAGATAGAATTAAGAGCTTTACTGAAGATGAACTCACTGCAATTGTTCACCCTCCCTATGCCAATCTTGGTGTCCACCGTATGCACACACATTCTTTATGATTTTTACCGTTTTATATTTGTACCTACATTCCTAATTGCTGTATGAATTATTAAAAAGGGCTCACAAATTTACGTGAGGATTTGCTACTGCGGCATCGAATCACCTTCATACATTGAACAAGACAAGGGGTAGATGCAGTTTTCCAAGTTCTTTAAATGTTTGTTGCCTTGGCTATTTGTGGAACTTCCTGTTCTAGCTGGGTTATCCCCATTGTGATCTGGGCTTTCATACCATGATTCCATTTCTTCTGTCATGCAATTTGTAAAATGATGTGTAAAACTCATCCCTGTTTTATTCATATTGAAAATCTATTTCAAAAATTAATTTATTCATATTGGAAATCTATTTCAAAAATTAATTCTAAATTATTTTAAATCTGCATGTCTGATCACTCCTAAAGGCACTAGAAGTGTGTTGTTTTATATTTCCAAGAGCCCTTGAAACACAGAAGGTGAATTATATCTGTTTCCTGAAACTAATGTCCCTTTTGAGTTATAGCTATAACCTCCTGAACTCTAAATATTCAAGTGGCTCCTTAAAGCTGATGTTCACACAGAGATCTGAATGTTAATAAATAAACTGCTTATATAAAACATGCTCCCCAAAGACCACTAATGAACAAAGAATGCGTTATGGCCTGCAAAGCACGGGAACGATTTATGCTTAGAGCGCCAAATGTTTATACTGAAAATTAAAAAATCTGGGCCACATTCCACATGAGATATGAAAATGGAAGTCAGTCTGAGTTCTGACATTAGATTCTGCAATCAGTGAATTACAGCAGTAGCTGACTAAATGCACAAATTGCTAGTTAGTAATTTTTCTTCAGTCTTGTAGGCCTGAATCAGAGTGCGTTCACTCTGATTAAAAACCCTGTCCCAACCCTTCCTTTCCTCGTACAATAAAGCACGCTTGAAACTTAAGAAGGGAAGGAACAAAAGGAGGAAAAAACCTCTTCCTATCCCTAAGAATTACTTACCAGGTTATTCAGCCTGAAGCTGCTTGATGTCTGGTTTTATGGATGACAACCCTGATTTACCTTGACTGAAGGGAGCTGGATTGAATATCTTAAGGTAACTTTGGTAGAGACGAGGAGAAAAGCAGAATCTTCCTTTGGTTATGATGGTAATATGATAGTAATTCATTAAAAGTGGGGGCAAAGAATGAGGCCTAGAATAACAGACACTACATGCAACATTGAATTCTTCATGAAATATCTACACAGAGCTATAGATGTTAAAATTCAATCTACCTATGATTGATAAACAAAAATATGTTTACTTATTAAGCATAGCTATCATTCTAAATGCAGAAACAACCTTTCTGGAGGCTGTTAAGCAAAAAAAAAAATGATTAGGATATCTGAAACCCTTTAAAAATCTTGAGGGAAAAAGCATGAACCTTTTTATTTAGTGATTTAATAGGACCAAATTTACAGAGACATAAAACAAAACATTCAATCTATACAGTAAAATTTGGAGCATATGTTTAGCCCTAAGCATTAGTTTAGATGGGGTTAAACACATTCTGAAGGGTTTTAATGAGCCAGGGCTGGGACCACATTGGTGGAATCGAATTGCTAAGACTTTTAATCATCCAACCGGATGGAAAAGCCTTGGATGTAAGTGCAGAGGACGTAGCGGGTGCAGCTGTCCGTGTCGTCATACCCGCCGTAGGGCTGCCCTTTGCGGAGGCTGCGTTTGCTGGTTGCTGCTGCACAGCGTCTGGTACCGCCGCAGTCCGTGTGACTGAGCCGGGTCCGGCCGTGCTGGCACAGGGACCTTGTAACAGTGGCCTTTGTGGTGCCCTTTGTCTAGTCAGATAGTGTCAGTCCTTGCAGCTCAGCTCTTTCCTCACCACGTTTTCCCCTTTGCATCTTCTTGGTGCTGCCGCCTCTTTCTGGAACTCCCTTCCCGTGTCAGTTTGTCAGTCGGCTCCTATTCCTTCCAAGGTTCTTATCAAAAGGATTTCTTCTCCGTGCGCTCCTCGGAGACGTCTGCTGCCTTCTGCCTGCCTTCTGCAGGGTTTCTCTGTGCCATCCTTACTGTCTTTCGAGTCATCTTGAAATCTCCTCTGAGAAAGCAGAGATTGTGCTACTAATTTCGGCTCGCCAGGCCTGGGCAGCCTGCAGGTTCTCTGTCAGCATTTCCTTTTGAAGAGAAGGACCTAAACTCAAAACCCCCCAAGTTCTATATGAAAGAGCAGACTGTCGGAGTAGACTAGCAGAATAGACTACCTTGTGCTGTGGAGATTGGTTATTCGCATAAATAAATCAATACAGGTAAAGGAAATATCTACTGTAATCATCCACCTCATTACACAAGCGTGTAGCTCTGCTGCAAGTTATTCCTGTTTGGAAACCCATCAGTCCGTCAATGAAGACCATTTTCTAAAATCACCTCCTGCCAGTTTCCTTCTTCATAGAAAGTGGAAACCTTTGGCCTTAGGAGGCCTTAACAGAGTACTGTGGGTCACATTACTCAGTTAAAGCCACACAATCCCTCGGAATTATGTAGACCTGCCTACCGCTTAGTTACTGCTATCCCCTTCATGGTTATGTGGGTATCATTCCTGGTTCAAATGGACCAAAATCACCTTTGTTTTTACTTGTCATGATGGAGAAATACATGTAAAGTTTCTGAAAATAAATGAACATCGGAAACAGTGCTGTTTCACTAGACCTATTACAGTTTTATTGTGAGATTAATGTTGATCGGAGATTCCAAGTCAGCAGATTAACAGAGCTTTAGCCCAGTCCCCCCTGCATACTTCGTGATGCCTAGCTGAGTATTTAATCATCAATACATTTCACTTACAATCTCAGCCGTAACTTCATTATGACTAAATGTCATTTTAATTTCAGTAAAATTACATAAACAGCTCGTTTGACCCCATTAAATCAGGTAAGATCTCTATGGCAGTTTTATCCTGCTCATCCTGGAAATCTCATTTGGAACTTGAAAGCACCTAGAAACTGTCTGTGGATACCTGCGTGTGCGTGTGTGCTCCCAGAGCCCTGGTGACCCCAGGGTTCGGTCTGTTCTTCTCATGGAAAGCGCTTGCAGGGAAAGCCTTTGAGTGATCCTTTCCAGGAAAAAGAACAAAATTCTCAGCATCTCTAGCAAAGCCTTTGCTCTTGTGCTTTCTTAGTCATACACCCTGCAATTTGGAAGCTTCACTCATGTTTTAAGGAAGAAATGCTCTCCTCTCTTTGTTGGCTTATTGTGTTAAGATCTGTATGTTAGTGATGGAATCCAGCCTGGAGGGTACACTACTGTCTTCAAGTCGGGTCAGCTTTGAAACTTCCAAGGTTCCTCTCTGTATGAGAATAATCTTTTTAGCTGCAGTACAGTTGTCCATATGCGTCCCCACAGAGCTGCCAGCTCACCGCAGAGTTCAGCTTTCGGGAGCTCCAGACACACACTTGCAACCCCAGAGAATTGACAGGACTGTCGGAACAGCCTGGATTCGAGAAGTTAAATATGACTCACTGAAGCCTCCTGCAGCATCCCCTTCCCTAATTTATTCCAAGTTATGAATTCCTGTTTCTTTTTCAAGACACATTTTACTGAACTGGGTCATCTGTGTGGATATAAATCAGGTCATTGCAGTTTATTTATCATCCAGCAAGGAAGCTTGACATTTTGGTCTCACCTTCCTGAGTATGCCGTTTTACTAGGTGATCCTTCTAGCGAGTGATGCATCTCTCTGCCACTTCATTTACTTCTCCCTCAGACTCTGGTGACTTTTCTCAGGGCGTTATTTACTTGCCCTCAGTCTAGGAATTTCTGAGTCCGTTTGCTATTTGTGCTCTGCAGGGCTTCTTTGGTGATTCTTTGAATGTTAACAAGGGGAAGTTTAAATCTATTGTTCCTGGACTCAGCTCTGTTGTTATTTCATGAGCTGATGCTTTTCAGGGATTAACTTCAGGGAATTTATATTCCCCTCCTTCATTAACTATTTTCTTTGCAGGTGAGACAGACATTGCCCTCCTATTCTTGAAGCCCAATTACTTGGCTATATCTGTTTCTCTGTATTCAGCAGATTCCAGCTCCCCTAAGGTGACAAAGAGCTGTAATTAAAGGTAGTAAATGAATTTTAATATTGGGATTTTGAACATGATTTTGTAACGTATCTGTCTGCGATAGACGCAACAGTGGAGTTGTTGCGGTGGTTTGCTGATGGTTTACACGGTCTCAGCTCTCTTCTGTTACCGAGATGGGTGATCATCAGCTCGTTCCTGCTGCTGCGTTGAAAATGGCTGCGCGTGGCGTGCGGCATCGCAAGCCCTGCCGCGTGCAGCAGAGCTGCGATTAAAGCAACCGCAGAGCAACCACAACCAGGGATGTGGTTATATCTCACCTGGATTTAAGGTGAGATATTGGGGCCTGCTGCACCTGCAGGTCGGGTCCGCTGCCGCCCGAGCGCTGCTCGCAAAGCAAGAACAAGAACTATTGAACTATTTCAGAGGGTTTCCATATTTTCTTTGGAGCTGCAGCTAATCCCTGCGAGCTGTTATGATTCAGAATTTACTGGCATCAGGCCCTTTTCAGATAAATACTAAATAATACACTCAGGAACATGATTCATTCATATGGTTTTGGAAGGAAGCACTTAATTCAGCTCATTTTCTTCCAGTTCACATGGAAGATTACAATTTTAATAAAGTTTAGAAATGACTCTATTTCATTCGTCCCTTCTCTTCTTCTGTCTTACCTTGCCTTCTTTCCCTTGGCCTCCCTCAGATGTAACAGACATTTCTCTTTTACTTGGCAATTTCAAATATCCTTTAAACAGAGGGAAGATATCTGATTTTATCATGGGACAAGTATGTAGAACAAAGACCATTTCTTCTTTTCAGACTGGAATGGAAAATGAAAGGCAGAGTAATTGATTTTGCGGGGTCCAGCCTTGTACTTAAAAAATACATTCCTGGTAATTTTGATCTTCCCCCGAACCAAAAGTACAAGTGACAGCTTCATATCCAAGGTTTCTAACCAGATATACTCCTTACAAGATTCCAAGAGCTGTAAATTTGATTCCTGTCCACTTGCAAAAAAAAAAAAAGGGAAAAAAGAAGAGTTTTTAGTGTTTCTTTTGTGAACACCGTTAAGAGTAATTCTGTATAAGTGGCTAGCCAGAAGTTCATGTTACAGATCATTTAAGTGGTGTGTTGAATGAGTTAGAGGGTTTTGTGTTGTTTGTTTGTTTGAAGAGCTCCAATTTAGATTTTTTAAAAAGAACTAATTTTCAGAGACACTAGTCCTGGCAGATATTTTTCTTTCTAAATAGAGGTGTTGGCCCATTGGATGGATGTCTAACTCAGGGTCTCCAGCCTCGCCTTTACCAACAGCTTCAGAGGAAATTGTAACATATTCTTTAATATCTGATTATGGAATAATTTCACCTTGGAGAAACTCAAGTTTCACTCAGGTTTCATCTGAAAAACTTTACTTTCATCTAAAGTGTTCTTTATCACTGTATTTTAAATGTCTACCTTATCTTACAGTAATGCTAGATTTACTAGCGAAACACAAGAAGGTATCATTCTCTGTAACACTTGTTACTTTATAAAACCTTACTACCAGCCCTGTTCATCTCTTCTGCTGTCTTTGCAGTACAGCTCCCTCAAAACTCTCTCCTCCATTAATATGTTGATTTGTCTTTGTGTTTTCTCTGTTTCCGCTAGGTAGTTGGAGAGATGAGTGACTAAAACTGAGCATTGCTACAAAAGAAAAATACGGGATATTTTCAGAATTTATTTTCTAATATTCGCTATATTAGCACAGTGCTGTTAGTCAAGGACTTCTCTCTAAATGGTTATATTTTGCAGGTCTCAAGTCCTGACAATGTATGCATTTTTGTATGCATTAATTTATATTTGCCATTATGTACAATGAACCTGAAACCTTATTCCTGATTTTAGAGTATATTCCTGATCTGCAGTTGCTCTTTCATATCTTTTAGCCATATACATCTGTTTAGCAGGAAAAAAAAAAGGACCAGGAGTGATATACCTCTCTGCTTGCTTGCCCACTCATGGCCCTTATATAATCTGCTATAAACTTCCCAAACTGTGCTATTCAAGTGAGTTTTTCAGATGAATTTCCAAAAGGTGCAGTCCCTGTCAAGGCTAATTGCTGTTTCTGCTCTCAGTCATCTCGATGTCAAGTACTTCATCTTTGTGAAAATTATGCCTAATTTTAAGTTTCAGTGGAACTCTGTGTAAAGCAGAGAACTCCATAAGATGTGAAGCGAATGTGACAGTAATTTTTGTAATGATTCTGCCAAGTCAAGATCCTCTTTTCTGATCTGCGTTTGGGAGACTTCCTTCGGTTTTACAGTGCCATCTCCCTTCTCCATCTGCCCTTGGCTCTCCTGGCCCTTGAGCCATCTCCTTCAGGCAGGATGGGGCGAGTATTTTGCTTGTAGTGCCCAGGACTCTGTCTGCATCCGAATAAAACAAGCATAAGATGCGGATTTGGGCTGAGGCTGAGCACGTGCCCGTGCCCTCGTACCGCAACTTTCTTCCTCCCAAGTTAATTAAAGTGGTGACATCCAAACTGCCCCCTGGGAGCCGTCTCAAGCCGAGCTGCCCCGGTGTAGCCTAAATTACTGGACAAGCATCCCAAAGGGAAATAAATCTGGGTCTCGCTTGCAGTCCTTAGAGGAAGTTTAAATCAGGAAGAAAGAAAAATCGTTACAGCAGATCATTTTCCTATTGAAATCCCAGGTTGGGAGCCAGAGCTGGAGCCTCTGGTGCTCCCAGCTTACACTCGAGGCAAGAAGAAATCGCTGTCTCAGTCTCTGATCAGCTCAGTCCCCGATGTCCTCACCCTTGCCGTAGCCTCAAGGAGCCGGGCAGCTGCCCTGCTCTCTGCTTCGAGCCGCTCTGTAGGGCCGGATAGAGCAGCCTTTATACCAGAGGGATCTCCTGGGAGAGAGAGAAACCTTGGCCGCGCACCAGGTCGCTTCTCGCTGCAGTGTCTTCCTAGTGCACAGTAAGCAGAACGCGGGTGGCAGGCTGAGCTGCAGCTTTCTTAACCCGGGTGCTGAAAGGAGGTGCAAATGGAAAGGCTGGAGGAGTTCACTTTGTAAAATGGCACTAAGTAGTTAAACTATGTTCTTACTGCGGAGGGGATCTTTTATAGCACCAGAACACTTTGTTTGATGGGATGTAAAGTGTTATTTGCATCAAAATTGGATTTTATTCTGAAAGTCAGCCACAAATTTTGCTGTGTAGTCAGAGAATTACGTGGTTTTGTATTTTTTGTGTAATGGATGTGAGATCCTTCCTTACCTAAAAGATCAAGCTGCAGGAGCTCCTAAAAGTTCATTCTCTATTCTGCTTGATCTCAGCAGATTCTGTGAGGTTGCAGATGCATATTCCTAAATTCTGGAAAATGAGGAGTTTCCAAGGGGAAAACTCCACCACGTGTTGGGCTGCCTAGAATGGGGCTAGAGAAAGCACAGGAGTAGAGCACAGGATCTCCATCCTCCCTGGAGTTTATGTGCCTTTCCACTCCTAAAAATAACCCCATGGGAACCCCTCCTGAGTGACTGTGTACACGGCCAAGGCTTCTTTTCTCCCAAGCTGGCACTTGCTCAAAAAAGCAGGAGCTACGGGCGATGTAGAGGCAGGTGGCCTAACACGTTCTGGTTCCTGTGGCGACTTGTGCCCCCGCGCAGCAGGGGACGTGGGAGTCTTGCAGTCGGAAGGAAAACGCAGGTCTTCTCCTTCCCTGCGGAGAGGGCCGGCTGCTGGAGGTGTCACTCGCTGCTCGCGCTGACTCGCAGCAGAGCAGAGAACGGAGGTGCAAATGCAAAGTGCCCACACTCGTTTACACCCAGGAAACGCTGACATCCGAAGCACAGGTACCATATGGATTTAGACGTTTCCTAGATTGAGTAAGTGCTGCCAACGTCAGCTTTAGGGATTGCTTTATTAGACTTAGCCTGTTATGTTCTACCTAAGTTTCTTTTTTTCGTCTTTTTTATTTCTCCCCAAATCAACTAAATCGAAGCTCCGCAGGATTTCATTCCCTAATCCAACCGTGCTTCACTGTTGATGTAAAACCAGATGCTTTTTCCACTCAGGTGGTTTTCTAGAGGCTTCCTATTTCTTGCCCTCTAAGAGCATGCCTGATTCTACTCTGTGTCTACTTGTAAGGGCTTCCCTGCTCCCAGGAGTGTTTCCGCAGGGAGAGGCTCTCAGCAGGCGGCTAGCATGCAATGTCAGTAGCTGCTTTTATTTTCTGACATCTCTTGGAAAAAAATTGTTTCATTACCATGCAAATGATATTCGGCCCACTTTCCAAGAGCCACTGTCCCACAGTGTAACATATGGTGCATAGTATTGCACTCCCAAGATACATGCAGCAATTACGTTTCTTAACAGAAATGAGAGCTAAGCCGTGAAATAGGAATGATCACTGTTTCCCAGTAATCTGGAAAAGGTGAGTATTTCTCCACCCTGTCGTTGCAGCTACTACTAACTTCAAGGCTTGTTTCTGGTTTGTTTTAAGCCCATCCATTTTCTCTGTATCTCGTATCAGAAATATTACAGTGGTTTTCACAGCATCTGCCAGGCGGGACCCACCTGGCATTTCTAATGGATGCAGTTATCCTTCCCGAGTGTGTCTGGAGTTACGTAATACTGGGAATGGAAGTGACTTGCAGAGTCATTTGAAACTGTTGCCCTGTCTTGGAAATCTTTGTAAGTGCCAGAAAAGGTAATAGGAATTCAGCCTTTCCAAGGACCATGAAACCCTAGGTGCAGCATCAGATAAACCTACAAGGAATTTGATTCATTCCCACATTGCCAGCTGGGAAGAGGCACTTGGCAGCACATAGGTTGCATGAGACATTAATGCCCTTCTGAAAGAGTATTAACAACCCTGAAGCTTCCAGGTCCTCTCAGTGAGGAACTTCTGTCCCTAAAGAAGAAACTGGGGCAAAGCAACCTCACCGGAGTGTTTGGATGCAAACTGACAAGGCCACAACATTAGCTAGGTTATCGTTCAACATGCATCCAACTGGAAATAGTCTCATGTTTTTGTGGGGCTACTAACATTACAGGTAGAAAACCTTACGGAACCTGCAGGTTGAGTATGAGACTGCCCCTTTTCTAATATTTTAGGAAACCTCTTCTGTGCATGCACAGCTGTAAGAACCCAAATTTGGAAACAGCTTTAATCTCACGGTCACCTCTTCAGTAAACTCCTTGTTCTGAGCTGGGAGACCATTTCCTTATTTCTAAAAAAAAAACAAAAAAAAATCTGTTGTCACAGACCTAAGCTAAAATTACTCCTAAAATACGACAACTCACTCCCACTCTTCAGCCAGGTAGTACTACAGAAAGGGTAATACGTACCTGTTATTGCAGTTGTGAGAGAAGTGCAAGGTACCTTGGTTGTTAGATATTCTACAATTACTTCTAACTTCCCAGAATGTTAGGGGTTCGCCTAAAAAATTTCACCTATCAGTCCTCCATGTGGTCGGTCAGCTTCCTCTTATAAACCAAGTGACCATGGAACCCTCTTGACTTGAAAGCCTTTGCTCTGTTGTTGTACTTCATTGAATTTTTGTTGCAACAAAGGTTTTATCCCTACAGAAGCGTGAATGTTTAGGGTAACATAATGTATTTTTCTGTAGAATCTCTTTATTTTATTTTTTTTCCTTTTCAGTGATAAAATGTTCCCAGCGTTTGGATGAGGAGCAAGGATACCCCCAGAATACAAAGTAAGTGTATAAATGCCATTTTCTCATTTCCTTGATTATTAAGCACAAGATAAAGAAGAAATGGTTCAATTGAGGCTGCAGAGGGGTCGCAGTTCTTTGTTTTCTAATTCACTGAAACTAGAAATCTAAATTAGACCTAAAATAGTTGTGTTCCATCCAAACATTAAATAGTATTGAGAAGCCTTACTACATTAATGGATGTTAATGTAGTGAGAGGAAAACTGATTTTTTCAGCGACACGTTTCAGTAGTGAAAACGTGTTTTGAGTCTTTGTGAGCTCTAGTGTGACGGAACACATTTGGTGCCCTGGTCCTGGCGCTGTATTCTGAAGAGATTTAACATCTTCTTGAAACTAAATGGTTGAGAGAAACTTTGCTCTGTGACAAATTTCTGTCAGCTTCAGTATCAGGAACAGAAATATAAGAGCATGTATCCATGCTAAAAAGAAGTGGTATTTATTTAAAAAAAAAAAAAAAGAGCAAGAGTGATCCAGAGTAATGATGCAAAATGCTACAACTAGTTGTGGACAGTGTAAATATACACTCTGGAGGTGTTTGCCAGGCAACCTGGCCATGCATGGGGATGTGTACGGTAAGTCAACCCCCATGCAACAGCATTGCCTCATAACTACTAGCAAGGAGGTTGGCTGTGCCTGGCAGAGCATTGTGCAGTGCTCTGTTTCTGAACAGCAACCCTAATGCTAATGCTCTCCAAAATCAGAGACAGCTTCCAGAAGTTTCATATAGAGTTTAATGTTCTAAATGCGTGCAGAACATCTGTGTCTATTGTCCAGCAGCAGCTGATAACTGTCCCTGTTATATAAGGAAAAGTGTTTTAGAGAATAAATATAATGAAGAGTTGCTACGAGCAGACACATTAGGGAGGCACAGGAGCTGCTTCTGAAATGTCCATCCTTCTGCAGTGAACACGGGTGCCTCTGCCCAGGGCTCCAGAGCAGTACTGATGGGGTGAGCTGCAATGTGAGTCACGAGGAGATCGGTCTTTCATGCCCGATACCTGAAAATGCCCTTAGTGCTGTTGTGAGTGTCCTGAGCAGAGACGTGACCTGGTGGTGCTCCCGCGCTGCCACCAGCTGCGGGTGCCCAGCACTGAATGGGGAAGCCTGTAATTCCTGCACCCGCAGGGATGCTGCAGTTCTCAGCAGTTCTCTCATTTTGTGAGCATTTTTTAAGCAGGTATTCCTATAAAGTGAGATCTCACTTGGTAGTCAAGCCATAGACGAAGACTCTTGCGTAACAGCAAGAGCTATCCTAAGAAATGGTGTGTCACTAGCCTCCCAGGGCAAGACAGTGATGCATCACATGTAGAGAAGTTCAGGAAAAGCAATGCTGTATTTGGAACGTTGAATTACGTAAGTGAATAAGCAAAACAAGTCACAGAGTCCGTGGCAACACAAGTGTGGGCTGGAAGAGCGTGTTTAATCCCACCAAGGAAAGTTGTCCTAAAAAATGAGAAAAGCAAAATTATATGATATACATTGGCTAACTAATATAATGAAACTTTGAATAAGATGAGAACTGCTCTGCAGGGCCAATAGCTGAGGTACAAGGAATTAGTTTAGTGTCTAGCATGGGCACATCCAGCTGGCACTGGAATATGATTTAATAGTCATCTGTGCTGTTTTGGGGTCCATCCCTGTGTTTTTCTATGCAGTTCATACAGGTAGCTCTCTTGCATAAAATGTGTAAACCGTTGTGGAGTCCCTGCTTCCTTTGGCTGCACTTCTAAATTGAAAGTTGTGTCCTCTAAGTGAGGAGTCATCCTCAACATAATGCATTAATAAGTCAAGACCAATAAAGCAGAAAATCCTTCTGTAATTTAGTCTACGCTGGTGTCATCAAGTTAATTTAAAAACAGCAGTGATTAATGTTTGATGTGGAATTTAGCCAAGATGTGTAGGAAACAGTGAAGAAATGGATATAGTTGAAAGTAACAGGAAAGAATATTTCCAACTTATCTCCCCTAACGTCTTGTCCTCTGCTGTATGCATGTGCTAGTATTACAGGCAGCAGAGCAAGATCTCCTGCTATCCAAATGTGGGGTTTTCTGATTCTTTCTGCCAAAGTTACAAGTCTCACTTATTCTGTGTTTTATTAAAGGGCAGCAGTGTCATAACTGTAATAATACGGGTCTACAAATTTATGTCAAATCATTATGAGAACTTCTAAGTTCCAACCCCATCATGTAGATAAATCACCTTTTCATTTTAAATCAGAGGGCCTCCTTTTGAGCCTCCAGTCCTAATTAGACGACCTAACCTGCTCATCGCACAGCTGCTACATTTTATTGCTTCCAGTAGACTGTTGTCTGCCAGAGCTGTAGAAAAAATAAGTCCCATATGCGGAAGTTTCTTCGGAACCATATGAGCTTCTGCACAACTGTAACCCAGCATAACTTTCATAAAAGTCTGAATAAAGTTTATCAACCTGTGTGACCATAAAAGAGAGGACCAGAGGAAGGCAGTCTGATCAAAGCAGTAAGCAGGGTAAAGGAGTGCACTCAAATCACATTTATATCATGCTTAGTTACAAGCTGTAGTAGAATTATTCCTGTAGTTCATTATTCCACATGGATCATAGGTAAAAGATCTCCATTTAATGATCAGTTAACTCCTCATAGCCAGCTAAAGGCCACTGTTTTCAGATTAGCTATAACATCTAAAACTCTTTTTTGCCAAGATTTCCTAGGGGCATTGGATTTCTTGGCTACAGGGTGTCCATTTGTGGTGTTAGAGCAGCCCAGTCCTTGGCTCCGTGCTCCCTTGCGCTTCTGCTGTTGCCTGGGACGGGTGCCGCATGGGCACCCAGCTGTGCATTTTGTGAGATTCCAGCTTCCTCACGCTCTTCTACACCTTGGGATAACGAAAATGGTTGTTTTGCCAATTATTATTCCCCGTGGAAGAAAACCCTCCCTATTTTACATTAGCACTTCAGAACAAGGGCAATATCCATCACCACAGGCTCCTCGTCAATCTCTTGAGAGTGAACCCTTTTAAAAACATGTTTTTACATATACTTTACAGAATTTCTATTTGGTGAGCACACTGCTATGCTACATAGACTTCATTTTCCCTTATTATAGCTCCAAATGAAACACTTGAAACACTTCAGCTGTTATCAGAAAAACAGCAGTTTTTGTAATAACATGAGGAATCTGTGGGAGTGAAGGAAGCCAGACATAACATATCTAATATTCCTTAGAAATCTAGAGATCATTCATCTTGTGTTCAGCAATAAGGTCTTTTTCCTCAAGGCCCCCAAAAATACGTAACTGTGCTCCTGGTCTAAGTAAACCTCAGGAAACAATATTCTCTAGCTGAGTTCATACCACGTCAGACTTGCAGAACGTGCAGGTTATTCCGCAAACAGTGTCTTCTACTGATCGCTTGTTTTTACAAAGAGAAGTATTTGAGAAATCTGATGTAAAGTGAAGAGGTGGCAGATAAAACGGATTCAGACCCTGCAAAAGGTCACAATGAAAAGATGGAAAGCGAGCTTCACCACTCGGATTTATTAGCAGACAGAACTCAAAGCAGCCACAAAACCTACTGTTAAAATGAAAAGAGTATGAGTTGCGCCAGCCCCGTGACAGCTGCATTAGCAACAACCAAGAGTGCTTTCCTAAAGAAGAAAGGTAAACCCTGAATAGGTAAGGAACAACTCAATAGTTCTTCTTCTATCTGCTTTTTAATGAAAGCTTCGTCTATCATTTTACATTGGGAAGAGGCACTTGAATTTATAGAACCAGTCAAGCACCTTTATGACCCTACCCAGCACGGTCTAGTTTGCTAGGGAAGTTAACGTACTTGAAGAATACCGAGCCTCTTGTCATCCCCTCCACTTTGGGAGAGTTTGAGGGGAATAATATGTGCAGACCTAGAAATAAAAAGCAGTAAAAGGTCATGGAATAGACCAAGTGAAAAGCCAGAATATTTCGTCTTATCCCCGGGACACGGATATAGATGGGGAAGCTGAGCAGCGTGCTCAACAATCAGCTACAAAGAAGAATAAAATGAGGAAGCATTGCCAAGCAGAAATGTCTGCAACAAGGTCTTAGCCAGACAGAAGCTGTCCAGCTCCCAAACTATTGGATTAATGAGCATTCGGAAAACAATAGCTTTTGAGCGATGGTTCTTAAAATTTGTTAGTGTCTTAAGCTTCTACAAAATATGCAAGCAGCAATTTTCAGACTGGCAGAGGCTTAATCGTGCTCAATTTGTTCACAGATAAGTGCTCCACATGGCGCAGCTCTGCATTTACGCTTGTGTGCCTTCCGTACGCTGCTGTTAATGGATTTCTGACAATCTGTATTTGAATGAGTAACACAGGATGTACCTAAACATGGTTGAATTTGTCAAATTGTTTGTCAGGTGGGCCCGGCCCCATCAGCACAGAGGTTTCTGGAAAGTTGGATTTGCTCGGGGCANGCTTCTACAGAATACGCAAGCAGCCCGTGTTTAATTTTCAGACTGGCAGAGGCTTAATCGTGCTCAATTTGTTCACAATAAGTGCTCCACATGGCGCAGCTCTGCATTTACGCTTGTGTGGCTTCCGTACGCTGCTGTTAATGGATTTCTGACAATCTGTATTTGAATGAGTAACACAGGATGTACCTAAACATGGTTGAATTTGTCAAAGTGTTTGTCAGGTGGGCCCGGCCCCATCAGCACAGAGGTTTCTGGAAAGTTGGATTTGCTCGGGGCAGGAAGGTTAGTTTAAATGAGCTTAACGGTCTAGAAAAGAAAAGTACTCCTGATTTACAAAAGAGGTGAAGCATCTAATTTTAGGGTTTGGGACATGAATGATAAACATCTGGGTTCTCACTCAAAGCAGCTAATTGTTTCAAAAGCGGGAGATTAGTTAGAGTAAAAAAGGGTTTAATAAGATGTGGAGGGCAAAACTGAGTAATGGTTTTGATCATACGTGAATAAAATGCCTTTCGTAGTCCAAAAACACTCCAGTAATTTGCTGTAAGGCTTTTTTGGTATTTTGTTTATTTGACATATTCTCAGGTAGGGGTTTGTTTGTGTTATGAGGTTTCTAACTAAGTCAAGAAGTTGGGTTTTTGTTGCTGTTTGTTGGCTTGCTTGCTTGAAATCTCAAAAATTCTCATGAGTTAAGGAAATTATACTGTCCAGTCAGCCTTGATTAGAAAGCTCTTTAGCAGGGAACATGCTATGAAAATTAATTTTGTTAGGTCCTAACATGTGAGAAACATTCTTATCTATGTCAAAATCAAGGTTGCATTTCTATAAGCTGGTCATAAGAATGTCTGGAGATGTTGATATGACTTCAGAAAGGTAATTGCTGCACTTCTGCAAAGAATAAGGCAGTTGCCTTTCCTGTGGGGCAGACTTTGTAAAATGTCTAATTCTTTGGGAAGTTTTTGGCCAGGCAGGAGCGGACACACTCGTTCTGTGTCTGTGTGGGTTAGTGTAGCTTAGGATTATCTGATTATTAAATTGTTCCCTCACACAAAGAAGCAAGGAGATTGTGTTAGCAAACTGATGGCTGAACAGCCACGAGTCTGCATGTTCGCACTTCTGCCTCCTTTTCCATGTTGGCTTGTCATTTCTGGGAGCAGAACTGTGTCGTTCTCCAGCAGCAAAAGGCCATTAGGATGCCAGCTTTTGGTCCTCTGGCATCAGTGCCGTTTGCCTTTCCTGCAACTCCTGGCACGTTGCATTAAAAAGAAAGGGGAGGAAAGACTCATTCTACTGCACTGGCTTGAAAACAAAAATGCTGAAGGTTTGGTCCAAAGCTGCTCAGTCGAGTGCGTTCTTTGACAAGGCTGGGCTTCGCCTGGAGTCCTGCTGAGCTGGAACCTGAGTTCAGTGCAGACTTCTGTACGTGCCAAGTGCCTCAAGTTTGGGCACCGGCTGAGTTCTGGTCACTGCCGGGAAGACACTGCATGGGCAGGACGAAGCACAACTGGTCCTACTTACCTGAGCGGGGAACAAGTCCTGAGCGTTTGGAGAAGCTGCTTTAGAAAGATCTAAAATCAACGTGAGCTGTTGATTTCCTGCTTGTGAACCCCACCGAGCTGCTCGAAGAACTTCTGCCTTTCACATTATTCTTACAGATTGTTTAAAATCTGATGCATTGTTCAGAGAGCACTGGAAACAGCCAAATACTCTGTGTGCATTTTGTTTCCTCTCCCGCCTTCAGGACAGATTTTCACATTGTTCTTGGTGAATACGGATGACAACCTATGAAGTTCGCTCACTTGAACAGAATAGTGCCAGTTGTNATCCGCCTTCAGGATAGATTTTAACATTGTTCTTGGTGAATACAGATGACAACCTATGAAGTTCACTCACTTGAACAGAATAGTGCCAGTTGTCTGAGGACTATTCTTTTCTGGATCATTGTGCACACTTACTAAACTTGGACTTTCCTTATTGGCCCAGTCTGGTGCCTACATTTTTCTGAAAATAAAAGCCAGGGTGCCGCGGCTGTGAGCCAGGTGAATTGTTTGTGTTGTGTGATCCTCAAACAGATAATACAGCAAAAGCATCCAGCCCACACTTGCTTTGTGTAATTGAAATACAGTGTTCATAGTTCTGGAGAAGAATTATAATATTCCTTTGGCTATAATTTCAAATGCACAAGGAATAAAGAAATAAAGTCACTGAAGAGGCTTATCTCTGGAAGGACCAGCCAGCGATATATATACATGCATCCCCATCCTTCTTGCTCTTGAGATGCAGTTCATACAAAATACAGAAAGCCTGAAGGAAGTAGAAAGGCTATTGAACAACAAAAAAAAATCGTCAGTGAGTGAAAATTCACATAACCAGTCCTGACAGCTGCAATTACCGTGGGCCTGAGGCTAGTCACGAGCCTGGCAGGTACCAGCTGCACAAAATGTGCCCGGAGACACGCAGAGCAGGGAGGCAGGGGCGCTGCGGACACCCTGGGGCTGTGTGACAGCCCTGCTCTCTGCCAGGACATCCCGAGCGCCCTTGTGCACCGTCCGTCGTCCAGGGGCAGGCAGGGTGACGGTGTCCTGCGGCCGGGGGGCACCACGTGAAGCATCTGACAGGGTAACGGGTCCCAGGCTGAGCACAGCGCCCCGCGCGGGGCTGCAGATTCTTCAGGGAGGTTCTGCCGCAGTCCTTTCCCAGCATGGCAGAAGTCCTTATTTATTGAACTTTTAATAAATAAAGGTATTCGTGGGCATATACTGGGGAAAACCTGATTATTCTCCCATTTCTCTATCCTGAAGCTTGCTATGGGCATAATGAGCCAAATGATTTTGCTTTTATAGAAGCTTCTCTGGCATCATGTATTTGGTATCTGTGGTAGTAAACAAGCACAGTGCTATGTGGAATTCTGACTTGGACAGCCAACACGATTGGGATTGTCAGGGCATTTCTGTAGCAGTCACAGAAGCTCTTCCCTCATCTTCTATAATGCACCCCTTAAGAACCACTTGCAGGACAAATATATAAATGATAATAAAGGCTATGAGTAGTCCTGGGTAGAGATTAACCCTGGCACATTTGAGAATTTGCTTGTGAGGAGTTAGACTGATTTGAATTTGTTGGATTTAACAAGTCCTGTCAAACAGCATAAAAAAAAATGTTGACTGTTCCTGTGTTCCATGTGTAGTATCTATTTATAGAGCAGTCTCCGTGCTGTCCGTGTCCCAGAAATGGAAATCATCTAAACCAGCAAATAAAACAACAGCCAACAAACAAATCTTTTCCTGCAAATAATCTCGGTTCCATTGCACGAAGCAAGTTGCTTTCCGTGTGTCTACAACTGCTGGCGCTTCTGTAGGTCTTACAGAGATCTCTGAAGTCTCAGTGATACTGAACTGTAGTTACCGTATAAATGCCCATTTGCATCTGGGATGACATATCTGAATTCAACGTTACCTTAGAACTCAACTTTACCATAAGCAAATGTTTTATTGCAGCAGATGACTAAATCTTGCCCTCGCTCTCAGCCATATCTGCTTTCTGCAAACCAAAATGCATACATGCATCTATACGTTGTGCATTACAAAACAAATTTGGGCTTCATCCAAGACAGTTAATGAGAAATGGAAAATTAAGAGAACTTCGGAACTGAGATTAGAAGGAATGAAGCCTTCTCAGTGATGAGAAAAAGTAGCAGAGAAAAAGGAGGTTGTAAAGAAATGTAGACAAGAACAAACCTGAAAACAAGAAAAGAATTCCTGAAGAAATATCCAGTTCCGAGAGGTTTGTGCTGTGGCCGCAGACAGACAAGGGAAGCCCAGGAAGCAGGATGCGCGTTGTCCTACATTATGTAGGCACATGGAAGGGTACTCTTTTCACGGCTGCTAAAGAAATAACACCTGTTTTGTTAGAAGATCAGTGACTTCTTTGCATTCACAGTAATTTCACGGCTCTGTGCTATTTTATTACAGATTTGGAGAGGGAGAGAATAGAATATTTACTAAATTTGAGAAAAATGTTGAGTCTTAGGTCTCATATTTGTTTTCTCCCAGCCTACTCTAATTTCTTATAGACTCCAGACTTTTTACATTTCTTACAGCATGACGGGTTCGTGTGAATTTCTTGATCTCTGTGGAGAGCAAATAATTTCCCCGCTAGTCCCATGACTTTCACACCTGTGAATGAAGGATTCAGCCTGGGGCTGGGCCTGTGCTCTTGCAGCTCTTTAATCCTGCAGCGCAGCCTCTCCTCAGATACATTCTTCTATGTATTCCTCTGTGGATGACACTGGTAACTGAGTCTGACATTGTATTTATGGGGGTTCTCATATACTTCGGTGTTTCTTTATGTGCCTTTTTCTTGTTTTTCTTGTTGGTGTTAACAGCTTTGCTCCCAGTCTTGTTCCTTTGCTTCTGCAGGGGGTCCAGCTTGCACTCTTATTTCACGTTTAATGCTTAAAATGTGAAATGCTCCTTTCTTATCATAGAAGGAAGATAGAGGATATTTAAGTGCAAGCCCACGTGGAATAATTTTTTGGACTAATATTATCTTCTTTCCATTTATCTGCAGGTGTCTCATGATTTTGCCATCAATTTCAATGAAGACAACCCTGAATGTGCAGGTAATACCAACTTCAGGACAGACTGATTACTGTAGTTTTTCTGTATGCAAACTGTTGTAATTCTTACAGTATCCCCTGAGTTGTTAATTTCTTTTTCCTAAGAAAACAAACAGGAGTTTCAAAACCTGACAGATTCCAAGCTGTCATATTCAGCTTTAGAAACCCTAGGAAGTGCCACACGTGTATTTTCTGAAAAACAGGTCCCTTTAGAAGTATGTTACTTTGGCTGTTTAATACTTGCACTTCCTCAAATTATTAGGCACTCCTAAAAATTAACCCAAACGCTCTGAGAACCTCTCTGCTCTTTCCAGAGCCAGTTCTTCAGCAAGACCTAAATCACCAGCAGAACTGGCTCTGGAAAGAGCAGAGAGGCTTTCAGAGCGTTTGCGTGTCCTACCTTCCTTAGCCACAAAACCTGTGATGTTGCTCTAGCTGAACCACTATTAACACCTGACACAAGTCCTAAAGAAGATGGGTTAATTTTCAGGAGTGCCACGTGTTGTAAAAGATGAGATCAGGACAATAATCTCTAAGTAGTTTGCCAAGTAATCCCCAACTAATACACATGAGAGTGCTGGTCGGACGATCGTTGCTGTCTGAAGTCCACAGGTTGCTGTTACTCCTCTTTCTCCTGCCATCCATACATTGAAACAGACGTCAAAATGCTCTTCTCATTCAAACTTCCTAGTTGCTCCTCCCAGACCTTTTCAGATCTATCAGTGCCCTTAATTCAGGCATGGTCAGCAGAATATGCTCGAGATGTGAGCTAAGATGCTGGGAAATAAAGTGAATAAAGAAGAAAGGACAAGTAATTTCAAGAAAAAGTGTCATTAAAAGAATTCAGATTTCATTCATCCTAAATGCAACACCTCTGTTTTTGGTGCTGTGGGTATTCCTCTTTCACATGCCGTGAAGAGGGGTTGCTCTGGGGGGAAAGGAGGAGTGAGAAAGCGCACTATTTTTTGGTGTTATTTTTCCTAGGAATATCTTTCATACTTGCCAAATAACATGGGTAAATTGCAGAGAAGCATCCTAGTCTGACCCGAGAAACAGAATTTGGGCCCAATATAGAAACTATGTGCCTGATTTGCTTTTGAAGAATGAAATCTCTGTCTTTGTGGAAGTAGTGAGCTGGACCTGAGGCCTAAAGTTAAACCTAAACTTAAGCCAGGCCTAAGCTTAAGCCAGACTTTTTATGGAAGGAAGGAAGTGAAAGTGAGGTCTGAGGAAGGAAGGAAGTGAAAACCTCTAATCTGAGTGAAGCCTTTGACACATGCATCCCTACGCATGCAAATATACACGCGCACACAGCTATTAAAATGGATTGCAATAAAAAATATGGTAGTTGAATTGTGAAGAAAGGTCCATGTTAGCTTATGTAAAACAAAAGGAGACAAGAAAAGGAAGTTGCCAAGTAAGCAGCTCACATATCTTAATCGATTAGGCTACTTAAGGAGAGTCAATATTTCTAAAAGATATGAACCTGATTTTGCATACAGAAATGTATGTTTCTAGAACATGCTCTTTACCAAGTTGAAAACAGCTCGCTGACACAAACCATGCTAAATCTGGGCAGAATGAGGCGAATAAGACTTATGGAGATAAATCTGGGTATTATTTTAATGGACAGGACAAAAACCAGTGCATCTTGCCATCATCTTAGTGAAGATTTATGAGGCCTTTCTGCAAGATCAGTAAGTACATATAATAAGGTGCTTAGCAGATTTAAAATGGAGAGCTAACAAAGGGCCAGTTTTCCAATATGTAATTTAGTCACTGGAATTACCAGGGGAAATTTTGTAACATTACATTTTAGCCAATCATAGATATAATTAGAGAGTGCTCCTTTGTCTGTACTTCAATGCAAAATATGTTTATAACTGTCTCCAGAGAGAGAAGACTCTGTTCTCCAGCATCTCAACCTAGGAGGCTTAGGTGCGTGTTTGTAACGTAATTACAGTTCCCTGATTTATTCGGAATGGGTCTGCATCCATATATCCTGTAAACGTAATTGAGTGAAAGTTTATGAGTAAGCAAGTCTCAGTGAAGACTGAGAAAACTCAGTGGAAATGAGACTAGCTTAGGGTCCTACCGAAATCATTTAATTCCTCGGCATCCCTTACAAAGCTCGTCAGTGTGTCACATTTTTTTCCAACTTTAGCCCTCTAATCCTTTTGGTAAGTTGGGAGTTCTGCATGTGGAAGTTAATGTGCATCACTTCAAGAAATTCTTCTTCTCAAAGATTGAAAACACCAATTCCCAGTCTGTGATCTGTCAAGTATGTCAACAGAATTCTCTTCTCCCTGGTCTGGCTATATATCCTGAAATGAAAAAGCGAAAAATAACTACTTCTTCACCAAAAGTTATTTACCGAAGTTCTTTTTTTTTCTTTTTTCTTTTTTTTTTTGTAGACTGCAAAGCATCCTTCTGTTTACTCCTAGATTTCACAGTTTTTGGTCATGGTCAAATTCAACCATTAATCAATTATGCAAAATCAACATGAAAAATTATTTTTAGCACACTGGAGAATAAGGTATTTGAAAAGATAATTGAATTCCTTAGCAGCTCTAGGTTGTATATGCAAAATACAATTTTGTTTCTAACTATCGTGATAAACAAAACTATGTATTTGTCTGAAGAGAAGCACAGACACATGTCAGCATTGCTACTGACGTGTGTCTGCTCTTTTAGCATGACTGGTGACCAGCCAAAGGGTAACTTACACCTGGACTGAGAAGGTACAGCTTGCTGTACTGGAAAATACACATTAAAAGCTGCAGGGAAGGAGAAGCGTGTTACGCTGAGTTATACACTGCGAGTTAGGTTCACGGCATGCAGAGGCAGCTTCTCTGCTATCTAAAGTTGTTAATTCTTGCTAATTAAGTGGCATTTTGAGTTCATTTATTAAACTTTTATTTACACGTGACAAAAGCTGGATATTGATGATTACTCCACACTAACTTGCCTCTGTTTTTGTGGCTCTTCCTACCAGGCATCCAGGGCGTCGTGGAGGCTTACCAGAGCTGCCTGCCCAAGCTGCAGCTCTACGGGCCAACCAACATCGCTCCCATCATCCAGAAGGTGGCAAAATCGGCATCGGAAGAGACCAACACCAAGGAAGCCTCGGTAGGAGCACTACACTGTGTTTGCTATTTTTTTCTGCTGTATAATGGATTTTTTCTAGACAACCACAGCAGAGCTTTTTAAACCATGCAAAACGTCTTTACAGTTTTCATGAGCTGCCTTCGCAGAAGCCAGCTTGAGTCGCTGACAGCTGGAGCCGTGTGTCCAACCTTGATGGCATCCAGAGTTACCAGGTCGAAACTCACCTCCTGCTGCTCTGTTTCATGCTTTTAGAGCGTTATTACTATAAAACACCTGGTTCTTGACTAAGAAAACATAAATTGCAGCACTAATGTACAAAAATGTGGGGGTTAAGCCCCCATCATGTACAAAAATGTGGGGGTAATGGAGACAAGTTGAACCCCAGGCAGTTCCACCTCCCTGCGAGGAAGAACTTCTGTGCTATGAGGGTGCCCGAGCCCTGGCCCAGGCTGCCCAGAGAGGCTGTGGAGGCTCCTGCTCTGGAGATCTCCAAACCCACCTGGATGCCACCCTGTGCCCCTGCTCTGGGTGTCCCTGCTGGAGCAGGGGGTGATGATCTCTAGAGGTCCCTGCCAACCTCAGCCATTCTGGGATTCTACCCAGTTTTAAATATCTGTGCTAAAGTCCTTTTTGTTTGCCTAGGGCTTTTCTCCAGTCCTTCCTTTGAAAACTATAGTAATAATGTTGTCAATTTGCTCTTACTGGCATGCAGTATTGAAGTCAAGAAACAAGTTTGCAAACCCACATCTCATATTTGGTCTACTTCCATATTTGGGCTGAAAAACTTGAGCATAGGTCATGTTTTAAATATGCGTTGTTGAAATACCTTAAGCTTATTTTCCTTCAGCCTTCCAGAGAGAATAAAAGGGAGGATGAGAGAACAGGAGAAAGCATGTGAGCCATCAGGTTTGAAGCATCTATAAATATAGAAGTGATGTGGGAGTCAAGGGTGTAAGAAATCCTTGTACCTCAGTAGGAAAAAGGACTGTGTTTCGAAACAGAATCGATCTGTACCCTCCCATGCTGCAGATCACCAGGCCTGGAGCTTTCCCGAAGCTTTCTGCATGTGGTGGGCTGTATTTGAAGTCATGGCAGTAGCTCCCAAACTCTTCTGTTCAAGACTTTGGGGTTGTGATTATCATCTCAGCGTCACTTCCATGGCTTTGAATAGTATGTAGAGTCCTGGGTTATTCTGCTTGAGTCTCTGCACCCACTTAATCTTAAGGTCCCTCTGTTCTTAGTACTGTCGCTGAACAAATATGTCACACTGAGGAAGTTACGTCATCCTCCTCAACCTAAACTTCCCCACTCTGTGTTTTTTTGAAAAATAAATTAGTTTATGGCACTGCTCTTCAAGAAAAAAAAATGCCTCTTGCTTGTTGGTCTTTCTTATGACAAGAGGCAGTGAATAAAACCGTGTGTGTGTTGTTATAGCTGAATATATGCAGACTTCAGTGATGTTTTGCGTGTTGGTATCGCTCAGACACAGCGACCAAATTCTAAGACTTACTTATTTTTTTATTAACACACATTTGTTAAATGACTGCCAGCTGCCCAAAGATTCATAAAGAATCCAGTAAGAGGTGCTCTTCCTCGTCACCAAATGAAGAATTTATGCAGACCATTTGATCCCAGTCCAGTGGACCTGGGAGTTTTGGCAACGCAATGACAAGCACACCTCATTTCTCTCCTTTGAGCAAGAATGAGGAAAACCCTCTTCAGGGTTCAGTGCAAAGTGTTTGGAAAATGGGTCTAGTCTGCCCTGCGCACAGACACCCTCAGAGCCCCCGTTCCTGTGCAGGGTGCACTAGCCCTGCCCGGGGCTGTGCCTCTCCCTCGGGCTCCCCGGCTCACCCTGGGGTTTGCAGAGGGCTGCACCCATTCCCCTTGCTGTCAGCAAGGCTCCTCTGCAGAGCGCTCTCAGAACCGCCCCGACAGGGCTCCTGCAGGCTTGAAACGCTCCAGTACCCCACTCCTCCCTGCCGCCTGCTCATTCCCAAGGGAAAAAATGTCCTCAGAAGCTGTCAGCAGAAGAGAATGTGTGGCAGATGGGAAATGGAGCTGGTGAGGAGCTCGGAACTGTTCCAGACTTCCCAAAGTCCTGACTCCTCTGGCATCTAGAAACCTCCTTTCCACACTATGCGTTCCCGATGCTGGTGCTCCCAGCTCCTGGAAATGACCCGGGCTAGAGCTAAAACCCAACAGAGGATAAATCAGTAGCTGAGGATGTTTGCCTGTGAAATGCACTCAACTTTTAAACCACTGTCTTCTCTTTTAAAGAAGTCATGGGTGGGAATCAGCAGAAACACTTCTATACTAAAAAAGAGCAAGCAGCTTTGGAAGGTGAACTAATGGCGTGAATGTTTTCCCATGTCTCGTCCACCAACTCCAGCAATATTTCATCCTGCTCATCCTGACGGACGGCGTCATCACAGACATGGCCGACACCAGGGAGGCCATCGTGCACGCGTCGCACCTGCCCATGTCGGTCATCATCGTGGGCGTGGGCAACGCCGACTTCAGCGACATGCAGATGCTGGATGGGGACGACGGCATCCTGAGGTCTCCCAAGGGCGAGCCCGTGCTCCGAGACATCGTCCAGTTTGTGCCGTTCAGGAACTTCAAGCACGTAAGCTGGCCTGGCCGCCCGTCCCACGTGGGGCTGGGGAGTTCTGGGGCTGCGCTTCACTTTGGGTGGGAGTAAATACTGAGTAAACCTATGGCATTATGGGCTCAGAAAGGGGGTAAACAAATCCAGACTGAAATGTGCTCCATTAGTGAACCGAGAAGGGTGGGAAAGGAAGAGAGGGGCCATAACCCTAGTGCCTCTTGTGCTGACACGTTTTAGCTCATAATATGAGCACCGTTTTGCTCTACTTTCTCCCTCATTTTGGTTTTCCTTCCTGGGATATCTCTCCTAGTCTTTCTTCCGTTCTTTTTGCATCTCTTCTGTATTAGAGTCACTGCATCCTGCCCTCTGTTCCCACATGTGTGCACTGGCAGCGGGAAATGACGGACCCAGCGCTAACGCTGAAATAAGCCCCTGGCCACGTCCGCTGCCTGCCTCAGTCGCCACCTCTCCAGTGCAGCGTCGGGCCCCAGGGCTCTCTCAGCAGCTGGTGGACACAGCAATATCTCGTCCAGGGAGCTTGGCCCCAACAAACGGGTTTTCCAGAGCCATTTTCCTCCACAGGGAGACATGGGATGACTGTTGCGTTCCTCCCTGCTGCTGAGGGCTTCCCTTTCCCTCCACTTCTCTCACTTTCTCTTCCCACCTTGCTCATTCCTTCTGTTATGTTTAAATAGTTCTGGTTAATTCTTTTTTTAATGCATCATGCTGTCTGTGAAGGATTTCCTTAGTTTTTGATGTGAAAAGATCTTTACCCCACTGTTTCTGACTTTCCTTCTCGTTTTTACCCTTTTCCAAACTGCACCTGTGCTTCACTGATCCTTAGAGCTCGATTTGTCCAATAAAAGTTTCCACCTCTGGGTCGGGGGCCTCCAGATGAGTTTGCATTTCATTAGTTTTTCTAGCTTTTCTTGTTACCACAGGAGGTTTGGGTTTGTTTGGTTTTGCTCCTTCCAAAATACTTGGTCTTTTCTCTCCCCAAAATACAATTTTGCACATATATGTTTGAGCCAGACGCCCATCTTCTTTTGGCAAACTCTTCTGAGGAATAAGAGAAACAGACTTGTTCCTCTTTTCCTCTTTACGTGAAGGATGGATCCTCCTGTGATTTAAACTCACCTGGTGCCACTGGCTCACTGGAGCCGTCAGCCGGCTGCAGACACCTACGTGTACGTGTGAGCGGTGCCACTGGGTGAGCTATTCAGTGTCTGCTGTGAGGAAGCAGGAGCACGCGCTGCCCCGGCCTGCCGTTCTCCTTGGACAGATGATCAGTGCGCGGTGCTGCACCGCGCTCTGTTGCAAACGTGCGGAGGAGCAGGTTATTT
Organism: Crypturellus undulatus; assembly: GCA_013389825.1. Lineage (NCBI taxonomy): Eukaryota > Metazoa > Chordata > Aves > Tinamiformes > Tinamidae > Crypturellus > Crypturellus undulatus. The sequence goes on from VWPW01020729.1 coordinate 394,767, forward strand.
ATGGGATGGTGCTGGACCTACTTCCAATTAGCTGAAAATCTGTTGCAGCGAGGAACTGGCAGAGGCAGCTGCAGTTGTTATTTTTAGTTTCGCTTTGTGACTTTTTAGCAAAGTTGAAATCATCCCTGCTCGAATAGCCTGACGCTGACAGCGGCAGTTCTGTCTGGGCGCTGAGGAGGTTGTGCCTCTAGTGTTACCTTGTGAGCGATTCTAAGTGGGATTTTAATTGCTGGCCCTGGTCAGATGACAAGGAGGCATTATTTTTAGCTGTTGTAGATTAACTTCCCCAGTACCAGGAAAGGAGAGCAATCTCATAATGTTAGTGCTCTTGTTAAACACAGAGATTTTTCTCCCTCTTTCTCTCAGTAGCAACTGTAGGGATGAATAATGTATTTGCTGCATCACAAAAGCCTGTATATCTCATACTGCTGGATATTTAGTCTGTTTATTGAGATCCTCCAGCATTTCAACAAATGCCAGCGTAATGGATGAACACCCACAACAACAGCTACTTTTGGTGGAATTTTTTTATTGTGTAAGTATCCCACATAATATCTCTCTGAGCAAACTGACATTCACAGCTGTCTTGCTTACTTATCCTCAGCACAAGCAAAAGGTTATGCCTTTTGGGTCAAGCAGAGAAATATATATTTTTTTTTTTGGTAGAAATGAGTGCAAAGTTTTGATTTCAAATTTGCTTTTCCCACATAAAAATGCAGACTTAAAACTTTTTTTTTTTGGTCAGGTTTGTTCTGGTCATGTAGGAGAATTATCAAAAATCAGTGTATTGCATTTGACAATTTTAATTAACTAATTAAAAATATGATCATTTAAAAGGACACATCCCATTTGTCATTGTACAGTGTGTTTCATTTTGATACTTAGGATGTTCAAGTATTGAATAGAAAACAATTCTGAAAGACTTCAATAGAAGGATTAAATATCAAGTGGTATAAGATTTATAGACTTTTTTGATAAATCAAATATTTATTTAGGCCTAAATCTATATTACTTCTTCTGCTGTCAGAAAGAGGGAAGAAAATGATTTGGGGATGTGTCTATTTTTATTTTTTCCTTTGCTGGAACAAAAGTGCAAAGTTAATTTGGAGTCAACCCAAACAATATTTCTTTTATTACTTCAATTCTCAGCTCAGCCTGCAAATCAAAATCTCATATCTATCCAAAGAGACGGAAAATAATATTTCCAAATGCTGTCCCTGTGAGTTGATGAGTTTAGCTGTAGGAAAAGTCCTGATCCAGCAAGGCACTTAACGCATTTTACTTACTTAGTTATACTTATACCTAAATTTTTGTACCCCCTTAAGCAGGCTTAAGACTGAAGATGGAAAGGAAAGCTTCACTCGCGGGGCTTAGTCTTCTGCATGACACGGCACACCATGAATACTTCAGAAAAGCGTCTTGCCTTATTGACTTAAGGAGTATCTTTGATGAAAATAATTGTAGTGATTCGTAGCAAATGCTGTTAACCATTATTGTTTAAAAGTTGTGCCGTACTATATGGGGTGACGCGTACAAGTCACTACAAGGCAATGCAAAAAAGAGAGGGAAAACGTTTCCTCTGAACTCAGAGCAGGAAACTCACCTGTCTCAATCCATTTAGATAATATCATGATATTCTAAGAGCTGAATTTTTCTGCTGTTAGAATGCACGAGAGATTTACTGTGCATGAATCTGATGGCGCAAGTAGATTGCATTTCTCTGTGCATTGTGTTTAATTAAAAAGCCTAACAACTGTGACTTAATTACACATATCACAAATGAGTGTGGAATGTGTAGCTCTTACCACTGCAAGGAGCAATGTTTTGCACCGTGCATTGTAATTAAAGATTAAGTGTTGTGGGGCTATAGAACTAAATCAACAGTCATTTGTAACATAGACCAATTACCATCAGAGGGGACTATTTCTCTGCTGCCACCTAATCTTATTGTGGTGTGTTAGCCATCAGTTGAGAACTATTAATCTTGAGGTGTTTATTGCTAGGATGCTCTTCAAGCATAGCATTTAAATGCTGGAAAAATGTAAGAGTAAAGCATTAATGTGCCATCTAGGCTAAAAGAGCAATGCAAGGTAATTTTTACACAGCATCATTGCCCTGTCTTACAGCTCAAAGGTTATTGGTTCTGCTTCTCATTTATAGCAAAACTAATTTATTCTGCCTGGCCTCCAAGTGTGAGTGCTTTGGCATCACAACAATAGATATGGTTACAGGTAGTGTGGGCTATCATAGAATCTAGAATCTATGATTCTATGAAACCAAGACAGTGTGAAGTCTCCTAATCGCTAGGGTTGTGCGTGCGGTGCTGACTGAGGTTCTTCCCCTGCTCCTTGTTTTTGCGCTGTCCGTAGGGCTATGCTGCTGGCAGGGGGACAGGCGGGCAGGTTGGGTGTGTGTGAAGGTTAGTGCTCTGTGGAGTCAGAGAAACCAGTTGCCGTTTGCCTGACTCCAAATGGAGGCTTTCTGGTGTCAGTGAGAGCGCATGTAAGTGACAGTGAAGTATGTGCGGAAAGGCCATAAATTTTATTTTGAAGGATTAAAATAAATGGGTCCTGTTACTGTGTAACACCTGGGAAAAATTGCTGTTCTATCATGCGAAGTATGGGTTCTGCCACGTCAGTTTGTTTGTGCAGAAACGTTCCAGACTTTTGCCTGCACAAACACTTTGGTATAAATGTCTCAGTAAGGAAATACTGCCTCTTTTCGGTGCTTACTAATCATATACACAACTCAATACCAGTGGTGGAGTAAATTCTGTTTCTAATTTTGCTAGCAATGTCCTTGTATTTATGGTACCATAATATTTGATGCTGGAATTTATAACACTCCCTTCTCCTCTCTGCAGCCCTGGATTAGTGCGCTAGGAATCGCAGCGTGTTAACTGTGGGCGTCCTGTGTGTAACGATCAGGACCTATGACAGGCCGTAGCGCAAAACATGAGTCAGTCCAGCTACTTTGTGATATGGTGGTCTTGAACCCTGGGTGACAATATTGAGAGTCAGTGAGGAGGGAAGTGTTCATTAATGTGGGAAGAAGCTGAGCACAGGCTGAGGAGTTACCGTGTGCCAGGCGAGCGGCACCGCTGGCGCTCGTGGGCTGGAACTGCAGACGAGCCCGTTCGTTAGTTCAAACCTCTCATACTCATAATTAAGCATTTGCCTGTTTATAGCATATCTGTGGTGGGCTCAGATGGGAACAGGGTCAGAACATGCTTAGAAAACAGCCAAATCCAAAACTTCATGGTTTCTTCTGGTGAGCACGGTTTCATTCCAATGAAAACAAAATATTTTCATTTGAATTAGAACTTCCCACGACAGAGCCTGGAGATCAGAAAGGTGACGGCAGCCTCCCTTTCACTGAGACACGCGCTCATCTAAGTAGAGCTCGACAGGCTTCCTGCCCGGGTGCTGATGGGTGCAGGTTTTGCAGCCCTTCTTAGTGCAGCATGGGGGAAAACAGCTCCCCAGCCCTGAACTTGAAACGCTCCAGATAGATGGAGCTGCAAGTCGGGCAGGGTAGCTCTAGCTTTAGCTTAACCTGGGGCAGCGACAGGTACGACTCCAAACGTGACTTGCAAAATGCAGTTCCAGCAATACTGCCCTGCACTTTGCGTTCCTGTATCGTACTTCCTACCTTGATCCTGTGGCGGTGATGCTTATAAAACCCGTTGGCACTTCTAGCGCAGTGACAGGTTAATGTTTGTGTTTTCTTCCATTTCCTGCAGGCATCCCCAGCTGCTCTAGCAAAAAGTGTTTTGGCTGAAGTTCCCAACCAAGTCGTGGACTATTACAATGGCAAAGGGATAAAACCAAAATGTATGTCAGAGTACGAGTCTTCCAGGACACTAGCACCATGAACCTGCCCGCACTATTTTAAAAAATTTAAAAAATACTACTATCTACAGCTACTGTACTTAAAAAAAAAGGAAAGAAAAAATAGCACGTTTTGGTGATTTTTAACTAAAATAACCATTTTTTTGCATGTGTAGCCTAAAGGCTTAAATCTGTTACGCGGTTGTATTGTTGAAAACTTTTTATGAGGAAAAAATACCCAGAAAAAAAGTGAACTCTTTACATTACAGCATGTCGCCTTGAAATAAAAAGTTATCTGTATCTGTTTTTATACAGGTTTGTTGAAATTTTGCTAAATTTCTTATCTTTACACTGTAAAGCATTTTGAAATATTTATTGAGTCGATAGCCAAAATGTCTTTGGTTTAATCTGCTATGAACTGAGAGATTTTTCAGATGGCAGATGCATGAACTGTATTTTGCATGTTTAAAATAAAAACAACACAGTTTTGCAGTTGTTGTCTTTATTTCTCTCCCTGCCACAAAACTGCCTGCTGTCAACCTTTGTACTCCAAAAAAGGGGAATAAAGTGTTCCGAGAGAAAAGCATGGACATTTCTACTGTTAGCAGCATAGAACGTGGGTATCTAAACATGCCTGTTTAGTCTGTAGCCTGACCGGCAACTTTTCAAGTCTGACACATCCAATTACTCTGAAGGGCTCAGGCAGCAGCTGCAAACAGCTCCAGCTTGGAGGGCACGATCCTTCAGGCTGCACGTCTTAAAATGTGTCTGCTTACTCCACATGAACTGACTGCCTTTCTAATGGGTTGCGTTTGGAGTAGCCGGATTTTTCATTTTGTTTCTTTTGGGTTGTTTTAAACACACATACAATATCCAACTTTGTGTGACACGTTTTCTGACAGATTTTGCATGGCCTGATTTTGAGACAACTAGTAGTTTGAAACTTCATTCACACACAGATCACTTGTGTGTGACAGAAAGACTGGTTCTGTTCTAAAAGAATATTCAAGTCACTATTTTAAGGAAAGGGAATTAGAATAAATAGATTGAGAGTAGAAGATTGATTTCTTCATTGAAATATGTATGTAAACGAAGAAACTACATCACTGCGATTCTTAAGTGTTTGGAATTTGCTTTATTAGATTGCTAAAAGACAAGAGTGAAAGACATAAATAGGTAGAAATTAAGATTTGACAAGAAATAATTTTAGGGTGGGATTTTCCAAGATGCAAGGGGAAGGGGAGAAGAAGAAGGGAAGGGAAGGGGAGAAGAAAAGAAAGGAGGAGGGAAGGGGAGAAGAAGCGAGGAATTTGAAGGGAAGGGAGGGAAA